>WOVY01012363.1:0-560731 GCA_013436015.1 Rhipicephalus annulatus
GAAAATCGCCATGGACCACTCGTCAAAAAATTGGCAGATCCCCCCTACAGTAGGAATCGATGATATGCCACGTTCCATTTCCCAAGTTATTGTTATTCGTCCCAAACACCCCACGATTCTCAGCGCAAACAGCGCCTGAGTTTTCGAGAAGGTTCCGGACTGTAGTAGATCATTTCGATAAATCACGCCCACGTGCGAACGGTACAGATTGTTCTGAACCTACGCCACCGCCAGCGATAATGCTAGAACAGTCGACGGCAAGAGTATAAATGCCGACGCGCTTCACACGCTTGTCATTTGTTGATCGAAGGCCGACGCTCCATTCGCCGCTATCAGTCCGAGACTGCTCTGTGCAAGACTGCTGCTGTAATTGGACTTTCCATTTACCGGGCACAGGTACGCCCAAATAAACAGTTAAATACCAACACGAAGTCTCCTGTCTTCGACCACGTCACGACACCGTGACATCTGGTGGAGGTGCTGTTTCTTTCATGTACCGGACGCCTCCGTCAAGCTGTGAACCCAGCCCACGTCGTGGAGAAGACACCGACGCCACCAAGAGCAGCGAACAAGCCGCCGACAGCAAGGTCTCCCACCGGAGTACGGTTTTCTACAAGACAAGCGCGGAAGACCAAGGCCATGACCCCGACGGCAGCGACAATGACAACCGGAGCGTCCCAGCCCGCGATCGTCATTCATCAACCCAGGGAACCACAACGTTCCATGGGTCATCGTTTGAAGACCCGGAACCTGGCTAGAAACATGCGACCGTGTGCCGCCCTCAAGCACTGGGACACGAAGAAAAGCTCCGTCGTGTGTACTTCTACCTGGAAGACACCGCAAGGACCTGGCTAGAGAATCGGGAGTCCACGCTCCGAACGTGGGATGTCTTCTGCGGCGCATTTCTCTGCAAACATTCGCGAGCGTCGCTCGCAAAGAGAGGGCCGCTGCTCTACTTGAGACCCGGGTTCGGCTACCAAATGAAAAGGTTGGAATTTTCACAGAGGAGATGACCCGCCTATTCCGTCACGCTGACCCAGACATGCCCGAGGAGAAGAAGAGCTCGTTTCCTCATGCGAGGGTAAACAGGAGCTCTTCGCGGGACTAATAAGGAATCCACTGAACACCGTCCAAGAATTTGTATCCGAGGCGACCACCATCGAAAAACCCTGGACATGCGCACCAGACAGTGTAATCGTCGCCTAACTCCAGAATGCGCTGCTGCTCAAGCCAGTGACTCCGAAGACATGCGTGAAACGATCCGAGCGATCGTGCGGGAAGAGCTGCGCAAACTGTTGCCTTCGGCGCAGCCTCAAGTGTTTCGATCGCCGACATTGCGCGAGAAGTCCGGCAATCGCTTCGAATTCCCCAAACACCGCGCTGCCCGAGCCAGAAACTATGAGCTACGCCACTGCAGTGCGCCACAATGCTCCTCCCCGTCCACGCAAAACGCCGCCCCGTCGCACTTCCGCTGCCAGACGCCACCGCCGCCACCACCCCCCCCGACGTCCTACCGTTCCCCAGCGGGCTAGCGCAGTGCACCGAGGAAAACGGACGTTTGGTGTGCACCTGACAACTGCCCGCTCTGCTACCACTGCGGCGGCGAGGCCGGACACACATACCACCGTTGCCAGTACCGACAGATGGGACTGCGTGGCTTCGCCGTCAATGCACCACGTCCGCAGCCACGAGATCGACCACGTGACATTGCCGACTACCTGGCAGGAACTTAATGGACACCACGAAGTCCTTCCCGTTCGCCGTCGCCCAGCCGCCGCATGTCACCGCACCCCCGGCAGTACTCTGGCCCCGCGGGCCGGTCTCCTAGCCCGTATCCGGAAAACTAAGGGCAGCAACCGGTGGAGGTGCGGTTGCTGTGCGACAAACTACCGAGATCCTCCGACGACGACGCCACCGCGACGGAGCTTTCTGAACAGAATGCCAACCAGCAAAGCCCTGACGGCAAAAGCTCACTTACCGAAGGTGCCGGACGACGCAACATGGAAGCAGCGGAACAAGCCGACGCAGCAGTGACCCGATGCCACGCCCTAACTGTAATGCGAGACGGCGAACTAGCGACCTCGACGTTCTTATGGACGGCCACAGGTGACTGCTCTCGTCGATACTGGAGCCGACTATTCTGTCATCAGTGGGTTGTTCGCCGCGAAGTTAAAAAGTTAGGACAGCTTGGAAGGCCCTGAGATCCGCACAGCCGGAGGTCATCTCGTAACGCCTGCAGGAATCTGCACAGCGAGAGTCACCATTAACGGCCGTATTTATCTTATAGACTTCGTAGTCCTACAGCGTTGCTCGAGAGATGTCATCCTTGGCATGGACTTCTTATGCCTCCATGGTGCTGTCATCAACCTAAAAAAAACATTTGATAACGTTATCCACAGAAGAAGCACTACCACCGCGCACGCCGTCAGGACACCATGCCTAGAATGTGCTGGAAGAACAAGTCACTATTCCCCTCGCTCAAGCGTCATTATTTCAGTCGGTGCTCCTAAATCACCTTACTTGGAAGGCGTCGTTGAAGGCAGTCAACATCTGTTGGTCACCCGAAATATTTGCGTCGCAAGAGGAATTGCAGAGCTGCGGGGAGGGAAAGCACAGTTATGCTCACGAATTTCAGCATTGAGTACAAACATGTGAACAAGGAACAACGGTCGCATACATCGAAGAAATTGTCGAAGCCACGTGCTTTCACCTTGCTCCCTTCGCCGATTCTGCGGAACCTGCTCAGAAGAACCAAGCCCCCTCATAGCTTTCGACGCCAATTCCAGACTTCCGAACGATAAGCCAGAACAGCTCAAGGCCCTACTCCTGCAATACGAAGATTGCTTTTTGTCATCATCGAAAATCGGCAGACCCCAATCACAAACATCGCATCATAACCGAAGAAAATGACAGACCACTCCGTCAGAGTCCGTGCAGGGTTTCGACGCGAGAACGTGAGGCCATGAAGAGACAAGTTGATGAAATGCTGCGGGATGACATTATCCAGCCGTCCAAGAGTCCATGGGCATACCCCGTGGTGTTAGTGAAGAAAAAGGAGATGGACCCTACATTTCTGCGTCGATTATCACCGCTTGAACGAAATCACAAGAAAGGACGTGTATCCTCTCCCAAGAATAGATGACGCACTTGATCGGCTCCGTAACGCCAAGTACTTTTCGTCAAGGACCTCAAGACTGGCTCTTGGCAATCGAAGTCGACGAAAGAGACCGAGAGAAACAGCGTTTATAACACCGGATGGTTCTTCGAGTTTAAGGTGATGCCCTTCGGCCTTTGCTCAGGGCCTGCAACTTTCAAACGCCTTATGATACAGTACTGGCCGGATTGAGTGGCAGACTTGCCTTGTGTACGTGGACGGACGTCGTCGTGGTTTTCCTCGAGTTTCGACGAGCATCTTCGGTGCCTTGAAGCTGTACTTCAAGCCATCAAGACGGTCCGGGCTCACACTGAAGCCAGAAAAGTGCAGATTTGCGTATAGGAGCTTTTGTTTCTGGGGCAACGTTATCAGCAAGGCTGGAGTTCGTCCGATCCACGGAAAAACAAGCCGCCATCGCCGACTTCCCGCCACCCACTGACAAGAAGGCCGTGCGCCGATTTCTGGGCCTGTGCGCCAATTGATAGGTGGTTCGTGAAAAACTTCGCCCGCATCGCCGATCCTCTCACTAACCCTTACCAAGGCCGACGTAGAGTTCAAGTGTGGAGACGGGCCAAAGGAACACGCTTTCTAGGAGCTTAAACATCGCCTCCAGACGCCTCCGTTACTTCAATTCACCGAGACAGAAGTACATACTGACGCAAGCAGCGTAGGTCTTGGCGCCGTTCTTATGCAGAGGGCTGACGGACTTTAAAAGGATTATAAGTTATTGCCAGCTTGATCGCTATCCAAAGCAGAAGCAAATTATTCCGCAACAGAAAGGGAGTGGCCTCGCCATCATCTGGCTACGTCGAAATTTCGCCCCTACCTCTACGGCAGGCCCCTTCAGAGTTGTGAGCGACCACCACGGCCTTGTGTGGCTAGCCACCTTGAAGGACCCGTCAGGTCGCCTCGCACGATGGAGCCTGAGACTTCAGGCATATGACATTACTGTCATTTACAGTCCGGAAAAAAAACACTCCGACGCCGACTGTCTCTCTCGTGCGCCTGTCGACCAACCGCTACCCGACGACCCCGGGATGACGACTCTTCTTGGGAACGATAACTACTGACGACTTCGCTGAACGGACAGCGGGCCGACCCGGAACTAAGGCCCTATAGAATACCTCGAAGGCAGGACTGCCGAAGTCCCGAAAGTATTCAAGCGCGCACTTGCGTCGTTCTTTCTACAAAACGACCTTCTACAAAAGAAAAACTTTTCACCGCTCCGAGCTAAGTACCTCCTTGTGGTGCCTTCAGCTCTGCGCAGCCAAACTCTGCAGGCCCTGCACGATGATTCGACGGCAGGGCACCTCGGTGGTTTCTCGCACGCTCGCGAGGAGTACAAGCAAGCTACTACTGACCACGTCTTACCACCGACAGTCACTCGTTATGTGCGGGACATGGCGAGGACTGTCAGCGACGGCAGACACCACGGAGAAGGCCGGTGGGACTTCTGCAGCCAATTGAACCACCTCGCCGACCTTTCCCGCAGATTGGTATGGACCTATGGGGCTGTTCCCGACGTCGGAGTTCGGAAACAATTGGTTCGTGGTAGCCCCCGACTACCTTCACCCCGCTACGCCGAGACAAAAGCCCTTGCCAAAAGGCAGTGCATCCGAGGGGTAGCTAAGTTCCTCTGTCGCAAATATCGTTCCTACGTCACGGCGCCCCGGAGGTCATTACTCACCGACAGAGTGAACGGCTTTTCTTGCTGACCTAACTCAAAGCGATCTTGACATACAGCCAAACCAACCCACCGCCGGACGACAGCGTACCACCCACCAGACCAACGGCGTCACCGAGCGGTTAACAAGACGATCGCCGACATGCTGTCAATGTACGTCGATGTCCGAACACAAGACGTGGGACCGCCATTCTTCCGTATTTGACCTTCGCATACAACACGGCGGTGCAGAAGACGACGCAGATATCTCCATACTAAATTGGTCTACGGAAGGAGCCCGGCAACGACGCTCGAGCCATGTTACCCAACGTCACCGACGAAGAAAACCTCGATGTGAACGAGTACCTTCAACGCGCCGAAGAAGCCCGACAACTTGCGCGTCTTCGTATCAAGAATCAACAGACGACCGACAGCCACCGTTACAACCTTCGACGACGCTTCGTGGAATACCAGCCCGGTGAACGTGTTTGGGTGTGGACGCCGATACGCCGACGTGGACTAAGTGAAAAGCTTCTGCGACGGTACTTCCGACCGTACAGGGTGGTTCGACGTCTTGGCCCACTTGATTACGAGGTTGTCCCCGATGGCATCAAGAACTCTCAACGACGCCGATCGCGACCTGAAGTCGTCCATGTCGCGCACCTCAAGCCGTTTCATCCGCGTTAACAAACTGAAACAGTGTTTTTGTATTATTTATTCATTCTACTTTCTTGCATTATTGTTGTACCTTCATCTTTAGTTAAAAGCATCGGGATGATGCCTTTATTCAGAGGGGGGCAATGCCACGTTCCATTTCCCAAGTTTTTGTTATCGTCCCCAAAACACCACACGATTCTCAGCGCGAACCGCGCCTGCAGTTTCGAGAAGGTTCTGGACTGTAGTTGATCATTTCGATAAGATCACGCCCACTGTGGGAACGGTACAGATTGTTCTGGAACCTACGCCACCGCCAGCGATAACGCTAGAACATTCGACGGCGAGAGTATAAATGCCGACGCGCTTCGCCGCTTGTCAGATGTTGATCGAAGGCTGACGCTCCGTTCGCCGCTATCAGTCGGAGACTGCTATCTGTGCAAGACTGCTGCTGTAATCGGACTTTCCGTTTACTGGGCACAGGTACGCCCATATAAACAGATAAATACCAACACGAAGTCTCCTGTCTTCGGCCACGTCACGACACTGTGACAATATGCGAAGCACAATTGACAAATGTTGATATGTCACTTCAAAATCAGTGCAACCTTACGAGGTGGAGGTAAATGATGGCGTACATGACTGCCGTGTCGTGATTATCATGTTTAGATGTGTCATTTACCTTCGTCATCTATTAACGTGACGTGATAGCAATTTAAGTGTATGTGGAGCTAGCGAAACAGCCGCAAGCACGCTATGAGCGTGGTATGCTGTCATGTTCCTACATGACACGCATGTCAAGATTATCAAGTTCGCACCAGCCATATATTTTCCTCATCCATTCACGTCACGTACCACCAAATTTGGTACACGTGGAGTTAGCAAAATGGCCGTGAGTGCATCATGAAGAGCCCAATATACTGTCATGTAGCGTTGACGCACGCGCACGCTGGGCGCAGTGATGTTACGTTAGCAAAACGCGAAAACTTGTGTAGTCTGACGCCAGGCGTAACCAGAGTCCGTTGGCGCGGCACGACGGCATCCGGCATGAATTGGACATGGTGTATTTCGCGCCGATGCGTTACGCAGACAACATTGCGTCTCCATTTTTTCGTGACGGAGGAACGCTGGGTGCTCTGAAACGCGCATTCGTGAAAGCAACGCAACCCGGCGCCGTCAACGAGTATATGGCAGGACCAGCGCCTATCGTGGCAACGCCGGCGAGCACGCGCACAGCGTCACGTCGACATGTATTGGCGCCTTGACTTTGGCATGTAGTCATGTTATCACATGACACGCATCTCATGATTATCATATTTGCACCAGTCACATACCTTCGTCATTCATTGGCATCACGTCATAACCAAATTTGGTATAAGTGAAGCTAGCGAAACGGTCACCAGCATATCATGAGCGTGGCATGTAGTGATGTTGTTACATGACACGCATTTCATGGTTATCGTGTTTGCACGTGTCACGTACCTTCGTCATCCATTCACGTAATCTAATACCAAATTTGGTATATGTGACAATAGCGAAACGGCTGCGAGTGCATCATGAGCGTAGCATGTGTAATGTTGTTACATGACACGCATGTCATGATTTTCATGTTAGGGTCTGTTGCTTGTGTTCGCCATGCATTTATATCATACCATACCAGTTTTGCGACATGCCATGTGAACGAAATCACCGCAAGAGCTGCAGGACCATGAAATGTAAATTATAACATTCGCGACATGCATGCCATGATTTTCATGTTATGATTAGTCAAGTATGTTATTCATACAACCCTGTTTGCCTATAACAAATTTGGTATCGATACCATTATCGAAACGGCTTGGAGAGATAAAAGTCGTAGACGGCTAGATAGATATATAGATAGATAGATAGATAGATAGATAGATAGATAGATAGATACGCTCAAAGTCGCTGAAGTTCGCAAAAAAATGCTTCGCATTTAAAAAAAAATTGGCAGATCTCATGTACAATGAAAATTGATGATATGTGAAGCACGAATGAGAAAGGTTGTTATGTCACTTTAAAATCAGCACAACGTTACGAGGTGAAGGTAAATGATGCCGTGCGTAACTTCCGTGTCAACACTATCATGTTTGGATATGTCGTTTACATTCGTTATCTATTCACGTCACGTGATACAAATTTAGTATATGTTGAGCTAGCGAAACGGTCACGAGCACGCTATGAGCGTGGCAACCAGCGTCCTCCGAGCGCATTCTGGGCATAGCAACGCTACGTTAGCAAAACGTGAGCACTCTATAGTCTGACGCCAGGTGCGACCAGCGTCCGTCTGCGCGGCCCGACGGCAACCGGCGCGAAATGCGACATGCTGCATTTAGCGCCGATGTGGTATTGAGACAACACTAGGTCTGTTTTTGTGACGGAGGGATGCCGGACGTGCTGAAATACACATGCGTTAAAGCAATGCAGGGTGGCGCGTGCATAGGAGTATATATATGGCAGGACCGGCGCCTGGCGTGACGCGGCAAAACGAACGCCGGTGCGCACGCGCATTGCGTCTCGTCAAAATGTATTGGCACCTTGATTGTGGCACGTAGTCATGTTTTCACATGACAAGCATCTTATTATTATCATTTTTGCACCACTCAAATATTTTCGTCATTCATTCACGTACTGTAATACCAAATTTCGTATATGTGACGCTAGCGAAAAGGCCGCGAGCGCATCATGAGCGTGGCATGTAGTCATGTTGTTATATGACATAAATGTCACAATTTTCATGTTATAATCTGTCGCTTGAGTTCACCATTCAATCATACCATGACATACCAGTTTTGCAAAATGCCATGCGAACGAAAGCACTACAAGGACTGTAGGACAATGAAATCTAAATCGTGGCATTCATGACACACGTGTCATGATTTTCATGTTATGGCTAGTCCAATATGTTCTCCATGTAGTTAAGTTATGCCGTACGAAGATTGGTATTGATACCATTATCAAAACGGCCAGAAGAGCTGAAAGCCGTAGGCGGCTAGATAGACAGATAGATACGCTCAATGTCGCCGAAGTTCGCTGAGAAATGCTTCGCATTTAAAAGGAGGGAGACCACACATTCAATGATCGCATGTCGATTGGCCTCAGCTGTGACGCCGTTGGGATAAGTGGAAGTGCGAACCACCTGCCATCGCTGCAACTGATCTCGAGTGAGGAGTAAGCCCCAGTCCAGCCGCGAGACATTGTCCTGGAGATGCCCTGGCAACACGGCTGCAATGAGAAAGGTGATTTTATTGTACAATTATCTTGTACATACACAAACAAAACATACGAAACATCGAAAACAAGTGAAAACAGTGTATACATCTTACAAGTGAGCACGAAAAGCTAATTGGTCACTGGGTATCCAAATGTTAGAAGACGAAGGAAAACTAACATGAATCAAATTATACACATTTTATAGAATAACACGTGTCCATACGTACTAGAGTGAGCACACGAATAGTACAGAACAATTGGAAACTTCAGCTGTCCCTCTCTTACTTTGAAGAAACGTGTGTGTCATCGTCGAAGTAAAGCCTCTTCGCCGTGTGTTTCCAGCTGCTGATCTAGGTAATTTCACACAATGAGCCGCATTTTCTGGAGTTGCGGATACGCGCCTCTATGAGGCTTGTGCCTTACTTCCGCTAACAAGCGTCGCCGACACATTACGTACATGGTTACTATAAAGACCAGTCTGGCAAACGGCCCACGTTCTAATCCCATGCGCGCTGTGCGAAAGTCAAAGAGGCGTTTGTGCCACGTGCCAGACGCCCCTCGCCACCGAGCACTGAAATAGAGCATGTTGGGCCGTTTCTCTTTTGCCACAGTTTGGACAGCGGTCATTTGGAACGACTCCGCAATGTGCTCACTGGTCATATGTAGGCAATGTCCTACATCTTCTCAACCAGTCAAACACTAGCACCTGGTTAGGTACGGCATTGCAATGCCATGATTTTCCTTTTTTCATGCAGGATGCTTTTCTTTCTCTTTACTCAGGGTGCTACTGGTCACCATTTCGCTTATTTCCTGCGATGGAACATCTTCCGGACTGCATGAACCTATATATCGATTGTACTGTTCGCTTTAAGCCACTGGCAGCTCTGTAAAACTTAAGCGGAATTTGTGCGCATGGTGCGATGTGCAGATTTTCCGTGAAAGTGCACTTTAGTGTAAGCTCCAGTACATCATGAGCCTGTACCCGTGGTAGTTGCTGTCATCGAAGAGCTTCTGTGTTGTTTTTGGAGCCAGCGCTCTCGTGAATGTTGGTGTGTCTGGGAGACTCAAGCCTCAACGGTTTGTGGGAAGCTGTAAAAACTTTCCTCGGTACCTTTGCTGGTTTTCCTTTCCAGATGAAGGTCCCCGCCATAGAGGCGAGGCGTCCTGTAACACGGCGAGGTAGAAGGGCTATGTGTGCTATGTAAAACACAAAAGTGCATGCCTGTATCTTGATGACCGTTGCTTTTGCCGTTAGTAACAGGTTGAAATGAGTCGCTGCTGCTATGACATCGGGGGACATTCTAAGCAGGTCATTCCAGGTTCACTTTGAGATATATGCGTAGAGAAAGCGGTTACCGATTTCGAGTACTTCGTACTCGACTATGCGAAAGCATTGCGCCGTCCCTATTTTTTTTAGCGCTGATATTAAATGTAATGTACGTATATAGCGGCGCAGTACGTGCTTACACGCTTACATAAACTCAGCATCGACAGGGCCCCGCGAACATATCTGAAACTGAAAAGCCGTGATGCCTACTCAGGGTCAGTCGCCTAATTTTGTAATCACGTTAATGCGTTCACAGGTTGCAAAACTCGAACAGATATATGTTTATCAAGGAATTTTGAGTACTTCACACCTTTTAAACTAGTACACTCAAAGAAAAGAAACATGTAGCGAAGAAAACCAACGTGCATCGCGATTGACAGATTCCGCTTCACGCTTAACGTGAACTTGTGCCCTTCAAAATGAAATATGTGCCATGTCAAGCTGAAGAACATTCCTGAATACGCGGGGAAAGGCCTAATCAAAACAGAACATTAGAGGCGAAGCTTTCTATAGCGGCACCTGTTCGTTTCCCGTAGTATTTAACAATTATAACATTTTGACCTCCAAGGTGGTGCCGGTAAGAGACTTCTTCTGTGCGTTGTTGAACAATAAAAAATAGTGATTAATGTACATGTCAATGACTGCTAATGGGGAATGAGAGACAGGAGCATTCGGCTTTTAGTTAACGCGCAGGCTGCGATCAACATTAGCAGCCATTGGCATGTACATTGAGCACTATCTGTCGAGAAATGGTTGCTACTGTTATACTCGCTGGGTGTAACCTCCTTAGCTTTAGAAAGGTTTAGCGAGCGTTGAGCCGCAGTGCCATGAATACAATGAACTTGTATATACCATGAATGAACTCGAGGTGGTTAAAAATGGGAAGTAGATACGAAGCGCAAGCCGTAAGAAAGTAAAAGCCAAATTCTCCGCCTCTCATTTCCCATTAGCAGCCATTGGCATGTACATTGAGCACTATCTGACTGAAAAAGTTTGCTACGTCATACTCGCTGGGCGTAACCTTCTTGGTTCTCGAAAGGTTTAGCGAGCGTTCAGCCGCAGTGCCATGAATACAGTGAACTAGTATATACCATGAACTCGAGGTGGTTAAAGGTGGGAAGTGGACCCGAAGCGCAAGCCGTAAGAAAGTGTGGCGTGTGCCACCTCTCGTTTAATCCTTGGAATGTCTGCTGGATGGTAGTGCTTCTATATGGGGGATATAGGATGAAAAGATGCGAGATGGTGTTACTTGGAGTGTTGAATAGATGGACGAACGGACACATAGACGGATGCATGGATGGACGCATGAACGGACGCAGGGGCGGCTGCATGGACGAACGCAGGGACGGACGCACGAACAGACGCACGCACGGACGGGCTGATGGACGCATGGATGGTCACACTGACGGACGCATGGACGGAAGGAAGCAAGAACGAATGGACGGACGAATTCTTCGCCCCAGTCTCCATCATTCACTCCGTGGATATGCTGCCATTTTTTTAGCGTCGGCGGTGTTGGTGGCGTTGGCGCCCACTCTATAGTGATGAAAATTATTGTGAATGCGTAATGACATCGCCAAAAACGTCACAATGACGTCCGATATTGTGCACACTTGTGACATCGTCATGGCGTCACATAGCTGACAACGCATGAAGGTGTGATCACTGAACAACGTCACTCTATCGAAAGTGGGACGACATTGGAGGCAGTGCAAATTAGGTCAGATGCCGAAAACTGGCAATGCCTCCGATCTAGGAGGCAATGAAAGGCTTGTTACTTGAGAAAAGCATTAGGGTGGCTGGCGGTGCAGAATCAATGCATCGCAGAGAATGACTCTTAATAACATTGCCATGAGTATGTGTCCGTAAATGCCAATAAAAGACTAAAGGATGACCAGCGGTATTTGTAAATTGGTAAAACATCGGCCACGCATTTCAAGGGTCACAGCTTCCGTCCCTGCCAGCTGCGAGCTGTCTCTTTATACACTTTACATTCCTAATTCTTTTTATCACGTTTAATAATATACAGTCCCGACAGTACAAATAGCATTATTTATACTTTCCTAGGCGTACGTCATCTGTTGGCTCTCATTAGGGTGTAATCAAAGAAAAAAATCACAGTATATCCATGGAGTGAATGATGATGAGTAGGGCGAAGCGTCCATCAGTCCGTCCATGCTTCCGTCCATTCGTGCGTCCGTCGATGCATCCATATGTCCGTCCGTGGATCCGTCCCAGCGTTCATCCATCTATCCGTCCATCCTTGCGCCTCTACATCTGTCCACCCGTGCGTCCATTCATCCACCCATCCATCCGTTTGCCCATTCATCCGTCGATCAAGTGAATACTGCAAGTATTGCCATCTCGCGTCTTGTGATCATATATTCATCATATACAAGTAGCATCCCCCAGCGGAAATTTTAAGGACTAAACAAATGGTGACTACCTACTACTACTACTACTACTCCTATTACTACTAAAACTCCTACTACTATTACTGCTACTACTACATACATCGAGGACGCAGGGCCCACCGCTTAAAGAGCTTCGTCCCTAAAACAGGAGCCTTAGAAATATTCTTCGTTTCTGTCCGTTTTAAATTCAGAGTTTCAGTCTAGAACAGCATGTCTGAGTGGCATCCCGGCAATAGATGTACTTTGATAAAAGCCAAATGCCGATGTCTTGTGCACTCGGCCCTGCCAGCGCACGCTAAAAACCCTAGATCAGTGTGAAAAAGTTTTGGAGCGCTCCACTACCGTATACCTTGTAGCCATATGGTTGTTTCTGCATGCAAGACGTTATATTCTTCTTCTTCTTCTTCTTCTTCTTCTTCTTCTTCTTCTTCTTCTTCTTCTTCTTCTTATTATTATTATTATTAATAATTGGGCATATGGCATCATCCAGGACCCGGTAAAAAATTGCAGCAGATCCACGGAATAAACGACAACGGGTGGGGCGAAGCGCAAGAGGGTTTCATCGCTAAACCGCGAACCATCAGCAAATAACGCCCACAACATCATCAAAGACGTGACAAACACTGTATATATTTATACAAGAAATTTCATTATTCGTAAGTGGTAGCCATACGTCGCTTCCATTTCCCCTTCATTATAACAGCTTTATGGTCGGTGAAGTGGGGGATCGGTGATGGGGCGTAGTGAGATGATCCCAAAGACAATGTAGTGGGCAGTTGGCAAAGGTGGAACTGTCACGTACAAGCGAGGGCTTGACACAGTGGGACGAACTTCGGTTCTCTCACGCACACCTTATTACAAGTAGACGACCATCTTGCATTTAAAATTGGCTTCTTCTGAACAGTATTTGCTTTATGGTCGGTGAATTGGTGTATCGGTGATGGGGCATAGTGGGATGTTTGCAAGGACGAAGCAAGTTTGTGAAGGTGAAACTAAAGGCGGTCACATACATACATAAAAGGAATGGATAATTTCACGCCTTCAG
The DNA here is from genome assembly GCA_013436015.1 of Rhipicephalus annulatus. NCBI lineage: Eukaryota > Metazoa > Arthropoda > Arachnida > Ixodida > Ixodidae > Rhipicephalus > Rhipicephalus annulatus. The sequence continues at coordinate 13,492 of WOVY01012363.1, forward strand.
GAGCTTCACCACTAAAGCGACAAAACGGCACCAATTAGGATTATGTGTGCGGCAATGTTACGGTAGTGCAGCAATGCTACTGCAGTGTAACGTAAGAAGGAATACGAAAATGTCATATTGCAGGTACTTACTTATGCAGCAGAAATTTGAAGACATTGAAAACGTACGACGGGGCTATAACTCGACCGATCCTAAGTACTCCACATTTCTTGTTAACGGACGCAAGGAGACGATATACATAGACCATTTGCAGCCAGCTCAAAGAGATGCTGGAAACGCCATATAAAGCAGAAACTATTCGAAGGTAATGCTTTCATCGCTTGGGCGGGAGCCATGTAGGGAACAGTACGCTTAGGCTCCGCAAAAATTAAGAGACAAGGAATATTGGACCTGGAGGCTGTGACATCAGCTCATTCTTCTGATAGACCGTGAGGAGTAGTGGTCTGAGAGTTTTTGTGCAAGCAAACTCAACAATACAAAATGCCAATTCAGCAATAGTAAAGAGGAAAAAAATTCTGTAAATACCGGGCTGAATCAAAGTTGCCTGAATACTTCAGCTATACAGAAGACTGATAGAGCATAAGTTTCTAGCAGTGGCGCCGTGTATGTCTGGCATTATTGTTTACTTTAATTCATAAGACACGACGAAGGCTTCGTTCGCGAAGAGTGGTATAGAACCCCTGTGTATGGCGCTTTAGATCACGGGGCTCATGCGACTTTTTTTTTAACTTTGTTAAACGTTACATCTATTTTGCAATACGGCGTCGTGTCTATATCCCTTCTGAAAATGACTGTTGATTTTCCACTGTCGGACTGTGATCGATTGATTGTCTCTATTGATCATCATCATCATCATCATCAGCCTGACTACGTCCACTGCAGGACAAAGGCCTCTCCCATGTTCCGCCAGTTAACCCGGTCGTGTGCTTGCTGCTGCCAATTCATACCCACAAACTTCTTAATCTTATCTGCCAACCTAACTTTCAGTCTCCCCCTAACCCGCTTCCCTTGTCTGGGAATCCAGTTAGTTACCCTTAATGACCAGCGTTTATCCTGTCTACGCGCTACATGCCCGGCCCATGTCCATTTCCTCTTCTTTATTTCAACTATGATAGCCTTAACCCCCGTTTGCCCCTAATCTACTCTGCTCTCTTCTTGTCTTTTAAGGTTACACCTACCATTTTTCTTTCCATTGCTCGCTGCGTCGTCCTCAATTTAAGCTGAACCCTCTTTGTATTGATGATCAATGTTTCCTAAATACTCATTGACTAGCGTAAATACTTCGTCGACGATATTTCTGTTCACCATTTTGCAATAAGAATGTCATTGACTCACTTGTAGTGAAATACCATTGAGGAAGTATTTCGTAAACAATATTTCTGTTGAGCACTTTGCAATAAAAATTTTATTGTCTCATTTCTATAGAAAAACCATACATGAAGTATTTAGCACGCAATATTTGGTAAGAAAAATTGAGACGCGCGCCCGTTCATGTTCTCCGGAGCGCCCTGCCACGGTGGTCTAGTGGCTAACGTACTCGGCTGCTGACCCGCAGGTCCCGGGATCAAATCCCGGCTGTGGTGGTTGCATTTCCGATGGAGGCGGAAATGTTGTAGGCCCGTGTGCTCAGATTTGGGTGCAGATTAAAGAACCCCAGGTGGTAGAACTTTCCGGAGCCCTCCACTACGGCGTCTCTCGTAATCATATGGTGGTTTTGGGACGTTAAACCCCACATATCAATCAAATCATGTTCTGCACCTTTTCTTCACCCCAACGGCACGCGGACGCTCCCGAAAGAGATGTGCAAAAGCATTATTTATTTGGAGGGAAACCGACCTATCCGTCGCTATTTGTGTACGTCATATTTGACTTTGGCGTGCGTTTCAGAGCTCACATTAACAGCGGTGTGATGCTGAATAAAGGCAAGAGCAGCCATTCCCCCTAAATAGGATCAGTTAAAGACTGAACATGAGTCGAAAATACTCTATATTGTGAAATAATGTGCATAAATTGTAATTGCGGAAATAAGTAATAATCGAAATACTGAAAAGGCGCTGCTGACCGAACATGCAGCTCGCGGCAGTTCACGCGTACGAAAGGCAGTACGCACACTAAAATTCCATACAAAGTTTACGTGCGGAAGCGCATTGTCTTCAAACACCCGAGAAAGAGCTGGGGCACTACACCACATCAGACATGCGTCATTTACCCGTCCTGATTGTGCAGGGTTCTGCTCTCTTCTGTGACGCGGTGTGCTCAACGGCCGCCCAGCATGAGCATGGTCACGACCTTCTGCTGCCGCCTTTCCATGTTTCATCGCCAGCTTCGCTTACTGAATGACATCGTTGCTTCTACCTGGCAACAAAGTTTTTCGTCAACGATACACGTCACAGCTGCTCCAGGATATAAAAACTACCGCTTCACCGGCGGATTTGGGCTCTACAGCACATCACACATGCGTCATTTACACATCCTGGTTGTGCAGGTTAGTAACATAGGCGGTGTTGCTGGTCTAAGGAGTAGCGACTACTTGTTCGCGGTGTCGTGCCCACCAAATCATTGTGCTATGATGAAGCGCTTTAGCTGCCCAGTGTCTCGATGTTGTTCCGCTGCTATGTCCTTGCTGATCTTAGTGACCGGTGATGTAGAGACAAATCCTGATCCGCCCCCTGTGCAAAAAACACGGGAGGGTGTGCTTTCATTATTATTGGATTCGATGTGTTGGCACGAGACAGGTCAAACGGAAATACCTAATGAGCTGAAGGGCATAAAGAAAAGGCACCGTCCTACAGATATGGCGAATACGCAGCTGTCTGGCAGTGTTACGTCACTGGAAAACACAATAGAATCAATTGGCATATCTAAGCTCAGTGGCCTTGATGCTTCATTTTGTGAACTAGCTGCGAAACTAAATAGGGTTACAGAAAGATGTGACGATGCTGAGAACAGATCTCAGTGGTCAAACTTGCTTTTATTTGGGCTTAAGGATGATGAAAGAAAACAATGGGATGATTTTGAGCAGAAAATTATTACCTTCTACTCACAAAAGCTGGATGTTACTATCAATGAGAGCCATTTTGAGCGTGTTCGTCGACTAGGCAAATTTGCCATGAATAAGCGCAGACATATCGTTGCGAAACTTGCATTCTTGAAGGACAAGCAGTGAATTCTTAAAAAAAATGGAGAGACGTTCTCTCCATTTAGGGAGGAACGGCGATGTCCCCAATGTTCGTCTTTAAATAAAGAAACGTTGCTCCCTCATCCACGGAGAAACATGTTCCTCCTTATGAAAATCAACATTGCTGCCCCCGGGCAAAGCGAGTAGGCTTAGAAAATGCAACGCTTCTCGACTGATAAGGAGTACACGGCACTTAAAGTTACAAAAAACGGTTCCGCTGAGCTTGATATTGAACAATATGACTATAAAAACAAGCAGACGAACCTGTGGCGATGAACACACCGCGAAAGAGAACGACGGAGCAAGCAGATTTCGTTCGGTCAGCGAAGCCACGTTCACTCCGAAAGACACGGATACTGCAGAGCCTCACCTGAAGAGTGCATGCTAGGCTTGCTGTATTTATTTCTCGCAGATTCACATAGTGTAGTGACGTTATCCATGCGTTTACGGGTCCGCAGGTCCCTAGATGTGCCTTCAAACCGTAGACTCGATCGCAGCGAAACAAACCATTTCGACTCAGTAGTGCAGCTTTGATAGATAGATGTTCAACGTTATATAAGTAGCTGGAGGTGTGAGAGCATCATAGCCGCGAAGTCGATGGTAGCTGACGCCATCTGGAGGGACTAAACGAAGCTAAAAAAAAGTTGCCTGCCGCAACGTACGTTGTCATACCCACTATCACGGCTCTCTTGCGGTTTGTTTGTGCCTCAGCCCATTCAGGATAACTCACTGACACCGGAAGCCTAATAATATGTGCTGATGCAATGCATATAGCTACACATGCACACATGTACACATACTACACATATAGTACGCAACACGTACGCTAACATATACGCCACAAGAGCACAATCAACCATTCACAGCAATGACCCACACTTCAACGTGTTTACTCACACCCCACTATGAAAGCGCACCAGCTTATATAGCGATGAATTTCAACTGACCATAGTGGCACAAGGTACAAGTAGGTTTTCTTACACTTTTTCTACGTTTTGTATTGATACCACAACATGCGCACACGTAAATATATTGTATCTGATGCTTTGACAAACGTAAGCTTATCAATGGTTGCACAATATATAACGAAATGACTACTAGAGCTTATCAGGTTTTACCCCGAAGCCATGCATAGAATGCCCACGGCATTCCGAACGCTGCGCCATCTCTCGACCACTGCCACAGTTACTTTTTTTTCTTGAAGCCTCCGAGAGTGCAAACACTTGCCGCACGTTAGCCATTTCGGAGGTCACGTTTTTTTATTCTTCTTGTTACTTTGAGAGGGCGCAACATGCAGACGAAAATTTGTCTACGTCGTGGTAGGTGATCTGTGGTCACGTCGACCTCGTTTAGTTGTTTCGTGTTAACGTTTGCTTATATTCTTTTTACGTGCTTACCACAAGTGTGACCGTTAGCCATGGATACAGTACACCACTAGTCCTTCAATGACAATGTTTTTGATGCGGTAACGACCGTCCTAGCAGTGTATACATACGTTACAACGCGGGTCTTGCGAGAGAAATAAGCGATGACCTCACATCCAACGGTATTTTTTCGTGAGCTATGACAGTGGCTGTTGGCGTCGCTGCAGCTCTAATACCTGAGTGGAGGAACTATCACTACAGTGCGCAAATTTACTATAACTTTATGGAATGTTGTGCCTACATACTTTTCTGCTTCAGATGCCTCTCGCGATTCGCGTCGCGTGTCAACTTGCAATCTTAGTGCGTGCCACAATTTTGTTGTTAGTGCTGTGGCTGTGGTGGTTATTACTCTAGATTCGGAATAATCTTTTCACAAATGTGAGTGAGCGTTAGTACTTACTTGCTGCGCACAGCTGTTACTAGAAGTGCATTTTGTGTTGAGTTTGTCACGACAATGAACAATCATGGACGAGAAAGGCATACTGCACGCGTGCATAATTCCTTCCTACCTCTCAGTGCTGGCATGGGCGATTCAAAACGAATGCGATTGAGAATTTGGTTTAATCTACAGAAGTCATTGGTTCACATTTGACAAAAGTTTAGTTATGGTGATGTTTAAAACGTTTCTGATGGTTGTAACCTATTCTGGCGAATAAACGCTCGGTGAAACTTCACAGCCTGTTTCCCTTTGTGCTTTCACCTGCCGTGGTAGCATAGTCTTATTGGGTGTCTTGTGACTATGCTGGAGGACGCAGGTTCGACGTCTGGCCACGGCGGCCGTATTCGAATGGGGGTAAACTGCAAAGAACATCCATATGGCGGTAGTGGCACGTATAACTCCATCAATTGTATATGATCGAGCTTTCACGCATGGACTGTAGAGTGGTATCAGGTTTTCTAGAATGTTGAAATATTAAGTGTGATGCTTTTTTACGCGCCTCGTTGAATGCATGAGTGCTGTTGGTGCCGTGCGAAACTAAACATGCGTGGGCTTTTAAGTAGGTCGACACCGAAAAAATTCATTATTTTTGTACACTCTAAGGTAATCCATAAAGAAAGACTGCTTGGGAAGCAGAGCTTCTTGTATTCGTGACAAATTGGTAGTATGAAACAACATGAGAAACACATGGAAGTGTGCGGAGCATCGTGAGAGTGCCTGACGATAAAAAAAGAGAGCGTTTTACTTTACACCAATAAAAAAAAGAAAACGTCACTCCTGCATTGTTTACAACAATCTTAGGTAAAAGCAATCGCTCGCGACTGGCCGCGACCGGCTAGGCTTGGCGTGCGCATGCGCGCGCGCAAGAACCCCGTGATTGAGGAGAAACGTTCAAGGAGGAACACTGCTCCTTTGGTCCTTGCCGGGAGAGGGCGCGACGGGTAAAGCGCCCGAAAGGGAGGAAGTCGCTGCGCCAAAGGAGGAACGGAGCCCGTTTCTCCATTCTCGCTCCCTTTTTTTAGACTGCAATTGCATCTGCGCACAAGCTCAAAGACTCGATCTATTCAATTAGAGAAGACTTTTCTGTTGCGACCGAGTTAGCAAGGTGAAAGTTACTTGAATTCGCCAAGACGCAGGATAAGAGAGGCAAGCTCGTCTTTGAGAAACTACCGATTGATACAAACGTATGTGTATGATAGTGCGACAGACACTGTTATAGCTGATGATAAATAGCTAGGCAGGGATAAAATAACTCCAGCAATACATAGACCTCGTCGCACCAGTTCTCAAACATTATCTTCATTTCTTGCTAATATTTGAAGCTTTCTTCCTAAACGCGATGATGTGTGTTCCTGGTTGGTAGATGCTGATCGCGATATCGTTGCACTTACGAAAACCTGGTTGCATCCGATTGTAATGGATAGTGAAACTTTCGCCAACCCAAATAAATATAGCCTCTATAGACAAGACCACACAGCTAAAAAAAGGCGGTTGTGTTCTTATAGCTATCAAAAAAGAATTAGTGCCGTTTCTTGCGAATACCGACTCCTGCATTGAAATAGTGTGGGCCGCCTGCACTACATCAACGGCAAAGGACCTGGATGGCGTCTGCTACCGTCCACCGGATTCGAATGGCTGATTCATTGACGAACTTTGAAGTTCCATTACTTCGGCTATCAGTAAATACCCAGTCGACATTACTTACCGGGTTCATGACTTTGACTTTCCGCAAATAGATTGGTCTCAATTGTCAGCTTGCCAAAATACAACAGAGCTCATAAACCTCACCTTAGACTTAAATTCTTTTGTAAGCAATTAATCAGCCAACTCGCGGTACTAATATTCTAGATCTCGTTTTCTGCAATATTCCTAAGTCAATTGGTGATGTTTTATAGCTTGACGGTTTTAGTGATCACAGGCTTATTAAATTACAACTTACCATTCCTCTTGCATTTCAAGGTAGCACGATCACTCAAACCCGTGATTACAATCGAAGTACTTAAAAGGACATGAATATTTCGCTTAACAAATTTTTCGTTCGGACATTTTTACCTTTGTTTTTTGATAGAACCGTTGAGAAGAACTGGGCGCTCTTTGAAAACGTTCTAACAAATGTAGTGCACGATACGTTCCCGTGGTGTCCATTTCGACCAATAAAACTAATCCCTGGTTTAACAAACATCCTAATCGTCATCGTGGTAAAAAGAAGCGTCTGTACAGAAAAGCTGAGCTTGCACCTACATCGGCTTGGAAAAATATTGCGAATGCTTAAAAAGCTACTGTTATGTCGTTTGATCTTCAAAAAAGAAATATTTTCCCCAGAATCTTCCCTCTATTTTGAAATATAATCTTAAGAAGTTTTGGCATGTTGTGTCTCCTATTAGCCTTAGTATTCACATTTCACTGTGTGACGATAAACAGCAGCCACTTGGTGATAGTGAATGCCGGCATGTCATTAACAGATATTTTGCTTCTGTATTTATGAGGGAAGATCATTACAACATACCCGTTGTTCCTCGCCATGATTATGAGTACATCAGTGCGAATGATGTGTCTACTGAAGGTGTCGCTAATCTCATAGAAAATCTCAAGATCTCAACCAGTGCTGGAGTTGACAACATTAACTCTAAATTATTAAAAGCAAAGTCGTAATATCAAGTACGATTCTGTGCTATATTTTTCAGTTATAATTATCATCGGGCTTATTACCCACGGACTGGAAGATCGCCAAGGTCATCCCGGTTTTCAAAAGCGGTAATAAAAATTCCCCGCATAACTACCGACCCATAGCACTAATATGCATTTGCTGTTACTTAAACACAATATCGCCTCCCATATTTACGCTCATTTTGAACGTGATTCCTTCTTTTTTTCCTCTGTAACACGGTTTTAGAAAAGGATTGTCATGTGGCACGCAGCTGCTAGAATTCACAACTGACTTGCACACTAACATAGATGATAATCATCAAACAGATTGTATTTTTTTAGATTTTGCTAAAGCATTTGACTGTGAGGCACACTCACGTTTAATCTCGAATTTTTAAGATCTCTGTCTGGAATCTTTAACATTATCATGGCTTCGTAACATTCTTTCTTTCCGTCAGCAGTTTACTTCAGATAGCAGTTTTACCTCATGGTTCTGTGACGCAAAATCAGGTGTGCCCCAGGGCAATGTCCTTGGTCTCTTAGTGTTCCTAATATACATTAACGTCTTACTTACAAGCCTATCTTCTAACCTACATCTTTTCGCTGACGACTGCATCATTTACCGCTCAATTAAAACCACTGAAGATCACCTCGTACTTGAATATGATCTCATATTGATTACAAAGTGGTGTGACAAATGGCAGATGACTCTTAACTCTACTAAAAGCAAGGTTATCACTTTCAGGCGCAAGCGCACCAATTTCAATTTTTCATATCTCAACAATAGTACATTACAATCCCAGGCATCACCGTATAAATATTTAGGCGTCCATCTCAAGCACAATCTTTCATGGGACATGCATATTAACACCATTACTGCCAAGGCATCCAGGTCACTTGGATACCTGCGCCGGAACTTGCGGAACTCACCAAGCAGTCTAAGACAGCTCACCTATGAAACCATCGTTCATCCGCAATTAGAATATGCTTCACCCTTGTGGTCTCCTGATCAAATCTATCTGACTAACAAGCTTGAGTCTGTACAAAACAGAGCTGCTCGTTTCACTACTTTCAACTACAGCCCGCATTCCACCATAACGCAGGTCAAACATAACATATCGCTTGTGCCATTAAATGTACGTCGTTTCATTGCTCTTTTATCTTTAATCCATATATATCGCTATAGCATGAGGGCATCTCTCTTACCACTGGAAGCGTCTTCACGCATATCAGGCCGCTTGCACAATCAATATAGCATTGAACGCATCAGTCGACGAACTAACACTTTCAGTTCATCGGCACTTCCCCGAGCCATTGTTCCATGGAATGATCTTCCCGACAATATTGCATCTATCCGTAACCATCAAGCGTTTCTTGACCAATTGCGTAAGCATTTCTTGCAATAGTATCATGTCGCCACCATCAATTTTTATTTCGCGAATCCTTCCGCCATTCTTTCTTTTGCGAGTGTGTGTGATTGGAGAAAAACTGTTTCATGGAATAATAAATCCTGTTCCTCTGGGTGAAAATACTTTGCACTATATATATATATATATATATATATATATATATATATATATATATGCTTTTTTTCTTTGCTAATAATTGCTGTTTTTCGTGATGTGTAAAACAGTTTCTTAACCGCACTGTTTCCTTTTTGTTTGTTTTTTCAAATTTGTTTCCCTGTATTTTCTGATGCATGTTTCTCGGATATTTTTTCTTTCGTGCTTGCTCCTCTTACTCAATGCCCTATCGGGCCCTCTAAGGTATCATGAATAAATAAATAGGCTGCTATCACTGACACGCGTGTACCTCGCGACACAAATAGGCGAAATTGCTCACAGCACACGCACGTGCGAGAAACATACGTAGATATAGATAGCCAAACGCAGTCTCGCCGCGCTGGTGTCCACAAATTTTGGTGAGCGAAACAGCCGCAGTTCACCGAGAAGCACTAAAACGCCGCACGAACATCCGTTAATCGTTCTTGCAGAATGGCGCACCATGAACTGAAGTCTGCCGAAAGCGCTCACCGTGGTTGTCTCGAGTTCATGAAGCCCAACAAACTATTGGCTGATCAAATGCATGCGAAAATGAATGTATATTGCACAAAAACAGTTCGAAGTTCCACCGACGGTTTGATTGATGGATTCATTGATTGATTTTTGTGGTTTAACGTCCCAAAACCATCATATGACTACAAGGGACGCCGTAGTGGAGGGCTCCGAAAATTTCGACCACCTGGGGTTCTTTAACGTGCACCCAAATCCGAACACACAGGCCTACAACATTTCCGCCTCCATCGAAAATGCAGCCGCCGCAGCCCGCCGACGGTTGCAAAAAGGTACTCGGTAGATATAACCCCCCCCCCCCAAAAAAAAAAATGCTCGCCTTTGCACACTGGCGCTGTGGTTCAATGGGTGAGACATCTGCTTCTCGTGCATGAGGTCCCCAGTTCAATTCCAGTGATAAGTGTGGTTTGAAATTGTAGATATTGTGATACTAGTGGATTTATAATTATCCATAGACATAATATTGCCATGTCGTCGGCGAAAAAACAGTCTCGAATGCGTGAAATAATATTTTTTGCATAGATGAATCATCGGTGGCTTTCAATTGAAATTCGTGGGCCAATTTTCAATCCTTGTCAACAATTGCCTTGGTTATATTTTAATTGATCTATAAAGGGTTTTTTGTCGCCGTTTAATTTTCTCTCAATGATAAAGCTATGTCGAGTTCATTGATGGCTTCTCAATTGAAAGTCGTGGGCCAATTTTCAATCCTGGTCAACAATTTTCTCAACGGTGTTTTAATTCAACCTTCATATAATATCGATCCATCTGTTGTCATTGCTCAATAACACCTCAGTCTTTTCAATAAGAATTTTCTTAGGGATGACGTCAAAAACCTAGTAATTCCGCACCGAAAATGCGGGCATGGATCAAAGTGAGATTCCAAAGACGTTAAGCTGCTTGGAAGTCGTGACAATGTCTTCACGTCAAGACTATTTCACGCCACTAAAACAAGTTAATTATGCCAAAGTAGGTCAAGCATACATGAGAGGAAGTCTAGAACATGTCTTGGGCTCACACCATCGTCGTAAATTTACTGGCGCGTGAGAAGCAGAAATATCGTAGAACGAGAGGCAGATGAGGGCAAGACGTGAGATAATAGGGGCGCACGTAAATTGTTATTCTCCCGGGAGACGCAGCAAATTATTCTAATAACGGCGGGCTCATGTTGGCGCACCGTGGCGGTGAGAAAAATTGATGGTAGGAGCCTCAAAACAGTGCTCTGAAATTCTACACCACTAGGAGCTTCTGCTGTGTGTTTCATAACTAAACGTAGCCTTTTCTACGGAGGAAAAAAAAACTGCTTGCTGTAAAGCGACAACTTTTTACTTTGGAAGCAGTAATAAGTTGCAGGAAGAAGCACTCAGTAATTCCTAGTTTTAAGTGCCGTTACAGTTAGGTTTCACGTCTATGCTTCGTCTACTGCAATCAGGGTAACTTCAGAAGTTGTGCAAAAGTTGTCGTCACAGCAGTTACATTAACTCATTGAAACAGAGTGGAATATTGTAACAGTGTGGAACAGAATAGAATATTCAATTCAAGGCCATTTTGTTTCATTATTGCTAGGAGCCCGAGCTGACAGGGCAAGTCTTCTGCCTTTTGGCAGCCCACAACTTCCCGTAAGCGTATGAGATGGCGTTTACAGTTAATGTATACAATAAAAAGTGTTAAGAATCTTGTCGTTAGGTGCTGTAAATTCAAACGAAAGGTTCAATTCACACGTAATATATTTTGAACCTTGAAACATCGACGCCTTTTACAGAACTGGCAGCCACGGGCATAAGAAATTCGTAGACAAGTAGGCACCCGATAACATTTCACATAGCTGGTGCGCTTATTAATTGCTATTTTTTCAAATTGGCGTGCCAGACATTTTTATAGGCAGCGCTGAACTGAAGAGGAGCCAAGTCGGACGAAAAAGACACTGCCTATGAAAAAGACCCACCGTGGTAACTCGACCTTGCAGTGCCTAGAAGTCCCATTACACTACAATAAATATTATGGCGTTCATAACGTATTTCATGTGTCAGAGTCACAAGATTCACTGTTCAATGCCTAAAAAGATATGAGGCTTTTGCATGAAGTTTGTTTCCTTTGTTCTTAAGTCTAGCCTGTCCTGCCCATTGTATCTTGGTAAGCACTTACAGTGTTGTTACGTGAACAAGACCAGAATCCATGGGAAGACGGGGGCTTGGAACGCGAGACATCGTTCTGCAGTGAATGTCGCTAGAGCCAAGCTTTCGTAGAAACAGCCTGTCTTCCACAATAAGGCATACGTCTTCATTCGGTTTGGCTGGTTGTTAACGAGCATTGTGAGGCTTCGGCAGGACACTTGGAGACTCGCAGTGCAATAATAAACTGTTTAATAAGGCTATGTTAGTCTACACAAATAGTAAGGCCGCGTTTTGACGTGTCAACATCCTTCACTCGACCGCCTGAGTTCGTTGCACTCGCACTCCGACGCAGAGACGAACCCCGGAAACGGAAACACACTGTGGCCGACTGCTTTGCTGGTTTCCGCTAAGCGAGCGCACTAGTACGTCACTCACATTTCACCTCTCCCCGGATGACCAAGTTCCTTGATATCACGTGGTCTCGACACACATTGTAAACAATAATTTTGACTGCGGTGGCTGCATTTCCGATGGAGGCGGTAATGTTGTTGGCGCGTGTGCTCATAATTGGGTGCACGTTAAAGAACCTTAGGTGGTCGAAATTTCCGGAGCCCTCTGCTACGGCATCTCTCATAATCATATGGTGGTTTTGGTACGTTAAGCTCCACATATCCATCAAACAACTATTTTCACGGGTGAGGAGACGCTGGCGCAAACTCTGAGTGTTTGGGCTGCGGCTAGTTGAAGTTCTTTATGGTAGCCTTTTCTGAGGAATGGGTTGAGGGCATCTCTCTGGTAACAGAGGCGTCTGGCTCAGACGAAACATTCACACGCTCCTCCCACAGTGGTCTCTGTGGAGACTCATGTTGCTGCAGTAGGGTATTTTCTAGCCTTCCAACTACAGCTACATGTGTTGCTATTTGCGAAGTAGGTCCCATACATGCAGAGCAGTAGAAATGATGACATGGAAACACACCTCCATGAGCGTGTTGCAGTGTAAAGGCACATTTGTGTGTAATGATCGCCGTAGAAACAGTTTTGTTGCTGGTATTCACATATATCCACCACTTTCATCTTTGCCTCCAAGATGACCTATCACAGCCAAAAGACACAAGAGGGCTGTCAGGAAGAAGAAGAAGTAGACAGCATCTGTGCGGCTTCGAAACTGTTGAGGATTTTTTATCTCTAGGCCTTAGGGAAGACTATGCTGGAATGCTCAGTTCAAGTGTCTCATAGCTTGTGTTTGCTGTGCTATTAGACGTCACAATGAAAATTGTTGTTTCAAACTTCTTCAACTCTGATTTGATCTTCTGATTTACGTTGACAATGATCGGTGTTGTAAGGTCCACTGGCGTTTTCATTTTAGGACGTTGAAGTGATCCAGGTTCAGACATGTGTTCAGGCACAATTAATGGCTTATTGGTTGGACACTTCGTGGTTATTCCTAATCGAATTGTTAACGATGACCCAGTAACACTCAGGAGAGATTGCACGGCCTAAGTTGGCTAGTGGCAGGTAGGGTAGATGAGTACAGACACGGTAGTGCAGCCCATTGGTAAGACAAAGGTGGGTCCAGTGGCAGTGTGTTATAGGCCAAAGGTTGCCAACGAGGCTCTATTGTCACGGGTAATGGCTCTCGCTGCAGGTAGTCTTGTGGTGGTTTAGCCGGTGGGAAAAGCTTTCAATCAGCTAAAATGACAGCGTTCGCCATTTGCGGAACAAGACCCTGAGTGGCTTGGCGCGTTACATCTGTGCCTGGGTGGTGAAGCAGCGAAGGTTGGTGTGTCTGAAAGATCAAGCGAACGTGCGCTGCCACAAAGCATTCTTCACCCTTAATAAGTGGAAGAGTGTTGTTTTCAAAACTGCTGCCTTCCACCACACCAGAGATAGTGGCAATAGTTATTATGTTACAATAGGGCTGACCCAACCGGTATGGCTCTACCCCCTCCAACAACGAACAGAGGTTGATTGGCCCATGGCAACAGCATTGCAGAAGGAAGGGTGGCTTTGGAAATCACTGTGACTTTCGAGGCAGAATCTAGGTAAGCGTCGTGCTTCCTGACTCCTGTAACGGTCACTGTGAAAAATGGGCACAGCTGTTGGGAACCTTGCAATGTTCTGGGTGAACTGTGTAGGGCTTGTGGCTGTTCAGCGCTAGGGATGAGTGGCGGTTGTGTCGTTGGTGACTTGGTAGACGTTGGACATGCCGATGCCAAATGTCCCAGCTGTCTGCACTTGTAGCAGACTGCTTGAGTTATGTCTTGGCCACGGCGTAATGCTGGGGCCCCATAGCGTGTCGAAGTGGCTTCATAATGGTGTTCCTGTTCTTCTTTACACTGCGCGGAAATGCGTTGTCTGGACGGTGCTGTAGTAGCTGTTATCGGAGCTGGTGACTGGGAAGTGGGCCGCTGATGTTCTAAATTGCCACGTTGAATTGACTACAGAGAAGGATATACCCGTGTTAACTACACTTCCCGTGTGTTGCTTATGATGGGTGCACTTGTCCACGCTTGTGCACCTGGATATGAAGTCTCGTATCTTCAAAGGTCTATTAGCCGCGATGGCTGAGATAACATGTGGCTCGGTGAGACCTTGCAGTAGGCAGTCAATTTTCTGGGCGTCGGTAAGCATTACGGGGCCGATTTCCATCTCCCAAATCTTTGCGTAAGTGTACTCTCGTAAGTTCTTGCTTGGGTCTGGTCTAATCTTGATGACGCGTTCTTGCCACTCGAAGAAGGGTCAGCTCCGACGTGAAAACTTCATTTTAGGCCGCGCTCCCCGTTTCCTACGTAGGATGATCATGCGCAAAAGTTAAATGACAATTCAGAGCCGGGCCTTTCAGTTTGCTTGCGGCAATAAGGCGAGTGGCAGCATCATCCCATGCGGCAAGCTGTTGTATGTGGTGGATATAATTGATCCAGTCAACGTTTTGCGTGGGGTAGTCCCTGAAATAGTCCCTGAAATATGCTATCGACGAGGACAAGTCACACAGTGTGGCAATTTTTGTCGAGGGGCGTGGCAGCTGCTGCAATAGGAGAGTCAGGCTTTCGAAGGTTGTGGTGTCAAAGGGCAAACGCGCATTGCCGGCGCCCTCGGTGCTATCGACGCTTGACCGCGGCGTTGCTTCACCGCGCTTTTCGATGTTAGCTTCGAGGCGCTTGACTAGGTCTTCCTTGGTGCCGGTGCTATCTAATTCGCGACGGGTCAGTTGTTCGCTGATAAAGTCACCTTTGAAACATAGCATCATCGCTGTATCTAGCTGGTCCCAAATATTTCGAAGCATGATGCACTGTCAGGTGAAACTCGACTTATACCCTAGATAAGACGAGTGAACAGAACTCGGCCAGTTAAATGAGGGTTTCGAACTTGGGGCTGACCGTCAACATTTTGTACGTTTCTTCTTCTGCAAAGACAACGATGAGTGACAGTAACGACAAGCCTCTTCCGATGCGAGTCTTCAATTGTGTGGGTGCTATTACAAATGGTGTCGGAAAGGCCAAGGGCCACTGACTGGTTATCTTGCGCTGACGTGGCTGGCTGGCTTGGCAAAGGTTTGGCGTCGACTACGCCATATGTGAGGCTTGGGCAGGACATTTGGAGACTCACAGCGTAATAATAAACTGTTTAACAAGGCTATGTTAGTCTACACTAAGCAAGACAGCGTTTTGACGTGTCAACGTCCTTCACTCGACTGCCTGTGCAAGCCGATGACATGTTGCGAGCTTTGCGGCCATGCCATGAGGCATCACTGCCATCGAAACAATGACAGCGTACTCTCGGCGTAGGTAAACGCTTTTTGTAAAACAAATGAACTTGAGGCATAAAAATAATAAACTCTCTTGTTAACTTTTATGCCAGTTTAAATGTTTCAATAGATGTTCGTGAAACGGGAAATGCTAAGCGCGGCAGCAGGATGACAGTAGCAGACGACTCTTATGTGGGAGCATCAGCTGGTGCTGTCGCAGCAAGCTGCACAAGTTCTTGATAACATCAAGTTATCATGCATATTGCTGCCCAAAATGGTGCAGTAGCTCCGGAAAGAAGGGTGAGAACCACTTCTTCAAGGTTCCTACAGACAACAGGTACGTTCATCCAGTTATTTCGTATGAATGCCGCTGACTAGTTTGGAGTGTGCAACAACGCGCGCCAATCAGCAACGAAGCCGTAACGTTAATCAATGAAAGATAAGTTTTATTGTTAACAACGACATCAATATGTAAGTTTTCTTCTATCTTTGTCCGCACAGTTTATCAAAAATAAAAGACAACAAGCATTATTGCCCACAAGAAGGATATACTGCGCAATACTTTGGTCGGTCAATATAATCGCTTTCTCGCTCTTAACGGTGAGCTGAGTTCCTCTGATCACTAGACCTACGGTCTGGTTATTGGCAGGTCCCCACGGCGCCATCATATCGCCCAAAAACTGCTTGTGTGACGCCGAATGGGCTATAGGAATTTCATGTATTTTCCTTAAGCCTTTGTAATGCGCCAGCAACATTTGAAAGAATGATGGATAGCGGCTTTTGCGGGCTAAAATGGAAAACATGCCTATGTTACTTGGATGATGCCGTTGTTTTCTTCCATAATTTTGACAGCCACCTCAATCGTTTTCGCGAAGTCCTGACCTGCCTAAGGAGCACAGGCCTTCAACTAAACATCAAGAAGTGCCACTTTGGGGCTCGGAAGCTCACTATACTTGGTCATGTTGCTTCAAAACATGGCGTCCTCCCAGACCCAAAGAAGCTTCGTGCTGTTGCTAAGTTTCCGAAGCCTACGACCGTGAAAGCGCTTCGCAGCTTCGTCAAACTCTGCTCATATTTTCTCCGCCTTGTGAAGAACTTTACTTCGATAATCACGCCACTGACACAGCTGATCATTGGCGATGAACACCTCTCTGATTGGTCGCCAGCATGCGATGGTGCTTTCGTAACATTACGACATCTCCTTACTTCACCACCTATTTTACGCCTCTTCGACCCTACTGCTCCAACCAAGGTCCACACGGATGCCAGTGGCGTAGGACTTGGTGCTGTCCTTGCTCAACACAAGTCTGGCTTTACGGACTATGTAGTTGCGTATGCATGTCGCGCCCTCACCAAGGCAGAGCACAAATATTCGGTTTTCGAAAAGGAATGTTTGGCTATTTTTTGGGCATTTAAAAAATTTAGTACTTGCTTATACGTACATGTAGTTACAGACCATCAGCCAGCCTTCACTCTATTGGCTCGCTTCATAGAAGGATCCTTCGGGCCGGCTTGAACGTTGGGCTCTACGTTTGCAGGAATTTGATATTCACGTCATTTACCGCTCAGGCTGCAAGCACACCGGCGCAGATGCTCTTTCTCGTCCGCCCCTTCCTTCAGCCATTGCACCTGTTTCCTTCGCCGAAGCTACCATCGGCAGCATCGATACCGCTGACTTGCTTTCGGAACAATGCAAGGACCTTTGGATAGCCTCGTTCATCGACGTTCTCTCCTCGTCTTCGGTGACACCACGCCGGCGTCTACCTCGTGCACTACGTTGGCAAATTCCCCATTATGCAATACGGGATGCCATGTTGTACCGTCACAACTATAAGCCAGATCGTAGGAAATAGCTTCTTGTTATACCTCGCCATTTGTGCTCCAACATGTGCGCGTATTTCCACGCAGACCCGCAAAACGCGCACGCTGGTGTTTTGAAAACATACGACTGGCTTCGTCAGCGATTTTTCTGGCGTGGAATGTACTCATGCGTTCGCAAGTACAGACGCTCCTGCACTGAGTGTCAGTGACGGAAAACAACTTGTCATGCCTCTGGCGAGAATTACAACCATTGCCGTGTCCAGCTCAGCCGTTTGATAGAATCGGCATCGACCTCTACGGCCCACTACCTTGTACTCCTGCGGGAAATCGCTGGATTATAGTGGCCGTTGACCACCTGACCCGTTACGCTGAAACCGCCGCTTTGCCAGCCGCTGCTGCTCGTGATGTCGCCTTGTTCATCTTGCGTAGCTTTGTCCTTCGCCATGGCGCGCCACGTGAGCTGCTTAGCGACCGTGGGCGTGCGTTTCTATCGCAAGTCGTCCAGAAGCTTCTCAGTGAGTGCAATATTATTCATCGCACCACTACAAGCTATCACTCACAGACAAATGGTTTGACAGAGCGCTTTAACCGCACGCTCGATGATATGCTTTCTATGTACATATCCTCCGACCATTCTAATTGGGACTTGTGCTCCCTTTCGTGACGTATGCGTATAATACGGCCATGCAAGAACTACTCGGTTTTTACCTTTTTTTACTGTACGGACGTGAGCCCTCTTTCGCGCTTGACATGATACTTACTTACCGCCCAGCTGCTTCATAATATCGCCCAGCCTGCGAACTTGTTCGGTGTGCCGAAGGGGGCCGCCAATTTGCACGTTCATTTACGTCCGTCACACAAGGCTTCCAAAAAATAGCTTGACCGACATAAGCCTGCTCACAGCTTCCCCGTAGGTTCATTTGTATGGCTTTCAGTTCCATTCCAGTCCCCCAACCTCTCCCGAAAGTTTTCACCCAAGTACAACGGTCCGTACCGCATCGTTCAATGCACATCACGGTCAACTACGTCGACAAACCAGTGACACCTGCCGGTGACAGACGATGCCGTGGTCGTGAGACAGTCCACATCAGCTGGTTAAAACCTTACTATGAACTCTTTGCGCTTGCTTCACCGTGAGTAGCCAGGACGGCTACTCTTCACCACTGGGGCAAGTGTAGTGGGGAAGAGAGTGAGAGAGGCAGTGTCTAGTCGGAGCAGCTAGAAGACAACTACGACGAAGAGTTGGTTATGCGGTTCTCGGTGCTGGTTGAGTGGCTAAGTAGCGGGCAGTTTTTATGTTTCGCCTATTAGTTGCTGTGTATTTCATTATTTCATGCAGGATCATTTTTCTTTTCGTGATCTAGTCTTGAGGCTGTAGTGATGTCTCAGGAATTTTCCGGGTCAGGATCGTTCGCTGTGGACGGCCTCTCTACACAATGATGACTAAACTCTTGACTTATTTTTCCGCAGTGGCGTGAGCAGTATTCTCGTCACTCTGGTACCTTCGAGTGGACAATTTATTAAGCTGAATAACCCTAAGACGACACAAGAACATCACCATGCCGTGATCCCAAACTACCAGAGCATAACCGACATGCGGCAGTTTGGTCGTGGTGGCATATTACGTCGAACACCAGATCAGCAATGTGTAAAGGATCTCCTTAAGTATTCATCCTTTGCTTTGATCCCGGTGAGTGCGTATGTACCGTAACATCTCGCATGCACTAAAGGCATTGTGCATGGGGCTGACGCACAACTAAGCTCTGCGGAGACACTCGAGAAGCTGTCTGTGGCGGTTGTGGTGGCACCTTACCGGTGGTTGACTACAAACGACATCCCACAGAGTCAGTGATCGCGGCTTTCGCAGGTACGTCATGCCCTTCAGAAATTAAAGCATGTCCATTAGTATTTAGATTAGGTCAGTTAGCGTCCCGCCCATTGCAATGTAGGAACTTCTGGAGGTTTGGGCATAGCTCTCGTGGCTGCAAATCAAAGGGTCGAGGTCGTAGATGTGGTGAACGCCACTCAGATCAAGATTGTAAGGCCCAAGATGTCTTGTGTTGCTTGTGCGGTGGACATCATGCAGCTGATTTCGCAGAGTGCCCAATTCGCCATAAAGAAGTGCTAAATATAGGAATCCTAGGCAAAAGGAGATGCTCTACAAATGAAGATATTGCAGCTGTCAAAGAAAGAGCCCATGGTTATGCTAGAGTTACAACACTTCATTCATGCCAGGATACTAATATTGCGCAGGCAGTTGAGGTAGCGGTAGGAAGAGCTATGGCTACAGTAATAGACCAAATGGTAGCTAGCATCTCCGAACGCATAGCACAAGTTGTCAGTAATCAAATTACTAAGCTGTTGATTCCAACTGTTCTGAGTAATCCTGAGCCCAATAAAATGCCAACTGCCAGTGATGCTACTGCAGTATGTAATGATGAGCTGGATATCGCGGATAACATCTAGGACTCCTGAGAGTGCATGAATAACGTTGACTAAGAACAAGTGTTAGTCCTAAATGTGTCTAGTGATATCAAGCTTGATGCCCGGCATAGAAACAAAGCCGGTCCCCGTTACACCATGACGTTTCAAGTTTCCTTCCGTCTAAACCAAAAGACTCCGTCCAGTAAATTACTCAAAGAAAGTATTTTGGAAAAATCTATCTCCGCAACAATTCTTACACCAAAATAGCGGCCCCGAGAGTTCTCTAGTGGAATGGTCGCTCGCTATTTGCTGCTCTTACTTGCTTACATTTCCTGTATGATAAACTAAATTCCCATTTAATCTTACTTCCAGAATTTTGGATTGCTCCCGATACTATTATTCACTTCAAGAACTATCGTTTGTTCAGGCTAGACCGCCTTACGAGAGGTGGTGGAATAGCGATAATGGTTTTGAAAAAACTTTGCCACAAAGCCAAACTGACGTTAAAGATCCTCTCCCCGGCATACAAAATATTTGTTGTAGACTTGACTCTACCAGCTGGACAGGTTTTGTCAGTAGTAAACGCTTACTTTCCTTCAGGCGTACATGACACTCGGCCATTAGATACTTTGATAATCACGTGTGGAGGAAATATTTTGCTAGCAGGTGACTTCAAGTCCCATCATATTACATGACGAGTAAAAACTGATACGTGTGGCAGCTGTTTGTGGCATTGCACCCAAGATAAATAGTTTTCATGGCATTATTCGGGAAGCCCAACAAACCTATGCAGTCATACTTCTTCAGCGCTAGACTTAAGTTTTACAAGCTCTAACCTTTAGGTTTCATCTTGGTCAGTCGTTCATTGCGCTAGAAATAGCGACCACTTACCGATAACTTTCGAAATAGAAATTCAGATAGCCTCATCAGTCTCTATTACTCGTACGCATATAATTTACTCAAAATTTAAGGATTCCTGCCTTTCTTCGCTGTCCACTCTGTCAGATAATAGCACGATGCCGGAGGCTCGGATCTTATATTCTTCGTTAAAGAATACCCGTGAGAAATGTGAATTCGTGGTGTCGTCAGCTAATCATAACTCGAGTTCTCCTTGGTGGAATGACGATTCCTCGAGAGACTATAGTCGCAGACAGGCAGCATGGAAAAAGCGTTTGTACAATCAGTGCCTTCGAAATTGGAAGGACTACCAGTTCGTTGCAGGTGTTTTTAAACGTACAGTTGCCAAGTAAAAAGAAGATTATGACAGGCGGACGTTTGATTATCTTTCTAAATACAACCATAAAAAAGCTTTATATAAATTTCTACGTAAAAAGAAAATGACTATGCAGTCAATAAATGAAGATTTTAACAATTTATTGGCTGAAGAAATAAAAGCTTCGTTGGAAGTTATTGGTAAGAGATTGGAGCAACGTTTTTTGTTTGCCAACTATCACCAACTTCCTTCGTATGCAGTAAGGAACGAGGACTTCACGGAAGTTTCTAGGTAAGAGCTGTCGCAGGTTTCAGCTAACTTGCCATCACCGGCTGCATGGCCCTGACGGAGTTACGTCGTTCATGTTTAAAATGATGTCCAAAGAGTGCCAAGAATACCTATTGAATATAATCAACTATTTTATAAGAATGACATGGCCGCTATTGGATTGGGAAATAGCAAAGGAAGTACCAATACTAAAATTTCTGGGTAAAGTATACGTTTTGGATAACATTAGGCTTATGTCGTTAGCGTTAAGCTTCGTAATTTTTTTCGAGAGAATCCTAAGCGTTCGAATAACAAATTTTATCAATGAGAAATTCTGAATACATCCCGAATTGGCTTCAGATCCGGATGCTCTGTATGGCAGGCCACACAGACCTTGAAATTCGCATAAAATTAGCTAAGTGTGAAGGAAAATATGCGGCTTTCGTCACTTTCGATATAGCAAAAGCGTACGAAAGCGTGAATTATATAGTGTTATTCAAACAGCAGCACAACCTTGACTTCCCAAATTATATACAGTCATGAATAGCGAAATTTTTTACGCAATAGAATGTTTTACTGTTTAAAAAGCGGCATCTTGTCTTCTAAATATGTGCAATCAAGAGGCGTGCCGCAAGGGGCCGTTCTTTCCCGGTGTTGTTCAATATCTTAATGAGCTCTGTACCACCGCACCAGGACGTGCACACATATGTGTATGCGGAACACATTGTATTTTTAAAAGCAGAGAACAATCACAAGCTATTTCAAATATTACAGTCATACCTATCTGCCGTATAAATGTGGCTTGATAGTTTACATTTGTATATAAATATAAAGAAATGTTCTGTTTTAACATTTCCACTCAAAGACCCTTTTCACATCTCGCTCTCCTATCATCTCGATTCTATCCCTCAAGTAGTGAATGTGAAATATCTGAGGGTGATTTATGACCAATCAATGTCTTGGAAGACACACATTGAGTACATTGCATGAAAGGGAGGTCGAGCGATGGAAATATTAAGCAAACTCAGCAATAGTCGGTTAGGTATGCGGAGAAATAGTCTTATATTAGTCTATTTTATGTATGCTCGGCAGGTGCTTGAGTTCGGGTGCGTGTTAAACGTGGGGGCACCTGCTTACAAAATACATCCTATTGTATTCATATGGAGACAAGCCTTGAGAATATGCTTAGGTCTCCCTAAGTTTGTTGCAATCAAGATCTTGTATCTGGAAGCTGGGCTTGCCTCACTTGCTACCCATTTTAAATTCTTAGCTACACAGTCATTTATCAGGCTGTATGAATCCCCGATAAGGCGCTTAAAAACAGTGTTTGTTGAGCGCCCTGACTTGTTTTTTAAACAATACTCGTCTAGATTTCGTAAACACCAAATTATGGTTATACAGCGCTTTCTAGAAGAATTAGGTGTTCAATTTAATGCTGTTTTCTTCATCAGTATCATTACCAATGCTGTTAAATTACAGTATGATGACATATTTGCGAAAAATTGAAAATTGATGCCACTCGGTTTTTAAAAGCTATATTAAGGGATTACCTGGCACATACGTCAATACAAGCAGTCATAGCGACTAATGCGTCACAAATGGAAGAAAAATGTGGAATTGGTTTTTTTTTCTTGCCCTAGATTCGTACCTTTCACTTCGCCTTCCAGATGTTGTGCCCACTTTTGAAGCAGAATTTTCGCAATAATTCTAGCTTTCCAAATAACTGCTTTCGTAAGTTCCGCAGTTATTTTAACGTATTCACTACAAGTATGTGCCTACCTTACTGCAAATGAGAACTCACATGTTCAGAGTGCTTCAAAAGCATTCGTTTCCTTGCATATCAATCTGATCAAATTGGCCTATGTTCCAGAGCATAAGGGCATTTATTTGAATGTTATGGCAGATGCGCTAGTAAACTCATCTTTAAATGGGTCTGTTATTGAGGCATTACCGGCATAAAATTCTTAAAAGGCGCTAAGATTAACACGAAAACTGCTGTTAGGGAGAATTTTCTTCACATTCACTAACAACCACCCCAGAATTCAAGCACTTGTACCATTGGAATAGTAAAATATGTCAAACGCGAGGAATTGAAGCCGCAATCACTAGACTGCGCTGTCAAATTCCGCAGCTACATTTATGTTTGCACAGAGCTGATCTGGCAGCTTCACCTCATTGTCCTGTTTGTGGAGTAAATGAGTCAACTGAACAATACTTCATTTACTGTAATAGATTCTGTGTCTTACGCAAAAACACTTTAGGTGCCGTTTACCACCTTCCCGAAATAGATTTAAAGACTCAAAGTGTGCTTTCTTTCGGGGGCTTTGTCTCTTGACTACAGCGATGGAAAGACAGTTGACGCATTGCAGGAGTTCGTCAAAAGTTCAAAGAGGTTTAAGTGTTGAAATAATTTTTCGGTAGATTTTGACTTTTCAATATTTACAATAAATCAAATACGCAACTTTGTTGATGTAAGCTACAGATTATTTACAATTTAACCACCTATTTCGTCCTGCTGCATCTTTCTATTATTTCTCGTAAATAGATTAATCTAAACCAGTTATTAAGGAAGTAATTCATGAAAACTATCCAGTTCTTGGCCAATCCCCCGGCGTGTGTGTGCGCCACATCGTCAAGGATCTTGACTTGACTTGACTGACGCTCCTGAAACTAGGCAGGTGGTATTAGTCGATAAACCTTTTTATATATAGATAGATAAATAGATAGATAGATAATAGACAGATAGATAGATCGACAGATAGATAGACGGACAGACAGACGACGAAACGGCTAACAGTACGCGAAAGAATGCTTCTAATTTATTAACGAAGTACTATCGTTTAAGAGTGGTCTTTGATTGAAACTATGTGCTATAGTTGCAGTTGAATACTGACAACTCACGTCCGGTATCTTATCACGGCTGGCCACCCTACACCATAATATTGCAGTATTTGTTCTGTGATCGTTAAAGCGTATTTTTGGATTTGTTTGAGGTGCTTTGTGTGCTCGTCGATCCTGCGTCATCACACTGGTGGAGGTGCGGGGTAGTCTTCATGCTTAGCATGCCTTCGCGGACCCGACATTCGAGCCCGGAATCGCCACCACGCGCCGACACACCAGTCCACCGTTTCAGTCACCGTCTGCTAGGCCTGGTTCCTGAGCTCAATTCATTGCGAGAAACTGCCAGCAAT
Source organism: Rhipicephalus annulatus (assembly GCA_013436015.1). Classification (NCBI taxonomy): domain Eukaryota; kingdom Metazoa; phylum Arthropoda; class Arachnida; order Ixodida; family Ixodidae; genus Rhipicephalus; species Rhipicephalus annulatus. The sequence goes on from WOVY01012363.1 coordinate 38,026, forward strand.
TGCTTGCCTTCTTTATCCACCATGGCCACTGCAGCTGCAGTGCACATGACACTAAAGAATTCCTTGATTCCTGATTGTTTTCATAGGTGAGACTTATGAAGACGCCCAAGACTGGCTGGATCAGTTCGAACGCTGTGCGAAGTACAACCAGTGGGCCACCCCAGAACACAATGTCGTGACTGTGTACTTCTATCTGAAAGACAACACTTAGACGTGGTAAGTCAACAGAGAAAGAAGCTTGGCTACGTGGGACGACTTCCGCATCCAGCTGGTTGACACCTTTACCAGAATCGTCAGAAAGGAGAATGCGCAGCGCCTTTTTGGAAGTTCAAATTCAAAAAAAAAAAAAACAAATGAGAGCGTTGCTATGTTCGCCGAGGACATGATCCGTCTTTTTCGGCAGGGCAGATCCCGAGATGCCGGAAGACAAGAAGCTGCGGTATCTAATGCGAGGCGTGAAGGAGCAACTGTTTGCTGGTCTTGTGAGAAATCCACCAACCACAGTAGCTGAGTTCAGGAAAGAAGCCACAGCTACTAAACAGGCCCTACAGCAACAGTTCCGCCAGCAGACCCCGGTCAACTTTTAAGCGAGTAGTTCTATTACGGCTGCGGCGAGCCTCTCCGACAACGACAGGCCTCTGCGGGAAGTCATCCGGGAGACTTTAAGGGAGGAGCTTCGGTAGCTCGGTTTAATTCCAGCAACCGAACCGACGCCGCATTGTCTTTTGTCGCCGATGTTGTGTGGCATGAGGTCCGCCAGGCTCACTATTTATCCGGCAATGGTTATGTGCGACGACATCTTACTTATGCTGATGCAGTCCGACGCCCCGTCATCGTGCCTTCAGCACAGCGGACTCCAATAACTGGATCACCCCGAACCCTGCAAATACAGCCGCTCTCAGCGTCTACGACTTTCCCAACCTCGCCGATTTATCCGACAAGACGAATGTTGTATAGCCAACATGTGAACTTTACAACATGGCCCAGTGTCGAGTTCCCACTTATCTACCAGTGTCGGAAAACCGAAACCGATTTGTGGCGTTCCGCCCTGGCAGTCGATCGGCTTGCTTTCAATGTGGCGAAGCTGGGCACGTCTATAGACTTTGCCGTTATCGCGACTCTCAGTACTCGATATTTCCTCACTGAGCTGATTACACTACATTCTACGATCAACGCATGTACAATGACGCTCCTGTGAACAGGAGAACTCAGTGATGCCCGGATTACGTTTTTCATCTCCTGCGCGTGCCACTTCACCTAATCGTCGCAGTTTTGCCGACGTCACCAAGGGCAGGTCCCCTAGCCCGCGACGGGGAAAGGAGACGCAGTGACCCCGTGGGCTGGGGTTGCCGAATTCCGAACAGCCCCCATTGCAGACAAACGGCAGCTCGAAGCCACCGATGCCGAAAAAGACGACAGCAACGACTAATCCTACGAATGAGAAAACTGCCGACGTAACCGACGTTATCAGCGCTGAACTCGTCGTTCACATTGACGGTCACCGAATGACGGCTCTTGTGGACACTGGCTCCCACTTTTCTATAATGAGCCTACAGCTAGCCGAAAGGCTAAGAGAGGTGAAGACTTCATGGCACGTACCTAATATAAGAACTGCAGGGGATCAGTTGATGACTGCGGTTGGAAAGTGCACGGCACGACTCTTCATCGCTTGTTTTACCTTTGTCACCACCCTAGCCATTCTAGGGTGCTGTAAACAGCTCAAATTGGCAATGGGTTTTTTGCGCGAATACGGGGCTGCGATTGGCGTCCGCGGCAGAAGCGTAACGTTCGCTATAAGCTCGCACACTGCTACTGATGAGGAACACCAGCCACCTCGCTTAGGTATTGCCGATGACGACGTCATTCATGGGCTTGAAAAGTGGCTACTGGCAAATTGAAGTGGATGAGAGAGATCGAGAGAAGACCGTCTTTGTTACGCCCGATGGACTTTATAAATTTCAGGTACTTCCTTTCGGTTCGTGTTCGGCGCTAGCAACATTCCAGCGTCTGATGGACATAGTTCTGACGGGACGTAAGTGGTAAACCTGCCTATTGTACCTCGACGACGTCATTGTCTTTTCGGTGACTTTCGAGGAACACTTACAATGGCTCGAAGAAGTTTTTGAAGCGATACGCTTGGCTTGCTCTAAAACCCAGAAAGTGCCACTTCGAGTTCCACGAACTTCAATAATTCTGTCACGTCGTAAGCAGCCAAGGGATCCGACCAAACCGGTTATAAATGTCGCTGTGGCAAAATTCTCGACAGCATCACACAAAAAATTGGTGCATGCAACGTTTTTTAGGACACTGTGACTATTACCGCCGATTTATTGACAACTTTCGCACATCGCATAACCATTGACACAGCATACAGCACACTGGGGAAGATATCCCCTTCACATGGGGCGAAGACCAGCAGCAGGCATTTCACGAGCTTCGCAAGCGCATGCAAACACCACCCGTGCTCGCCCACTTCGACGAAGAAGCGCCAACAATACTACATACAGACGCTAGTTATGTGGGTCTTGGAGCAGTGCTCGTACAGTGGAAGGACAACATGGAAAAGGTGATCACCTACGCAAGCAGGACGCTGTTTCGATCAGAAACTAACTTTCGTACGACGGAGAAAGAATCTCTTGCAATGGTGTGGGCAGTCCCGAAGTTCCGTACTTATTTGTACGGCTGCCCATTCACCGTCATCAGGAATCACCACTCGCTCTGTTGGTTGATTAACTTGAAAGATCCATCTGGCTGTCTTACCCACTAAAGTCTTCGGCTCCAAGAATTTGACTTCACTGTTACCTACAAGTCGAGAAAACGACACACCGATGCCGACTGTCTTTCTCGATCTCCTGTTGAAACGGCATCACCGGATAACGACGAAGACACGACCTTTTCGGGAATAACGGACACTGCCGTCTTTTCTCCACAGCAACGCGACGACCCTGAAATGCTTGCACGCTTGAGTCTTCGGCTCCAAGAATTTGACTTCACTGTTACCTACAAGTCGGGAAAACGACACATCGATGCCGACTGTCTTTCTCGATCTCTTGTTCAAACGGCATCACTGGATGACGATGACAACACGGCCTTTTTGGGAATTGTGGACGCTGCTCCCTTTTCTCAACAGCAGCGTTATGACCCTGAACTGCTCTCACTCATAAATTACCTGCAAGGGTGAACGAATAGCGTGCCGAAGTTATCTTCGAGAGGGCTGCTGTCGTACTGCTTGCGGAATGACGTTCTGTATAAGATTAACTTTTCACGCGCCGGTAGCAGCTACTTTCTCGTTGTTTCTTCTTTGCTTCATCATGAAGTACTGCAAGCCTCCTGCGACGAACCTGCCGCTGGCGACTTCGGTTACGCAAGAATATTGACGAGGATAAGGCAAAACTATTACTGGCCAAGACTTGCTGGAGTTGTCGAAACTTATGTGCAGGCATGTCTAGATTGCCAGTGTCGCAAGCCACCAACAATCCAACCAGCCGGCCTGCTTCAGCCTGTCCGAGTGCCAGCGACACCCCTCGCACAAATCAGCATAGATTTTCTGAGCCCCTTCCCGAAGACTGCCACTGGAAACAGGTGGATAATTGTCGCCAGCGAGAACCTGATCCGATACGCTGAGACAGCTGCTCTGCCACGTGCAACGGCAGCTGAAGCGGCGCAATTTCGATCGAAGCAGTTGTTTCAAGACACGGTAATCCCGCAACAGTCATCACCGACAGAGCTACTGCGTTCATGGCCGAGCTTTTGGACACCGTTTTCCGATTAAGAGGTACAGCTTACAGGAAGACAACGGCGTGTCATCCTCAGACCCACGGTCTCACCGAATGTCTCAACAAGACTCTGGGTGACATGATAAGCATGTACGCAGATGTAGAGCACAAAAACTGGGACGACACATTGCCCTACGCCTCGTTCGCGTACAAGGCGGCTCGTCAGGAGACCACTCGGAAGACACCCTTCGGTCTCCTTTACAGACGTGAAGTTACGACAACGTTAGACGCGATGCTTCCTCATGAAAATTGTGGTAATAAGACGGACGCCGAAGACTTTACTCAGCGAGCAGAGGAAGCCAGACAACTTGCTAGGTTGCGAATCACCAGTCAACAAGACTATGACGCCGAACATTACAACCTCCGACACAGAACTGTCATATACAACGTGGGCGACAAAGTGTTGGTCTGGACACCTATTCGTCAGCGTGGGCTCTCCGAAAAGCTGTTGCGAAGGTACTTTGGACCCCGCAAGGTTCTGCGCTGCATCGATGACGTCAACTACGAGGTTGTTCCAGAGGACGTTCAGTGTTCAAAGCTCCGCAGACATTCAACAGAGATTGTCCACGTGCTTCGGATGAAACCTTTATTTCAGTGAATAACTGTGCAATTTTAGTTTTGCTTTGCTTCTCAAATGTTTAACATCGGGGCGATGTTTTCTTTAAGGGGAAATGATGACACACGTATATGCCAGAGGCGACGACAACGAAGCAGTGCAAATGTCCTTGGCCGAGGGCAGAGACGAAGAAGACGTTGCAGTCTTTGTCCTGTGATAAATAAAGCGTATTTGTTCGAGGTGCTTTTTGTGCTCATCACTTCCGCGTCGCCACAATGTATATATATTCATGATAAGCCTATGCGTGAGCTACACATGAATCACTGTATAAATAAAGCACTGCCTTCATGAGGCACCGCACGTGTTCAGCATGTGTTGATGCGTTGGCGTGCAACATAAACGGCACTTCAAAATTGGTGTCCTGATTTTAATCACTTTGGAGATGAGTATCTACTTGTTCTTGAATGTAATCCTGGCTGCGAATCCTCTTCCGAATCAACCCGTAATAAAAATATTGAAAACCTTTTTTTTCGGTGGTATTACTTGCTGACAAAGTGTGAGATTTCACCCGACTTCAAATTCAGACAGCCTACGAGAAAGCTGTCATCATGATAAGCAGGTATGTGCCACAGAAATGGGTTAACCACCTCTGCTCACCACTGGTCCGCTAAAGAGAAAGAAGCCCACAGAAAATTAATTGCAGGAAGTGAAATAGACAGAATGAAAACGCGCGAAAAAAAGAGATCAAGAGAGAAATATAAAAATAAAGAGGAAAAAGCTAGTATTAGAGAGACATTGAACCAAACAAAGGAGCGTGATAAAAGGGCACAAAGAAGCAGGAAGCAAGCTAGAAAAAAGAGAAGGCGAAATAGATAAAACCAGAAAAAAGTAAATGATAGAAACAATCGAGCAGAATACATATATAGAAACAAAACGTGAATGTAAAACGGTCAGCAAGAAATAAGGAAAAAGAAAGAAAGAAATAGCAGAGGAAAAATCAACAAAATTTTCCAAACTTAGTGAAACAGCAGAATACAGGATTACATAGTTGCCAACCAGCTTCGCTATCTCTTTAGCATTGTGCCTCCAGTGGAAGCCACACTAATCTTTTTCCACATTTTTCGTTGCGTCTACATTGCTTTATTCGTAAGCAATGTAGGTCTACTTGCCACCCCAAAAACACGATACATCCGCGAGGTAAGGCGCTGCTGCCCGTTAAAGAGCGCTTACTTTGAGTGCTAAGTGACGACACCATGTCAGCTGAAAAGAAAACCATGGCTGCACAGTTGCCTCAGGAATAGCCGCAGCATACAAGTTATAGAGTAACATGAATGATGCCTTATGCCCGCTATCGCTTTTTCTATAGGATAACTGAAACTAAGCCATCTACCACTAAAGGGAAACATAAGTAGCATGAGAAACAGCTCATGGGTGGACATAAAGTTCCGTTTACCACGCGCACCTCGGCCGATGTTCACACGTCTTTGCAGTGTAATTTTTGTGGCCCTTACTCGTCCCAAACTCTTCTTGGAGCGAGTAACATGGTTTCTTCACCAAGCCATGCTGGAGCACATGCGTTCATCGCGCGTAGCAGAATTTCGTTCCCCAACGCCATCATGTGATTGCTGAGAGATTGTAAATGTGGGACACCACAACATATTACACAGCCACGTAGGCCCAAACGCGTTCGCACGTGCCAGCGCGCTCTGCTCACACCGACTTACTCAGCTCCTTACGCCGGAACGAACGCGCTAGCGCATCGGCGTGTTCTGGAAGCGATTGGACCAGCTGTTGCACATGCGCAGTACTGGTGGCCACGCACACTATACTATGCTCGACCATAAGCTGCTTCGCGTCTAAAATGAAGTGTTTTGGTTGAGTGAAATTGTTGGTGATTGTTGAGTATCATTGAACACAGTGTTCCCACGAGCACTTAATTGCCACGGTAAGCGTGGCCACTTGTTTAACACATGCGCTACAGGGCACCTACAACACTTGTGATGCGCGTGTCACATCCGAACCGTTTAGCAACGGAGTGGTCTGCGAACTTTGCGCACATAAAAATACTGTTCTGAAGCCTTCAGTTCACACAAAACGGTTTCATTTATTTATTTCTATTCATTTTATGTCATTCATTTTATTCATTCACATGTCTCTGTGGAACTCCTTGTTTACTTACTCCGTTGTTGATAAGAATTTTATTGCAGACACTGAAAGTCACCTTGTGCAGAAAAAAACTATTTTCGTGACGTAGTTTAGATAAAGATGAAATGAAGCATATTTTCCTATTTTCAGTACTTCATATTATATTGTAAGTTTAGTGAAACCAATTGCAAGGGAAGAATACTTTTGAAGTATAACCTGATGGTGCATGTGAGCTTTTCAAAGTGACTGAAAGTAGATGTGCCTGTTTCCATTCAGCTGAATGAGCAGTGCTCTTTCACGCTTGCCACAGCCTTTATTACTGAAAAGGTAGGCTATTGTTTCTAATATCACAGGAAATTGGATTTAGTGCGGCATATATATGTACATATATATTCAGTTATTTATTGATTCAATATTGTTTTTGTTCCTTTTGATGAAAGGTGTGTAGCCTAGCGCGAAGTTTTAATTGTGCTCACTAAAATTTTTGTTTGCTGGTACAAACAGTTCCCGTTGAGCCAGTGAATCTATATTAAGATAAATTAGGAAACGAGAAAGAGATCAAGAAAAACAAAACGAGAAAGACAAATAAATACACAAAAAGAAAAAAATATAAACCGAGATAGAAAAGACAGAAGAAACAAAGGTGATTGATTGATTGATATGTGGGGTTTAACGTCCGAAAACCACCATATAATTATGAGAGACGCCGTAGTGGAGGGCTCCGGATATTTCGACAACATAAGGTTTTTTAACGTGCACCCAAATCCGAGCACACGGGCCTACAACATTTCCGCCTCCATCGGAAATGCAGCCGCCGCAGCCGAGTACTCCCGCTTCTAAAGAGAAGCGGGAGTACTCGAACACCACACCAGATAAAATTTTACTGCCACGGGGCACTACTGTCGCCGGCGTTGCCGATCTGCAGCCTGTGTGCGTTGTGCCTCTTACCCCTGTCTCCTCTAAAGGTCATCCTGCAGATCATGCTGCTCCCTCGGCCTTTACAGCAGCCATCAACAAAGACTTGACAGACTCACAGAAGCAGCAGCTGCTTGATTGGTTGGAAAAGCATGCAAACTTCTTTGACGTTCATTCATCCACCCTGGGCCAGACAACCGCTACAGCACATTGTATTCAGACCGACGGAACATCCGTTGTGCACCGCCGTCCGTACCACGGCTCTCTAGCCTAACGAAAAATCATTGAAGAAAACGTAGACGATATGCTCCAACGGGAGATAATGTGACCCTCAACCAGTCCTTGGCCGTCACCCATCGTTCTTGTGCGTAAAAAAGACGGTTCCATACGATTTTGTGTCGATTACCGAGCACTCAATAAGATCACTAAGAAGGACGTATACCCCTTGCCACGCATCGACGACGCCCTAGATTCCTTACAGGGTGCTAAATACTTTTCGAGCCTCGACTTACGTTCCGGCTATTGGCAAATCCCCATGCACGAAGATGATAAAGAAAAAACTGCGTTTGCAACCGCGGGCGGCCTATACGAATTCAGTGTTATGCCGTTCGGTCTATGCAATGCGCGCGCAACTTTTGAGCGCATGATTGACACCGTGCTGCGTGGCCTGAAATGAAAGACTTGCCTATGTTACCTCGATGACATTGTTGTCTTTTCATCGTTTCCTCAACATCTGCAACGCTTGGACGAGGTCCTGACTTGTCTTGCGGGCGCTGGTCTTCAAATTAACACCAAAAAGTGCCATTTCGCCAGCAGATCTATCAAGGTCCTCAGTCATGTTGTGAGCAAGGACGGAATTCGTCCAGACCCTGAGAAAACTGCTGTGGTGCTTCGCTTCCCTCGCCCTGACAAGCCGAAAGATTTGCGAAGTTTCCTTGGTCTCGCCTCTTACTTTCGGCGATTCATACAAAACTTTGCCTCCATAGCCGCACCACTTCATAAGCTACTTGCTTCCGGTATGCCCTTTCAGTGGTCTCAGGAATGTGAATCGGCTTTTGACAGGTTGAAGAGTGCCCTCACTACCAACCCTGTACTTTCTCATATTCACGATGATGCACCAACCTTCCTGTACACGGACGCTAGCAGCCGTGGTTTAAGAGCCGTGCTCCTACAACGCGACAACTCTTCGCGAGAGCGAGTCATTGCATACGCCAGCCGCGTCCTCTCCGCAGCTGAGAGGAATTACACGATCACTGAGCAGGAGTGCCTGGCCATCGTTTGGTCAGTACAGAAATTTCGTCCATATCTGCATGGCCGCCATTTGACCATTGTGACCGACCACCACGCTTTATGTTAGCTTTCGACACTCAGGAACTTGTCGGGACGCCTCGGACGCTGGATTCTACGCCTCCAAGAGTATGATTTTGAGATCGTATACAAGTGTGGCAGGAAGCATTGTGACGCCGACGCTCATTCTCGCTGCCCACTACCAGCGCCTCCACTCCGGTTTTCCGCAATCAATTTGCACAACACGCCCTTGGAGTCCACGTCTACGGCAGTTTTCTTTCTGGCCTCTATGGACCAGCTGCCTTCGGACGACCCCCACGATTTTCCTTCTCGACAGTTGGCTGACCCATACTGTCGACGTATTAGAGGCTACCTCACAGGCAGTTCCCGTCCACCTAATGCAAGGCTCCGTAGCCAACTCTCGCAATTTAAGCTGGACAACGCGGTCCTGTACCGCAAAATTTACCATCCTGACGGTCAGCGATGGGTTCCCGTTCTACCCCGATCGCTACGGTCCGAAGTCCTCAGAGCACTTCATGATCATCCGACTGCTGGTCACCTTGGTTACCATAAGACCTACGATTGCCTTCGATGTCGGTTTTATTGGCCAGGCATTACCACTAGTGTAGCTCGGTACGTCGGGTCCTGCACTACCTGCCAATGTAGAAAACTACCAACATCTGCTCCCGCCGGTACACTACAGCCTCTTCCTTGCCCAGCCACACCATTCGAAGTTGTAGGCGTCGATCTTTATGGCCCCCTCCCAGTCAGTGCTACTGCAAACCGGTGGATAGTAACAGCCGTTGACCATTTCACGCGCTATGCCAAGACGGCATTCGTTACTACTGGTTCAGCTTTTGAGATTGCCGATTTCATCCTCCGAGCCATTATACTGCGTCATGGTGCTCCACGTGTGCTGCTCAGTGACCGTGGAAGGGCCTTCCTTTCACAACTAGTGAACGAACTTCTTCACGCCTCCGGCACAACTCACGAGACTGCCTCTAGTTATCATCCCAAGATTGATCGCTCTCCTGCGGGCAGTGATGGATCCAGGCCCCACCGTACGCAATCCGGACTTGGCGCCACCTTCGACGTCAACCTCAAGGAAGCGCAACAGCCGGGAGGACGACAGTACCAGTGACAGCACTGAACTGTACACGGCGAGTAGTGAAGACAGCGACGATGATTTCATCCCTGCAGTGAAGCGTAAAGCTAAAAGAAGAATGGTCGGCGCGTCTTACCGGGAAGGCGGCGTGCAGTTCTGAATGCCATACCATACTTTTTGTTCCTGTCGACTCTTCGATCGACCTGAAGAACATGAACAGGCAACTGATATCAGCGCGTCTGGAAGAAATCGTGCCTAATGAGATAAAGGATATTAGACTCAACCCATGGAAGAATATCGTGGCCATAGACATTGAGCACCCGGCTGCGCTACATACCCTGCGAACTGTCACTGAGCTTGGAGGCATCTATCTCAGAACTTAATTCCGCAGGATAGTGACACGACGACAGGCGTCATTTATGACGTGGATGTTTCCATACCGAACGCAGACCTTCCTGTTCTGATAAAGCCAGCTACTGGGGCAACGGACATATTGCAAGTATGCCGGCTTGGCAAATCCCGTTGCATCAAGGTGACCTTCAGAGGTGATTGCATTCCATCACATGTAAAGGTTGGTCATTTTCGTCACGTTGTCTGACCATACATACCATGACCACTACAGTGCCACAACTGTCTAAAACTGGGTCATGTTAGTGCTGTGTGCAACAACAAGCAAGCATGCCCACTTTGTGCCGGACCCCACAAAGCAGAGGCTTGCCAAGCAACTCTCCTAAAATGCAGCGACTGCAACGGGAACCATGAGACCTCGTCCAAAGACTGCCCACTACTGAAGAAAGAGAGGAGCATTCTGAGACAAATGGTTAAAGACGGATCCTCACGAAAGGAAGCGGTAACGGTTGTTCAACGAGGGCGTTCCCATCGACGGCGGTGCTCGAAAAAAAGAAAAAAGCAGTCCTGTGCCGAAGGTGCCTTCACTTACGCCGCCACCGCCACCACCACCGCCGCCACGACCACAGAGACCTCCCCCGCCCCCGCCACCAGGTGGGGTACGTCCAGAGGTGCCGAAAGACACTGTGGCACTACAGAGAACATCCGGCTCTGACTGGCCCACTTTACCGCGGGTACACGTGTCTACGGAACCACAATATCGACAGTCAACAACGAATATGCCCCCAGCAGGCAGTCTGTCCGCCCAAGAGGTACGTCTTTTCTGTATTGAGGTCGTTCATGAGTGTTATTCGCACTCTATTGGATAGTCTACAGATCCCTGCCGCTAAATGCGCGCTGCGAATCTGGGACACACTAGAACCAGTTCTTGCCGGACTTCAGTAACAAGATGGCGCACCATAGACCGCATCAGCCTTTCCGAGAAAACGTCAAGCATGCTTCCATAATTCAGTGGAACTCAAGAGGTCTACAGTCAATGCCTGTGTTCAGACCATTCATTTTCAAAAATAAGTTTCTAAACATCATCATTTGTGAACCGCATTTTTCAAAAATACCTCGTCTGTCGGGCTATGAATCGTTCGTTTCTTCATCGTGCATTGAGCGAAGTCAAGTTGCTGTGTACATCCTTAAAGAACTCACTTACGTTCTCCAAAGAGTAGAGTCTCACAATGAAAATCACTACGTGTGTCTATATGTTAAAAGAAGTCGTTTACGCTGATAGGCGCATATATAGCGCCGTAAGGTCGACTAGATCAACAGATATTGAATGGTATATTTGCAACGACTCCAGCAACTTGGATATTGATGGGTGACTTCAACGCCCATCATTCATTGTGGGGAAGCATCAGGAAAAATCGAAAAGGCACGGACCTAGTTGATCTCGCATCAGAGCACGGGCTTCAGGTGCTGAACGACGGCAGCCCTACTTATCTCCGAGGAGTAACTTACAGCAGTTGCCTGGACTTGACATTAGTGTCGCATAGCATTGTCACGAAAGTCCAATTGTTCACAGATATTGAAAGACATGGCAGCGACCATATCCCCACGTACGTGACAGTCAGAGGTTTGGACGATTCTCCTTCCCCTGGACATTCAAGACTTATTTACTGGGAAGAGTTTCAGATATCAGTGGAGAGCAAGTGCATGCACGAACCACCGGAATCCATTGAAGAAGTGATTAGTTGTGCAGTGGAGACTTCCACGACGATATGTTCGAAAGAATCGAGACGCACGGCACTCGACCAAGAGTTGGAACAACTTCGAGCGGTCCGCCGACGTGCCAAAAGACGATACAGACGCACGAAATCTATCTCTGACCTCAGAGAATCCAGACGCATTCAGAAAAAACTCCAGCGTCGAATGCACAAAGTTCATGAACAATGGTGGAAGAATTTTTGTGACTCGCTAGACCCTCGATAGCCCTTGTCTCCCGTATGGAGGACTCTTCGAGGTATTCATTCGCATCCGCAACAGCGTCACCCCTTCGCCGCTCTGGCGCTACATCAACGTCGCTCACAGCTTGATGTTTCTGGGGAATTTTGTGCAAAGATCGCCGGCGACATCACTATACCGATCGATCTAATGCCACAGGATGTTCCAGTCGCACGAGATCAGAAAATGGAGGTTACATTCACCATGGAAGAACTTCATGCGGCATTGAACACATGCAGACGCTCATCGTCCCCAGGTCCGGATGGAGTGACCTATACTGCCCTACGTCACCTAGGCCCGAAGGCACAGCGCTGTCTCCTGGACATTTTCAATAAGTCTTGGCATGATGGAATGGTACTTGATGAGTGGAAGTATAGTCGCTTGGTGCCTTTGCTTAAGCCCGGAAAGTCTCCATTCGATTTGGCATCATACCGGCCTATAGCGCTAGCAAGCTGCGATGGCAAGGTCATGGAGAGGATGCTGCTTACACGCATGGAATGGTACCTGGAACATTATATTGTTACGGGGAATAAAGTATACAAAATGAATGCACTGGCGAGCAAAATGCGTACAACGCTGCTGCAGTCCGAGGACGTTCCCCCGAGCACTTCGTCGTCGTCAACCTCAGGCATCTACTTAGCCCGTTACATTACCCGCCGGCGGCAGAAGCACCGTCCCGGTGCGATCAATTCTCGGGTCGTGAGTAGTATGGCTTAGGCCGTGAGACATGCACTATATCGGTCAGGACTGAAGCTGGTACTGACGTGGTATGGAGTGGAGCTATCTCATAGGTCACGCTAGTGACCTTGCGTACGACGCAATAGGGGCCAACGTAACGAGACATCAGTTTTTCGCAGAGACCAACACGACGCGATGGTAACCACAGCAAGACGAGCGACCCCGGAGAGTACTGTACGTCGCGGTGCCGGTGATCGTAAGCACTCTTTTGGTTAAGTTGCGTGCACATAAACAATCCCGGGCGACTTGGCGGGCGATGTCAGCTCAGGCCAGGGCATCACGAGCATAAGCAGTCGATGAGGGGTCATCAGATTGGAGCATGGTGTCCATGGGCAAAGGCGGGTCATAACCAAACAGTAGGTAAAAAGGTGAAAATCCAGCTGTATCGTGACGTGAACTGTTGTATGCGAAGGTAACGAAAGGTAAGTGGATGTCCCAGTCTTTGTGATCCTTGGAGACGTACATCGCTAACTTATTCGTCAGGGTACGGTTGAGGCGTTCCGTGAGGCCGTTGGTTTGTGGGTGGTACGCTGTAGTGAACTTGTGGTTGGTAGAGCAGGATCGCAGGAGCTCGTCGACTACTTTAGATAGAAAACAGCGGCCGCGGTCGGTGATCAACTGACGAGGAGCACCATGACGCAGAATGATGTCATGAAGAAGGAAATTGGCTACATCAGTAGTGCAGCTGGTGGGGAGGGCGCGTGTAACGGCATACCGCGTTGCGTAGTCGGTAGCAATAGCAATCCACTTATTACCGGTGGCCGACACGGGAAAAGGTCCTAGAAGACCGAGGCTGACTCGGAAAAAGGGCTCATCTGGTACTTCAATGGGCTGGAGGGTACCAGCAGGTCTCAGAGCAGGTGTCTTGCGGCGCTGGCAGAGGTCGCTTGCCGCAACGTACTATCGCGCAGAACCAAGCCAAGACTCGAGCAAGAGCCTCTTTCCCAAATTCCGTTCTGTTTTAATAACAGAAGCGCCGTCGAAGTCAATTTTATGGTCGTGCTTCTCGCAGTGCTCCGCCAGAGCGCTACGTTGCACTTCCATCTTCCTGACGTCGTTCTTATGTTGGCGCATTCTTTCCGGGAAACACTTGCTCTCGCCTATATAGCAGGCTGGACACCCAGAACACGACACTTTGTAGACAACGCCCGGGTGTAGCTCCCTCGGAGGTCGGTCTTTCGGCCGCGGTAGCAAGCGAGCGAGCGTCGAAACAGGTTTATGGATTACCGTGACCCCGACTTTTTCCAGGACTCTCGAGAGCTGTTCACTTATGCCCGGCACATATGGAATGGCGACGCGGTTGTTTGGCGCCTGGAACCGCGCCGCCATTCCATATGTGCCGGGCATAAGTGAACAGCTCTCGAGAGTCCTGGGAAAAGCCGGGGTCACGGTAATCCATAAACCTGTTTCGACGCTCGCTCGCTTGCTACCGCGGCCGAAAGACCGACCTCCGAGGGAGCTACACCCGGGCGTTGTCTACAAAGTGTCGTGTTCTGGGTGTCCAGCCTGCTACATAGGCGAGAGCAAGTGTTTCCCGGAAAGAATGCGCCAACACAAGAACGACGTCAGGAAGATGGAAGTGCAACGTAGCGCTCTGGCGGAGCACTGCGAGAAGCACGACCATAAAATTGACTTAGACGGCGCTTCTGTTATTGAAACAGAACGGAAATTGGGAAAGAGGCTCTTGCTCGAGTCTTGGCACATTCAGCATACGCCTGCCAACGTGAACCGCTCGCTGGGATCATTGCCTTCGGTGTACGTTCACGGTCTTCGAAACGTGGTGGAAAGGGAAAGCCGGAGTCGTGGTGAGAGAACACGACGCGACGACACTTCCATGACCAAGACAGTCACCCCCTGAGGAAGGGACCGAGTTGGTCTCGAAACGTCGGACTCTATTTGAACTGTGGCTGTAGCAATTTCAACTTCTAAACCTTTCTACCCAGGCAGACAGATTGCTGTCAAAAATGTTTACGTTTAGGTCACGATATTGTATTTCAGTTGTTGCCGAGTCATTGCGGAATCGTCGGAAATGACCACGTGGATGAAGCTGCTCGATCGGCTCATGACCAAGACCAGCGCACGCCCATACCAATCTTGAGAACGGACGCTGCAAGGCTACTACAATCAATTGCTTGCCGTATATCTCTCCTACAATGGTATACGCAGGGTTTCTTCAACACGCACCTGTATTCGATCGACCCAAGGAGGAGAAGGAATAAATGAGGAAGGATAGGGAGGAGGGACAGGGACGACCCAAACATGCAACTTCGTTTGCCATCCGGCTTCCCACGATGCGCTGAAACTTTACTGTGTCGCATGAGGTTGGGCGTGGCATTTACGAATTCGTACTCTCGTCGCCTTAAAATAGCGAGCACTTCGGTATGCAACATCTGCGCCTGCGAGGAAACGCTTAAGCACATTCTATGTCGTTGCCCAGCATACCAGACCGAACGACGTATTATGGAAGCCAAGCTCTGTCAGCTGGATTCACGGCCGCTTACAGAAGAGAAGATCCTGGGACCTTGGCCGACGGCTTCCCATACGCGCAAAGCCACGAAAGCCCTCTTGTACGTTTTAAGGACCACCAACCTTCACGACCGCTTGTGAAAGAACTGTGCCAGGGCGTGCTGTGTAGTCTCGAGCTGACTATTTATGCTTCTCTTTCTTACTCCTCTACTTTTCTGTCTCTTTCCGTTCTATTATTCCCCTTTTCCCCCACCCCAAGTGTAGGGTAGCCAACCGAGCCAAGCTTGGTTAACCTCCCTGCCTTTCCTCTCTATCTCTCTCTCCCCCCAGATTAACGGCCTCACTGAGCGATTCCACCGCACTATTGTTGACATAATCGCCGCCTATATTCCACCAGACCACAAAAACTAGGACGTTGTTCTACCATTCATCACTTTCGCCTACAATACGGCCATTCAGTGGACAACCCGCTACTCGCCATTTTACCTAGTTTATGGACGCTCCCCTACTTCTTCCCTGGACGTCTCTTTCTTTACCTGCCAAGCGAATTCATCTCCATCCTCTTCAGAGGAATACGTTTCACGGCTCGCGCAGTGCCGCCAACGTGGTCGTATAAACACTGAAGCCCGCCAGCAAGACAGAAAGCTAGTTTATGACTGAATCGCATCGTCCTGTATCCTTCCAACCTGGAGACGAAGTGCTCCTTTTGACGCCTGTTCGCACACCTGGTTTGTGTGACAAATTTCAGCTTCGGTTTATCGGGCCGTACACAGTTCTTGAAGAGACTTCACTAGTGAATTATCGCGTGACGCCACTTGTAGCCCCAGCAGATCGCCGTTATCGAACTACAGAGGTCGTCCATGTCTCCCGTATGAAGCCCTTCATGCGACGTTCTTTGTCCCTTTGACTCTCAGCGGCCAGGCTGGCTGCTTTCACGTGGAGGGAATTGGTGTGGGCATTCAGTATACGCATCCTCTTCACCGGTACATTATCATCATTATCATGTGTGGCTCATGCATCCTAGCTGTCGGCTTTATTAGGCCCGGTTCCTCGGGCCTAATAAAAGGTAATCCAAACCAAGGCTTCATAATATATATATATTCGAAGGTCATAGGTTCGATTCCTGCTCACGGCTGGTTGTTTTTTCATCCACTTTTCTTTCTTCTTTCTTCTTATTTACATTCCATTGGTTCTAATAACTTCCCCTGCACATTCCTTGGCCTTACTGTCTGTTAGATCTCATTATTACTGTGTTAAAACACGGAAAACGAGCCCTTAGGTATACACTTCTTTCCTTTATATATATATTTATATATATATATATATATATATATATATATATATGGAGCGGCTGGCGCTGGCGTGCTGCTGCAAGACCATGAACTCCTTTGAAGAGCTTACCCCCGATGTGCTTGGCCACGCGGGACTCGTGTACGAGCACGTGTTGGGTGAGAACAGGTTCACCTTTGCGGAGGAACTCAAGGACCCACGCTTTGTGACGGTACTCATCAAGGGACCCAACAAACACACAATCACCCAGATCAAGGACGCGGCGTACGATGGACTGCGTGCCGTCAAGAATGCAATCGAGGACGGTAAGCTGGAGGAACCACTGCGGCGGAGGTTTCCTAGCTTGTGATCGTGGTTCAGTGGAGTCCCAGAGCTTTTTTGCAGTTTATGGGAGAGGAATCACTGCGGCGGAGGTTCCCTTTGTAAAAACCTTGTGATTGTGGTTCAGTGGAGTCTCAACCCTTTTTTTTAATTGATTTGAATTTTAAGGGACACAAAAAGAACCAATGACTTGGTTTAAATTGACAACCTGCAGTCGGAGAACTCTTATGTCATATGTTTCACTATCATAAGTTCATTATTAGTGGAAAAAATCAGGGTTGAAGTATCGTTTTTAAATTTTGTGCCGAAATCTCTGCGTGCGACGTCAGAAATTTCCATATGTATTTTCGTATTTTTGCGACATTGGCTTGATGAAATTTTCTGAAATTTTGTACGTGTAGTTTATGGCCCAAAGATGACAGTGTACTTCATTTTTACAATAGAAGTTACGTAGCACCCTGTAGACTCCTTCAAAATCTGATATCGCAATGTTTGGTGTGGGAACCTCAAGGTGGCTGCACCCGTATTTGCACCCGTATTTTGCTTTCGTGCGTTTTCTCATTTACCAAGCGTCATGTCTTGTTAAAGAGCGGTGTTATTGAGATATTGAAATTGGACTTTTCATAAGTGAAAAGTAGTTTTGCTCTTTAGTATTAATATAAAGGGGGATGTGGCAATGAAAATTATCTTTGTTAATAATGAAACTAAAGGGATGAAATTCGGCATGCAGATGTAATTTGTTGTGCTAATATCATAACTGAAATCAGTTTTGAGTTATCTAATATAACTTTTGAGTTAGAACACTTGGCAGACTCTCATTGTCATCCCAAAATATTACCTAATTAGATACAAGTTTGTCAAAATTTTTGCATAAAGATATTCACGAGGGAATATTTTGTGCCGTAATGCTATTGCTTTATTTTTAATATTTAACTAAGCACACAAAATTTTGTTCTGAAATATCTTGGACATATTGTCTTACCAACAACTTTTACAAAAAAGCCAAGTACAAAAGTCTGTATGATGTGCACACAAATATGGACAGTTTTACGGCATCACCAATGTCTCAGAATCTAAGTGCAGGAAACGAAGTTGTTGTGAATGGTACAGAGATGACTGATAGCAACTGCTCAAAAAAAATAAACCTGAGAAAATGGAGCTTAAGGAAATTGGAGCTAGAAGCTGATGAAACGCAACTCTGAGGGAAGCCAGCTTTATTTTTTATTGGAGAAATGCATCTTTGTGGCTATGTTGAGCTCCAATATGTCCTCTTTATGATATAGCCAATATGGTGGCTCTGTGTCAAGGGAAAGCTGTAAATTTGCATTTTGCTATGCAAAATTTTCACATAACTTTTGACGACAGTCCACCAGTAAAATGCTTGTTTCTCAACTTCTACTACTCATCTTGGTCTAACATCACACTAAGATGTGAAACAGGGTCTCAGGATTACAGGAAAAATTCATTTGAGAAACTGAACATTTTCACCAAATTTACAATTCCTGTTACCAAGTCCCCCTTTAAGCCTCAAGGAAGGATACAGGTCTTAAAAGGCCCAAAATCGTAAAAGAACCGGCTTCAAAGCTGACATTTTGTGAATCTTAACCTATTTTTTCACCTGCCTGCGAAGTTTCTAGCGTCTCAGTATCATTATTTTTGTGCAAAATCGATTTATAACACTCCTGTTAGAGAAAGGTTATAACATTCCTGTTAGAGGGGTGCGGCGATGGCGTAGTGGTTAGCGCATCCGCCTCGCATGCAAGAGGTCCGTTGCTCAAATCCCGGTGCCAGCGCAGATCCCAACCTGGATTAAAAAAAAACCCGCGTGTTGATGGAACTGCACTAAGAGGCCTGGGGTGCGGCCTCACCGGCAACCACCGCCGGGAACGCACTCCCTCACAAGAGAAGGATTGGCCACCCTGGTGCAGTATCTGGCCACTACCTCCCACATGCATACGTCAAATAACTCACGGCCTTCAGTCCCCAGCATCTGCGAAGCAACTGACCATGGCGGCGGTCAGATCTGCAACGCAGCAGAGGGTGTTAAGAATCTCTGGATCCGGACAGGCCGCCATTGGAACCTGAACTTGGCAACGTTTAACGCTAGAACATTATCCAGTGAGGGAAGTCTAGCTGTACTATTCGAGGAGCTAGAGGGTAGTAAATGGGATATAATAGGGCTCAGTGATGTTAGGATGACAGATGAGGCCTATACAGTGCTACAGACTGGGCACGTCCTTTGCCATCGGGGCTTGGCAGACAGAAGACAACTAGAAGTGGGGTTCCTAATTCACAGAATCATAGCTGGCAACATAGAGGAATACTATAGAATTAATGAAAGGGTGGTAGGTTTCATAATTAAACTGAATAAATTATACAAGATGGAGGTAGTACAGGCATACGCGCTTACATCTAGCCATGATGACGCTTCAGTTGAAAGCTTCTATGAAGACGTGGAATCGGCGATGAGTAAGGTAAAAAAAAACAGTATACTATAGTGATGGGCGACTTTAATGCAAAGGTAGGGAAGAAGCAGGCTGGAGACCAGGCAGTAGGAGATTATGGCATAGGCACTAAAAACGCCAGTGGAGAGCTATTAGTAGAATTTCGCAGAACGCAATAATTTACGGATTTTGAATTCATTTTACCGAAAACAAGAAAACCGCAAGTGGACATGGAGGAGCCCTAATGGCGAAAATAAGAACGAAATAGACTTTATAATGACTTCACAACCAGGAATCATGCAGGATGTGGAAGTGGTTGGCAAGGTACGATGCAGTGACCATAGAATGGTACGGTCCCGAATTCACCTAGACTTGAAGAAGGAACGACTGAAACTGATACGCAAGAAGCCAGTCAATGAGCTAGCCCTGAGAGGGAAAGTACAGGAATTCAGAGTGTCGCTGCAGAACAGGTATTCGGCTCTTAGTGAGGAAACCAACCTTAGCCTACATACAATGAACGATAATCTGACGAATATCATTACGGAGTGTGCAGTGGAAGTTGGAGGCAGGGTAGTTAGACAGAACACTGGCGAGCTTTCCCAGGAAACGAAGAACCTAATTAAGAAGCGTCAAATCATGAAAGTGTCAAGTACAACAGACAAAATAGAACTGGCAGAGCTTTCGAAGTTGATTAATAGACGTAAGGTATGCGATGTAAGAAGGTATAACATGCAGAGAATTGAACATGCTCTGAAAAACGGAGGAAGCGTCAAAGCAGCGAAGAGGAAACTTAGGATAAGCAAACGTCGAATGTATGCACTAAGGGACAAAGAAGGCAAAATAACAACCAATATGGATAGGATAGTTAAAATAGCGGAGGAGTTTTACAGAGATCTGTACAGTAGCCGAGACAACCACGACCATAATACTATAAGAACTAGCAGTAACCCAGATAACACCCTACCAGTAATGATAGAAGTAGTCAGAAAAGCTTTGGAGAGCACGCAAAGAGGCAAAGCTGCTGGTGAGGATCAGGTAACATCAGATCTGCTGAAAGATGGAGGACAGATTGTGTTAGAAAAACTAGCCACCCTGTTTACGAGGTGTCTCCTGACGGGAAGAGTACCAGAGTCTTGGAAGAATGCTAACATCATCTTAATACATAAGAAAGGCGATAACAAGGACTTGAAGAATTACAGGCCGGTCAGCCTGCTCTCTGTAGTATACAAGCTATTTACAAAGGATAATTGCTAACAGAGTAAAGAAAACATTATAATTCAATCAACCAAAGGAACAAGCTGGATTTCGAACAGGCTACTCAACAATTGACCACATTCATACTATCAATCAGGTAATAGAGAAATGCTTAGAGTATAACCAACCACTATACATAGCCTTCATAGATTATGAGAAGGCATTCCATTCAGTAGAAATATCAGCAGTCATGCAGACACTGCGGAATCAGGGCGTAGATGAAGTATATATAAACATTCTGGAAGAAATCTACAGGGGATCAACTGCTACCATAGTGCTTCATAAAGAAAGCAACAGAATACTAATCAAGAAGGGTGTAAGGCAGGGGGACACAATCTCCCCAATGCTATTTACCGCGTGCTTACAGGAGGTTTTCAGAAGCCTAGAATGGGAACTGTTAGGGATAAGAGTTAATGGAGAATACCTTAGTAACCTGCGCTTCGCTGATGACATTGCATTGCTGAGTAACTTAGGGGACGAATTGCAAATCATGATTACGGAGTTAGACAAAGAGAGCAGAAAGATGGGTCTTAAAATTATTCTGCAGAAAACGAAAGTAATGTACAACAACCTCGGAATGGAGCAGCGCTTCGAGATAGGTAATAGTGCACTTGAAGTTGTAAAAGACTATGTCTACTTAGGGCAGGTAATAACCGCAGAGCCGAACCACGAGATTGAAGTAACTAGAAGAATAGGAATGGGATGGAGCACATTCGGCAAGCACTCTCATATTATGACAGGTAGATTGCCACTGTCCCTCAAGAGGAAGGCATATAACAGCTGTATCTTGCCGGTACTTAGCTACGGAGCAGAAACCTGGAGACTTACAAAGAGGGTTCAGCTTAAATTGAGGACGACGCAGCGAGCATTGGAAAGAAAAATGGTAGGTGTAACTTTAAGAGACAAGAAGAGAGCAGAGTGGATTTGGGAACAAGCGGGGGTTAAGGATATCATAGTTGAAATAAAGAAGAGAAAATGAACATGGGCTGGGCATGTAGCGCGTAGACAGGATAACCGCTGGTCATTAAGGGTAACTGACTGGATTACCTGAGAAGGGAAGCGGGTTAGGGGGGACAGAAGGTTGCAGCAGTAAGCACAGGACCGGGTTAACTGGCGGAACATGGGAGAGGCCTTTGTCCTGCAGTGGACGTAGTCAAGCTGATAATATATATATATATATATATATATATATTATATATATATATATATTGTTACGGATAACTTATTTAATAAATTAAATACGATGCACTGTGCTCGGCGCACAAGATGGCGACAGTTCATAAACAACCAGCCACCAACGTCGTCTTTCTCTTTCTTCCAGACAGGCTGTGCCGGCTGTTGCGTATCATAACCCCCCGGTGGTAGAAGCACCGTCTCGGTGCTTGAGCGACTCGGATGCGGTAGAAGGAGGGTGATAGGGCTTGAGTCGAGCTATGTGCACGATGTCACTCGAAGGTGACGATGATGACGTTGAATCGGCTGGAACGATCTCGTATGTAACGTCAGTCACCTGGCGAACGACGCGGTATGGTCCAGTGTAGCGTGACAGCAGTTTTTCAGAAAGCCCTACACGCCGAGTCGGGGACCAGAGGAGGACAAGGGAACCCGGTGAAAAGTGCACGTTTCGATGATGGGAATCGTAGAGCTGTCTTTGGCGCTCCTGTGAAGCCTTCAGGCGGCTGCGGGCGAGTTGGCGTGCGTGATCGGCTCGCGCGATGGCTTCGCCGACATATTCAGTGACCGAGGGCAGCAAGGTGTCAAATGGTAGGGCGGGTTCTCGGCCGTATAGAAGATGGAATGGTGAATAACCGGCAGTGTCGTGACGTGACAAATTATATGCGAACGTCACAAATGGCAAATGAACGTCCCAGTCCCGGTGGTCGGCCGCTACGTATTTAGGAAGCATGTCGGTTATGGTGCGGTTGAGGCGCTCCGTAAGACCGTTCGTTTGTGGATGGTACGAAGTGGCAAACTTGTGCTTGGCAGAGCAAGAGCGCAGGATTTCATCAACGACAGCTGATAGGAAGGTGCGGCCCCGGTCAGTGAGAAGTTGGCGTGGAGCTCCGTGTACTAAAATAATATCATATACCAGAAAGTCCGCCACATCGGTTGCGCAACTCGTCGGAAGTGTTCGTGTGATAGCATACCGTGTCGCATAGTCAGTGGCGACAGCGTTCCATTTGTTGCCTGAGCTGGAGATCGGGAATGGGCCAAGCAGGTCGAGGCCAACTCGAAAAAAAGGTTCGATGGGAATGTCGATCGGCTGAAGGAATCCAGCTGGTAGGGAAGATGGCTTTTTGCGGCGCTGGCAGGGTTCACAAGCGGCGACGTAGCGTCGAACAGAGCGGGCAAGACCAGGCCAAAAGGAACGACGACGTACACGGTCGTATGTGCGAGAGACGCCCAAGTGGCCCGCCAAAGGAGCGTCATGAAGTTGGTTGAGAATAGTCGCACGAAGATGTGCTGGTATGACGGGGAGCAAGTCACGGCCATATGGATCGAGGTTACGGCGATACAGGATGCCGTCTTTTACCAGGAACATTTGTAGAGATGCGTCGCGAGGCCTTGACTCAAGTTTGCCAATGATGGTTCGCAGGGAAGCATCCAGGCGTTGTTCGTGCCCAAGGTTGAGTAGCTGCGTCACAGACAGAAGGTCTGGAAAGGTGTTCGTATGGGCAGCCTCTTCCACGGGGTAGCGTGATAAGCAATCAGCATCTTGGTGTGACCGCCCTGTTTTGTACGTTACGGTGAACGTGTATTCTTGTAATCGTAGGGACCAACGAGCGAGGCGTCCTGTGGGATCCTTGAGTGAGGCCAGCCAGCAGAGCGCGTGATGGTCGGTGACTACCCGGAATGGACGCCCGTATAAGTATGGGCGAAATTTGGCGACTGCCCACACGAGAGCGAGACACTCACGTTCCGTGATTGAATAGTTGCGCTCGGCTCTAGATAGCAGGCGGCTTGCATATGCTATAACACGGTCATGTCCGCGTTGATGTTGCATTAGCATTGCCCCGATGCCATGCCCACTAGCGTCAGTGCGAACCTCGGTTGGAGCTGATGGATCAAAATGGGCTAAAATCGGCGGTGTTGTAAGGAGCGTCGTGAGCTGGGAAAAGGATGAGGCTTGATCAGCACCCCAGAAAAACGGGGTGTCCTTCTTCAGGAGGTTTGTGAGTGGGCGTGCAATGATGGCAAAGTCCTTAACAAACCGTCTAAAGTAGGAGCACAAGCCCACAAAACTGCGAACGTCCTTTGTTGACTTCGGAACAGGAAAGTCCGTGACGGCGCGAATTTTCTCTGGATCCGGGCGGACTCCTGCGGCATCGACGATGTGGCCAAGTACGATTATTTGACGACGAGCAAAGTGACATTTCGATGAGTTCAGTTGAAGTCCGGCTCGACGAAAAACTTCAAGAATCGCCGATAAACGCTTGAGATGGGAGTCGAATGTGGGCGAGAAAACGATAACGTCGTCTAAATAACATAAGCAGGTTGACCATTTAAACCCTTGGAGCAACGAGTCCATCATTCTTTCGAATGTGGCCGGCGCATTACAGAGACCAAAGGGCATAACTTTGAAGTGATAAAGCCCGTCAGGAGTGACGAATGCGGTCTTCTCACGGTCCATCTCATCCACAGCGATCTGCCAATAGCCAGATCGAAGGTCGATAGTGGAAAAATACTTAGCACCGTAAAGGCAGTCTAAGGCATCGTCGATTCTAGGAAACGGATAAACATCTTTCTTCGTAATTTTGTTGAGATGCCTATAATCTACACAAAAGCGCCATGTTCCATCCTTCTTTCTGATCAGGACGACAGGAGAAGCTCAGGGGCTACAAGAGGGTTCGATTATGTCTTTTGCAAGCATCTTTTCGACTTCCTGTTGTATGACTGTGCGCTCGGACGCGGAAACACGGTATGGACCTCGGTGAATGGGACTCGCGTCACCGGTATTGATGCGATGAGTAACAACACTCGTTCGGTTTAAAGCCGTGCTGGCGAAGTCGAAAATGTCACTATAGGTCTCCAGGACGTGACGAAGGGCTTCCGCTTGATCAGGAGCGAGGTCTGATGGTACCATGTGGTCAACGTCGACACCCGATGAACGTGTTAGAGTTGGTTCATCGTCTGAGGTGCAGCAATCATCCACTGTGAAGGGTTCAACTGTATGGTCTTGTAGAGCAGTCATTTCGGCCAGGGAGATACCTTGTGGAAGAATTTGGGCAGTGAGGGCAAAATTGACAATAGGAAGGCATGCGCGGTTTCCAACGATTGTCAAAATGGTGTGCGGAACAGTGACGCCATGCGTAAGCATCACGGCATGAATTGGTGCCACCATGTAATCGCCGTCAGGTACAGGTGGTGTAGAGAAGAGGTCGATATGTGTGACACAGTTAGGCGGAAGGCGTGCGAAATCAATGCAGCAAAGGCGACTTTGGGGTGGGTTGGTCAGATCAGAAAGTAGAGGCATTTTAAGGTCAAGACAGCCGGCTGAACAATCTATACGGGCCGAGTGAGCGATTAGAAAATCCATGCCTAGAATTACCTCATGAGGACAATTTTCTATAACGGTGAAAAGAACAGCAGTGCTTCTATCGGCGATAGTCACACGGGCAGAGCACATGCCAATAATCGCGGCAGTTCCCCCGTCAGCGACTCGAACGGCTCGGTTCAAGGCGGGTGTGACAACTTTCTTTAGGCGGCGACGAAGAGCAGCACTCATTATGGACACATGCGCGCCGGTATCGATCAATGCGCGCACAGGTACATTGTCTAATGTAACGTTCAACAGATTCCGTGTCGTCGGTAATGTTACACGAGGATTTCTTGCAGAGGTCGTCGTCAATGCAGCTTCACCTCCAGAAGCTGCACTGCCTAGTTTTCCGGTCGGGGGCGCTGCGAATAGGTCGGAGAGGCAGGACGGCGTTGTGGGGGCGAACGAGATTGACGGCGAGCAGGGGATGGTGAGCGGGCGTAGCGAGGTCTCGTCAGAGGTGCGGCAGAATCAGAAGATGTGGTCGGCATAGGATACCAAAATCAAATGTTGAGGACGACTGGTGGTCAGAAGTGGCTTGGGTAGGAGGCCCATAGCGTGCCGGCGGAGCCCAGTGATTGCGGCAGTGGCGAGCAATATGACCGTCACGTCGGCAGTTGAAGCAGATGGGCTTGTCGTCCAGTGTACGCCAGTTCGGACAAATTGCGCTGTCGAGAGTAGTTGGACCCAAATCGAGGAGCGGATGG
The DNA here is from genome assembly GCA_013436015.1 of Rhipicephalus annulatus. Taxonomy (NCBI): domain Eukaryota; kingdom Metazoa; phylum Arthropoda; class Arachnida; order Ixodida; family Ixodidae; genus Rhipicephalus; species Rhipicephalus annulatus. The sequence goes on from WOVY01012363.1 coordinate 63,907, forward strand.
ACGACGATAAAAAGGCTCGGCAGAGTAGACTGGTTGAATGGGGTGTAGGCCGACGTTCGTTAATTCTTGACGAACGACGGCTTGTATCAGTGAGATCGTGGTCGGTGAAGGATCAGGCGTTGGAAATGGAGTAGCTACTGGTTGGGCTGCCTCGACCTCACGACGAATGATGCGGGTGAGGTTGTCACATCGGGGAACTGGGCGGACGGAGTCATCACAAGAGGAAGTAGCAGCTGTGTTCGGCAGGCGCGTGATGCCGTGGGTGACGCGGCGGGCTTTAGCCTGTTCTAGACGGCGGCACTCTGTCAGGATCGTGTCGATTCTCGTGACATTATTAAAAACCAGCAGGTTGAAGGCATCAGTCAGCAATCCCTTTGAGGACATGGTTAACTTTTTCTTCTTCTGACATGCGCTGGTCGACCTTGCTACAAAGCGCCAAGACGTCAAGAATGTATGAGACGTACGATTCAGTAGACGTCTGGGCGCGAGTGGCGAGAGTCTTCTTGGCAGCGAGCTGACGACCAGATGAATCGCCGAAAAGATCACGGATCTTCGATTTGAAAAGATCCCAGTTTGTGATTTCGGCTTCGTTGGTTTCGAACCATGTCCGCGGCGTCCCGTCGAGGTAGAACACAACATTGGCGAGCATGAGCGTGGGATCCCAGCGGTGGGTAGCACTGACTCGCTCGTACCGGTGCAGCCAGGAGTCAACGTCGATGGTGCCGTCAGCGGAGAAAGTTCCAGGATCCCGCAGGGGTGGCAGGGTGACGTAGGTTGTCGACTCGGATCGAGAGACCGGTGGGGATGAGGCACTGGCAGTTGAAGTAGCCGAAGAGTCCCCGGTGTTGCGACCGCTGCGCGTCTCCATCGAGGTACGGGAGTCGTCCACCTCCACCAATAATGTTACGGGTAACTTATTTAATAAATTAAATACGATGCACTGTGCTCGGCGCACAAGATGGCGACAGTTCATAAACAACCAGCCACCAACGTCGTCTTTCTCTTTCTTCCAGACAGGCTGTGCCGGCTGTTGCGTATCAATATATATATATATATATATATATATATATATATATATATATATATATATATATATATATATATATATATATATATATATATATAATGTAGTGGGGAAGAAGGAGAGTGACAGTATCTAGTTGGAGAACCTGAAAGACGACTACGACGAAAAGCTGAGCTCGTGAGAGTGACTGACGCCTCTTGAACCAGGCAGTTGCTTTTAATTGAATAAACCACCTTATAATTTGGTGGAGGTGCGGGGCAGTCTTCGAAGCTGCAACTACGAAGTCGCACTTTACATCCAGTGCCAGCGATGCCGGAAGAACCCTCTACCCAAGGTACCTCGCAATTTCCCGCCTCTATATGTCCCGGCGTGTGGCCACTGCGTCACCCACCGATCTTCAGCGGCACTGACGGCCAAGACGTTGAGGTGTGGCTGGCTACTTACCACAAGGTGAGCGCAGCGAACAAGTGGGACGATGCGGCTAAGCTGACCTATGTAAGCTTTTACGTGTCCGGCATCGCTAGTCTCTGGTTGCGCAATGACGAAGCCGACATTGCCAGCTGGGATTCATTCAAGGCCTCCTTTTCGCAAGTCTCCGACCGCCCTGCTGTGCGAAAACTCTGCGCAGAACAATGACTTCATGAGCGCGCTTAACAGCCAGGAGAGACTTTTACCAGCTACATTGAAGACGTTGTTGACTTGTGCAAGCGGGTAAACCCAGCGATGCTCGAAGCCGACAAAATCAAACAAATCCTGAAGGGCATATGCAATGACGCACTTCAAATGTTGCTAGCCAAGGACTCACAAACCATTGCCGAACTCGTCAGCTTGTGCCAGAGTTTTGACAAATTGCGCAAGCCACGCGCCCAAACACGGCGCTCTCTGGAACAACGTGATTCGATCGCGGCCTTGACTCTCGGAGACCAGAACGACATGTTGGCTCGCATAAAGCAGTTCGTGCGTGAGGAGGTTGCTGGGCAGCTCTCCATTTTATCGAGCGCGCCCGAGCCAGCACAAATGCATTCTTTGGCCCCAGAACATCTGGCCCCGGCCATAAGGCATGTCATACAAGATGAGGTAGCGGACGCTTTGCCTTTCGCTCGTTCACCACCTCTGGCGGCCGCACCCTTGACGTATGCGCAAGTCGTTGCAGCCACAGCACCTCGACAGCCCACTTATGCTACCTCACCGATCTCTGTTCGGCCATCACCAGTTCCGTTCAGCCGGCTGATTGCAGCGTTTTTGAATCCGTGGCGCACGGCAGACAACCGCCCAATTTGCTATTCTTGCGGTTACGCAGGACATGTGGCTCGCTTGTGCCGCCGCCGCCCTCTCGTTCAGAGCGACACCATGCAAAGATCGTCACACGACTCTCGGCGCTTTAACAACATGGCACGTCAACAAGGATTTTCTTCACCCCACCGCCCTCCCTCAGTCAGTCACCGATCTCCATCTCCCCGATGTCGCTCCCTGTCGCCTATGCGCCGTCGACCCTGCCTTTCAGACGCGGAAAACTAGATGCCGCAGTTCCGGAGGCACGAACTGCGTCGTCGTCGAAAGAATCAAGTCCTCGCATTTCTCCGACAAACCACATCGACGTTTTTGTGGATGGTTACCGTACCCTTGCGCTTGTGGACACTGGTGCTTCCTTTTCAGTAATTGATTTAAAACTTTGCCGCCTGCTTCGGAAGGTTACCACGACGCCAAAGGGGTTGTTCTTCGTACTGCCAGTGCTCCCCATATTTGACCATCAGCTGCCTGTACTGCCCGCGTTCTCATCCAAGATGTTTTGTATACCGTTGAATTTCTTGTGCTACAGGTGAGTTCTTATGACGTGATCCTCGGCTGGGATTTTCTGTCTCGTAATCATGCGGTTATCGACTGTGCTCGTGCTGAAGTGGCCTTCCCTGCGTTGTGTGCCTCGTCTCCGGAATTTCTAACAAGCTGTTTTTCGCTGACGACATCGACATACCACCGACTAGCGCAGCCTTTGTTCCCGTATCTTGTGCCGATGTGTCTAAGCTGTGTTGTTTACGCCTTCCCAAAAATTACAAAGTCGCAAGAGCCTCGCGTTGCCGCTTGCAGTTCTAGACATTTTGGCGGGCGCTACCAATTTGTTTGTCACAAGTCCCTTGCCGTCTCCCACAACCTTGCACCGCGGAGAATGTATTGGAACATTCCAAGACTTAGACGTTTCCTGCATCTTCGACCTTGACGGTGAAAGTGATTTGCAACTTAATGCACTTACGCCATCTGCCCCGTCAATTGTTCACGAAAATAATAATTTGTTTGGCCCCTCAATTGATGGTGAACTTGAAGAACCACACCGCGAAAAGCTTCTAGAACTTCTTCACCAGTTTCGTGACTCGTTCGATTGCCAGCAGACGTCCTTAGGCCGAACGCACACCGTTGTGCATTACGTTAACACCGGCTCCCAAGCGCCTCTGCGACAGCGTCCCTATCATGTATCTCCTGTGGAGCGTCGTGTAATCACCGAGCAAGTGGCCGACATGCTTCAACGTGGCGTCATTTGGCTGTCCAGCAGTCCCTGGTCTTCACCTGTGGTACTTGTGAGGAAAAAAACGGCTCGATTCGCTTTTTCGTCGATTACCGCCGTTTAAGCAAAGTCTCGATTAAAGACATATACCCTTTGCCGCGCATCGATGACGCCCTGGACTGCATGCAAGGCGCTGAATTCTTCTCATCACTAGACCTACGGTCCGGTTATTGGCAGGTCCCCATGGCACCATCAGATCGTCCAAAAATTGCTTTTGTGACGCCCGATAGGCTATACGAGTTTATTATAATGCCTTTTGGCCTTTGTAATGCGCCAGCCACATTCTAAAGGATGAAGGCTAGCGTCTTGCGTGGGCTAAAATGGAAGACATGCCAATGCTACTTGGATGATGTCGTTATTTTCTCCCCGGATTTCGACAGCCATCTCCAACGTCCTAGCGAAGTCTTGAGCTGCCTCACGAGCGCAGGCCTTCAACTAAACATCAAGAAGTGCCACTTTGGAGCTCGGAAGCTCACAATACTTGGTCACGTTGTCTCAAAACAGGGCGTCTTCCCAGACCCAAAGAAGCTTCGTGCTGTCGCTGAGTTCTCGAAGCCTACGACTGTGAAAGTGCTTCGCAGCTTTGTCGGACTATGCTCGTACTTTCGCCGCTTTGTGAAGAACTTTGCTTGGATAATCGCACCACTGACACAGCTGATCTCTGGCGATGGACACCTCTCTGATTGGTCGCTAGCATGTGATGATGATTTTGCAACAATACGCCATCTCCTTACTTCACCACCTATTTTACGCCACTTCGACCCTACTGCTTCAACCGAGGTGCACACAGATGCCAGTGGCAGAGGACTTGGCGCTGTCCTTGCTCAACGCAAACCTGGCTTCTCGGAGTATGTAGTTGCGTATGCCAGTCGCACCCTAACCAAGGCAGAGCACAAATACTCGGTTTCCAAAAAAGGAATGTTTGGCCATTGTTTGGGAATTACAACACTTTCGTCCTTACTTATATGGACGCCTATTCGATGTAGTTGCATATCACCCTTCACTCTGTTGGTTCGCTTCATTGAAGGATCCTTCGGGCCGGCTTAAACGTTCGGCTCTACGTTTGCAGGAATTTGATATTGACGTCACTTACTGCTCAGGTCACAAAAATACCGACGCAGACGTTCTTTCTAGTTCGCCTCTTTCTTCAGCCGATGCACTTGTTTCCTTTGCCGTAGCTACCATCGAGAGCATCTATACCGCTGACATGCCTTCGGAACAACGCAAGGACCTTTCAATAGCCTCGCTCATCGACGTTATCTCCTCGTCTTCGGTGACACCACGCCAGCGTTTACCTCGTGCACTACGTCGGCAAATTCCTCATTATGCAATACGGGATGCCATGTTGTACCGTCGCAACTATCAGCCGCATGGTAGGAAATGGCTTCTTGTTATACCTCGCCATTTGTGCTCCAACATGTGCGCGTATTTCCACGCAGACCCTCAAAACTTGCACGCTGGCATTTTGAAAACATACGACCGGCTTCGTCAGCGATTTTTCTGGCGTGGAATGTACTCGTGCGTTCGCAAGTACAGACGCTCCTGCACTGAGTGTCAGCGACAAAAATCAACTTGTCATGCCTCTGGCAAATTACAACCATTGCCGTGTCCAGCTCGGTTGTTGATAGAATCGGCATTGACCTCTACGGCCCACTACCTTGTACTCCAGCGGGAAATCGCTAGATTATTGTGGCCGTTGACCACCTAACCCGTTACGCTGAAACCGCCACTTTGCCAGCCGCTGCTGCTTGTGATGTCGCCATGTTCATCTTGCGTAGCTTTGTCCTTCGCCATGGCGCACCACGTGAGCTGCTTGACGACCGTGGGCGTTCGTTTCTATCGCAAGTCGTCCAGGAGCTTTTCAGTGAGTGCAATATTATTCATCGCACCACTACAAGCTATCACTCACAGACAAATGGTTTGACAGAGCGCTTTAACCGCACGCTCGGTGATATGCTTTCTATGTACATATCGTCCACCATTTTAATTGGGACTTGGTGCTCCCTTTCGTGACCTATGCGTATAATACGGCCACGCAAGCAACTACTGGGTTTTCACCTTTTTTTCTACTGTACGGAGGTGAGCCCTCTTCTACGCTTGACACGATACTTACTTACCGCCCAGATCCTTCAGTATACCGCCCAGCCTCCGAACTTGTTCAGTGTGCCGAAGGGTGCCACCAATTAGCGCGTTCATTTACGTCCGTCGCACAAGGTCTCCAAAAAGAACGACTTTACCAAGACAAGCATGCTCACAGCTTACCCATAGGCTCATTTGTATGGCTTTCGGTTCCGTTCGAGTCTCCCGGCCTCTTCCGCATCGTTCAATGCACGTCACCGGTCAGCTACGTCGTCGAACCAGTGACACCTGCCGAGGACAGACGATGCCATGGTCGTGAGACAGTCCACATTAGCCGCTTAAAACCTTACTATGATCCCCTTGTGCTTGCATCACCGTGAGTCGCCAGGGTGGCTCCTCTTCACCACTGGGGCAAATATAGTGGGGAAGAGGGAGAGAGGCAGTATCTAGTTGGAGCACCTGAAAGACGACTACGACGCAGAGCCGAGCTCGTAACCTCGTGACAGTGGCTGATGTCTTTTATATATATGTATATATATATATATATATATATATATATATATATATATATATTGTCAGAGAGAGATAAGAATATCGACGGAATTGCCCTTTGTTTTGATTTTCATACACAAAGCGCTTGTTAAATAGCGTAAAAAAGGGACATGTAGTCAGTTTTAAGCAGCATGCACGGAGACAACAGATGTATACATGCGAGTCTTGTGTCATGCATATGATAGTATTATATGTGACACTTTTTATGCATTTCGTCGCAACTTTCCGCATGAATAAAATCATGTTGATGGTGGCCTCCCCAACAATATTTATTTGCAGCAATAAATTTTTATTGACCGAAAGCAGCTCACAAAGAAATGGAATTTTAAATGTAGGGCAATTCCTAGAGAACCAAAGATGTTTTGAGCGTTTCTATCTACTTATCTGTATATCTGGTTAGCTACGTCTTGGTGCTCTCGTATTTGCCTCATCACTTAGTAGAGACCAAAATCGGCATGGCGGAGGGGGGCACGAAGGTATGAGAACATGTGTATGCTGCTGATGTAACGTAGAAATCATGTGTACGTCAAAAAACTTTTTTTTCAGTCATGTGCCCCACATCCGTATACCACGGTCTGCGGTAACCCGGCACGCGCCTTAAAGTTTGTATCTACCTTGCAGCAGCGACAACAGATGTTGGTAATTTAAACGTGAGAATCTTTTAAAAATATGGCATTGGCCACGTCGATACAATGAATGCAAAAAATAAAAATCTGAATCCCAGAAGGAATCAAAATCGAGAATTTCGTGTGGCAGTCAGGTATTCTGCCATATACCACGCAAAGTATTGAATCTGCTTAGGTAGAGGTACTGTGCAGACATCAAGTCAGTGCTAGGTGATTACGGTTACTATGCTAGCTATCTAAGTTAATAACAGGGAGTTAAACATTTTATATTGCCGCACGTATGTGCCAGTGGAGAGGACAACGAAGCAGAGCGAGTGTCCTTGGCCGAAGGCAAAAGAAGGTGGTGGTCGGTTCATCCGACATCGCTACGTGGCTCATCGGAGATCGGCTCAACGTCGAGCGGCAGGATCCTTTTAGCTAAGATTTGGTTTGCTTTTCGTTCCTCGTATTTCTTGTTAGTTTCTCTCAACTGAAACGTTGTTGGAGCCCTTTGGAGGTCAGGCAAGTCAGAACATTCTGATGTCTTTCTCATCACCCGGCTAAGGGCACTCCCATTGGCTGGCCTCACTACCGGTCAAGGATCGGCCGCTCGATACCTTGCTACGCAGTGGAGATAGCTACATCCCTGCGGCTCTGGTTCCTACAAATGGGGGTTCCATTCCAATGAAGAATCCGAAGGTGATACAAGTGGAGCTTCAGAAAGCCTCGTCGCTTTTCCGGAAGATTACTGAGGTCCGCCAGTTCGGGCGAGGGGGTATCCTGTGCTGCTCTGCAGACCAGGATTGCGTCCGAGAGCTTCTGAATTGCTCTGAATTTGCTGCACAGCCGGTGAGCCCGTTTATTCCAGCTCATCTTGCATGTACGGTGGGCATAGTCCGTGGGGTGGATACAAGTCGGGCACCTCAAGAAATTCTTGACTTATTTCCTGTAGCTGGGGCAGTTTCAGTCTATCGATGCACCCGAACGACTGATAAAACAAAATTGCCTACTGAATCAGTTATAGTAAATTTTGCAGGAAGAGTTAGGCCAACAGAAATTAAGGCATGGCCACTAATATACAAAGTAGAACTACTTTCCCCGAAACCTTTGCAGTGCTCAAAATGTTGGCGATTCGGCCACAGCATGAAAGAATGCAGATCACAGGCTAGATGTCGTCTGTGCGGAGAAAGTCATGACAGCTACGATGGCAAATCCGATGACCAGAAGTGCTGCTTGTGTAATGGAGCGCACCCTGCAGACTCTGCTGAATGTGGCGCAAAAGAAAGAGAAATGGGTGTTCTAGAAATCATAGAACGCAGGCGTTGATCTAGGAGGGAGGCGGTAGCAGAAATGCATGAAAGATCGAAAGGTTACGCAGGCATAACATCCCGGCACACAGCGGCAATGGATGCATCGCTCGCAAAGTCGATAACTGAGGCCATTGAAAAATCTACTGAAAAGGCAATGCAGCGTCTGGCAGCTTCTCTTTTTCAAGCCTTAACTGATATGTTAACACAACAGCTGACACAAATCATTGGTACAGTTTCTGTGCAAAATCGGGATTCGCACGCTCTGTTGATTTCAAGGGGTACAGAGGAGGAAAATCAGACAGTCAATCATAGATCTCTCTCTCCGAAAGCAGGACCTTGAAAAAATAGAGTTCAGGCTGAGTCAGAACCTGTTACAGATGATTCAGGAGACTTTACAGATATGGACACAGAATCTCTAAAAACTTTGAAACGTAACAGATTTCCCCCTTCTAAAAAGTCTTCTCAGAACCCAAAATCCAAGAAATACTTGTCAAAGAAATACTTCTTTGAGAACCTTTCAAAAATGATTTCTTGAAACAAGATATTCTGGATCAGGCAGTTTCTTCTGCCGGTATAGCATCAAAATAGGTTCCCTAAAAATTCTGTAGTGGAACTGCCGGTCTATTTGGTCGGCAACTACAGATTTACAATATATTTCTTCGCAAATTTCTCCCGACATAATTGCCATTCAGGAAACCTGGCTTGCTAACGGTAAAAAATTTTACATGAAAAATTATTGATTAATCCGGCTGGATCGGCCGAGTAGAGGTGGCGGTCTGGCTTTCTTAATATCAACTAAGTTTAGTCACACAGCCAAGATATCGTATCAGTGTATGGATACGAATTCCGAAATTCTGGTGTTAGACATAACACTACCAGACTGCTCGCCTTTTTCTTTTGTAAATGTATACTTTCCTGCAGGAGTTCAAGACACGAGGGGCCTCGATAACATGGTAGCTTCATGCAGAAAAGAAATAGTACTGTGTGGTGATTTCAATTCACACCATGTGTCTTGGGGCTTCAAATCTAATGTATGCGGAAGACGTTTGTGAGAATGGACGCTTGAAAATAACTTTTCCTGCTTGAACTCACACGTTGCTACATTTGTAAGAGGTAACTCTAAATCGACTATTGATTTATCATTTTCCAGCTCCACTTTAAGCATATCCTCGTGGAATATATTAGATTGTGCTACAAACAGCGACCACCTTCCCATTACGTTTGAAATTAAGTTCCCGAGGTTTAGTTTGGCAGGGAAAGTTGGCTCATTCGTAAATTATGCTAAATTACAAAAAGACTTAAAATATACGTTAACTTTTCGCGAGGAAATGCAGGAAGACCTTAGGGCTATGAGTCTATGTGCGGTGTTGAAAAGATCATTAAAAAATTCAACGTTTACTGTAAACTTGAACACAGCGGGATCTTCTAGCCCGTGGTGGAATTTAGAATGTGTCAGGGGGTATAGAAAGCGAAAAGCAGCTTGAAAAAAGCTGTTAATTAACCAATGCCCCAAAAATTGGAGTGATTATAAATTCATGGCCGCCGATTTTAAGCGTCTAGTGCGCAAAGCAAAAGAAGACTCTGATATGAATAAATTTACTTATCTGTCTAAGTCTGAAAATAAGAAAATGCTTTTCAGGTATTCACGTGCGAGGAAAATTATTCCACAGACAGAAAGCAGTCATTTCAACATTATGTCTTCTCGCGAACTTTCTGATTTCATGGAAAATATTTCTAAAGGCTTGCAAACCAGGTTTACGACAATTATGCCAAAGTCCATGGTGAAATTAAGGGTGGATTGTGATTTCCCGGAGGTATATTTAGCTGAACTGGCGGATGTCATGAAGAGCTTACCGCCCGCTGCTCGCGGATCTGATGGGGTGACCTCTACAATAATTAAAGTGCTATACGAAATATCCCCACACGAAATCCGTAATATAGTCAATTATTCACTGAAAAATTCTTGAATTCTGGCAGATTGGAAGCTTTCCAAAATAATTCAGATTCTTAAGAAACTTGGAGTGGAGTTTACTCTGGATAACATAAGGCCTATTTCATTGACATCTAACCTGGTCAAGCTTGTAGAGAGAGTCTTAACTGCCCGTATAATAAACTACATCAATGAACATACAATACTAAACCCCAGACAAATTGGCTTTCGATCGGGATACTCCATTTAGTGTGCACACGTGGATTTGGAAAGTTGCATACAGCTGGCTCGGCATCGCCACGAATACTGTGCACTAGTCACTCTCGTCTTAGCTATAGCGTACGACAAAGTGGAATATCCTATCCTAATCCAGCAGATGCAAGACTGTGGCTTTCCAAAATATATAAAAGCATGGATTATAGAGTTTGTGAAAGACACAGAATTTTATTGCTTCTTGGATGGATGCTCTTCAAAAAATATAAGCAAACACGAGGTGTACCTCAGGGCTCAGTATTATCCCCGCTGTTATCCAACATATTACTAAGTTCCACTCCAACTCATCAGGATATCCAAATTTACGTATATGCAGATGATATTGCTTTCTTCGCAACAAACACTGATCTGCACTCATTGTATCAGGCATTACAGAATTACATGGACATGCTAGAAGGATGGCATGACAATATCCATATGTCATTGAACGCCAAAAATGTGCGCTTCTGCCATTCTCTTTTGAGGATCGTGTCAACATTTCCCTGATGTATTGTACCGAGCTCATTCCCCAGGTCGATTTCCTGAAATACCTAGCCATCGTATATAATAGGACACTAAATTGGAAAAGCCATATAGACGAGCTCGTCTGTAAAGCGTCCCGTGCCTTGGGGTGGTTACGCGAATTGGGAAACAGAAAAATAAGATTGCGTAGGAGTTCATTCATAATGATTTACAAGATGTATGTGTGGCCTATTATGGAATTCGGGTGCGTATTATTTTTAGGCAGCGTGGCTTACAAGATGAGACAATTAATAATATTAGAAAGAGAAGCTTTGCGCTTGTGTCTTGGACTCCCCAAATTTGTGGCAAATAATGTTTTGTATGTGAAAGCGCGCCTTCCACCTTTGTTAATTTCGTTTAGATTACTTACAGTTCAAACTTTCCTAAAAATATACAATTCGCCTCTGCGACAAGCTTCATACGTTTTTATTCAAGAACCAACCGCAGTCTTTGGAACACAATGGTCTAGACTACACTCCCCTCAGATTAGGTTCGTACAAGCGTTGCTAGAGCCTCTCAATGTAAATATTTATCAGATTGGCATAACGAAGACGCCAAATTCAAAACTTGAAAGTAGATTTGATGATATTTTCCCCTCTAATGCGAAACAACTGCCCCTTCAATATTTAAATACTCGGTTAAAAGATTACTCTACTCATAAGTCCATAAACAACATTATTGCGACGGATGCATCCGTATTGAACGAAAAGGCTGGAATAGGCATCTTTTGTTTTTCTCTCGACTGGTCTTTCTCAGTTCGATTACCAGATTACACGCCTATATTCATTGCTGAATTATTTGCTATAATTCTAGCGCTTCGTAAACTTCCTGCAAGCGAATCAGAAGCGGTCATACTTACCGATTCTCTCTCAGTATGCACTGCACTATCTACAGCAAAAAATTTGACATTATTGAGTATGATTAGCAGTTTACCACCAGAAAACCTGAAAAAATTTCACTTGCTATGGATACCTGGCCACTGCTGGATTTATACAAATGAGATGGCAGACTCGTTAGCCAAAGCACCTTTAAGCGGACCACTCTTACCTATTTTACCTGATTTCGCCTACGTAACAGCACTCAGATGTAGAAATTCTTGTTTGCACAAAGACATATAAAAATTATCATTGGATAAAGTCAGAGACTTCGTACATCTAAGATATTGCTGGAACAAACAGTGGTGTGTATCTCGGCAGTTAGAAATTACAATCACCAGATTACGATGCAGAATTCCGCATCTGAATTACTACCTACATAAAGCTGGACTAACAGCATCTCCGTTGTGTCTCTTTTGCAAGGAATCGGAATCAATAGATCATTTCTTTTTACCCTGTCAACGTTATGCTTATCAAAAGAAAAGATACCTGGTCGAACCAATTGAGAAGCTAGGTTTAAAAATAACCGTGGAATTAATTTTATCCTTCGGAGGGATTACATTAGGTTATAGCCACAGGGAAGTTTTCTCTGCTGTGTGCGAGTACATAAGGGCAACAAAGAGATTACCCTGTTAGCCTATTGTTATTATCTACGGCTACGAGACTACCTGAATGCCTGAATTAGCACACTTGATGATCCTGCCGCCCGGTTCTTGGCCGATCCCCCTTTGTGGGCGAGTGCCAGCAAAGCTCAAGGTTCATCATCATCATCATCATCAGACGAAGAAGTCGTTGCAGTCTGTTTCCTGCGATCGATAAATTGTATTTATTTCAGGCGCTTTGTGTGCTCGTCAATCTCGCGTCGTCACACTGGTGGAGATTCTGGGTACGTCGTCATGCTTGGCATTCCTTCGCAGACTCGACATTCGAGCCCGGAATCACTACCACCCGTCGACACACCAGTCCACCGTTTCAGCCACCGTCTGCGAGGCCTGGCTCCCGAGCGTAATTCCTTGCCAGAAACTGCCAGCAATCGCTTGCCTCCTTCAGCCACCATGGCTATTGCAGCTCCATCGCACATGAAACTTCAGAATCCCATGATTCCTGACTGCTTTCATGGTGAGACCTATGAAGACGCACAAGACCGGCTGGACTAGTTGGAACGCTGCGCGAAGTACAACCAGTGGGCCACCCCAGAAGGCAAGCTCGCGAATGTGTACGTCTACCTGAAAGACAACACCCAGACGTGGTACATCAACAGGGAAAGATGCATGGCTACGTGGGATGACTTCCGCAACCAGCTGATCGACACCTTTAGTAGTCTTGACAGAAAGGAGAAAGCGCAACGTCTCTTCGAAGCGCGAATTCAAAAACCAATGTGAGAGCGTCGCTATGTTCGCCGAGGACATGACCCGTCTTTCCGGCAGGACAGATCCCGAGATGCCGGAAGACAGGAAGCTGCGGTATCTAATGCGAGACGCGTAGGAGCAACTGTTTGCTGGGCTTGTGAGAAATCCGCCAACCACAGTAGCAGAGTTCACGAAAGAAGCCACAGCTATTGAACGGGCCCTACAGCAACGGTACCGCCAGCAGAACCCGGTCAACGTTCGAGCGAGTAGCACTGTAATGACTGCGGCGAGCCTCTGCGGCAACGAAAAGCCTCTGCGGAAGTCATCCGGGAGATTTTGAGGGAGGAGCTTCGGCAGCTTGGTTTAATTTTAGCAGCTGAACCGACGCCGGCATTGTCTTTTGTCGCTGATGTTGTCCGGGATGAGGTCCGTTAGGCTTCTTCTTCATCTGGCTATGATGATGTGCGATGACAGTTTTCTTATGCTGATGCAGTCCGACGCCCCGTCATCGCGCCTTCGGCACAGCGGACTCCAATGACTGGACCACCACCAACCCTGCAAACACAGCTGTTCTCACTGCCGACGACTTTCCCAACCGCACCGATCTCGCCGACAAAACGAATGCCATTTAGCCAAAATGTGAAGCCCACAACGTGGTTCAATAGTGAGTCCCTATTTACCTACCAGCGTCAAAAAACCGATTTGTGGCGTACCGCTTCCGTCGACCGGTATGCCTTCATTGTGGCGAAGCCGGGCACGTTTACAGTGTTTACCGTTATCGCGACGCTCAGTACTCGATATTTCCTCGCTACCATGATTACGCAACGCATGACGATCGACACACGAACAACGATATTCCTATGAACACACCGCCGCAGAATCCAATGAGGCCTGGGTCACCTTCTCCATCACCTGCGCGGGCACTTCACCTAATCGTTGCAGTTTTGCCGACTTCACCAGGGGCAGGTCCCCTAGCCCGCGACGGGGAATCTAGACGCAGCGACCTCGAGGGGTGGGGTTGCCATTAACTGAACTTTCGAACAGCCCCCATTGCAGATATATCAGAGCTCGAAGCCACCGATGCCGAAGACGACGACAGCAACGACTAATCCGACGAATGGAACAACTGCCGACGTAACCGACGTTATCAGCGCTGACCTCGTCGTTCACATCGACGGCCACCAAGTGACAGCTCCTGTGGACACCGGCTCCCACTTTTCTGTAATAAGCCTGCAGCTAGCCGACAGACTAAGGAAGGTCCAGATGCCATGGCAGAGACCCAATATAAGAACTGCAGGAAGTCAGTTGATGACACCGGTTGGAAAGTGCACGGCCCGACTCTTCATCGCTGGTTCCACCTTTGTCGCCACCCTCGTCATTATTCTCAAGTGCTGTAAACAGCTCATATTGGGAATGGATTTCTTGCGCGAATACAGGGCTGTGATTGACATCCGTGACAGAAGCGTAACGTACTATAAGCTCGGAGACTGCTACAGATGAGGAACACCAGCCACCTCGCTTACGTATTGCCGATGACGACGTCATACTGCCTCCACGAAGTTGTTCTCTCGTATCCGTGCACTGTGACAATTTACAAAACGGTAATGGCATTGCTGAACACATCAAGGAGCTCGCATTCACTAGCGGCATTTCTGTTGCCAGGGCTGTCATCACTGTTATTGACGGATGCGCTAAACTCTTGTTGACAAATTTCAGCAGAGAACGCCGACACATAGTTAAAGGCACGGCTATTGTCTATTTCAACAAACTCTCGCAAACAGAAGATTGTTATATTGGAGGAAGCAGCAGCGTCTACTATCACTACACCGACACCTGTCGACGTTGTTCCAATGTTATCTCCCATTTAGCGAGACCGCCTTCTCACGCCAATCAACAAGTTTCACGGCTGCTTCTCATACACATCAAGAGTTGGTGAAATGGCACTGACGAAACACCGCATCATCACAGATTCTGACGCCAGACCCATCCGGCAAAATCATTATCTAGTCGCCCCAAAGGAGCGTGAGGCAATTCAAAAACAGGTGAAAACGATTCTAGAAGTTGGTGTTATTTGGCCATCTAAAAGTCCTTGGGCATCACCTGTAGTACTCGTCAAAAAGAAGGACGGCCGCTTGCGTTTTTGCGTCGACTACCGTAAGCCTAATCAGATTATAAAGAAGGACGTGTACCCTCTGCCGCGTATCGATGATTCATTGGATAGACTACGAAACGCAGGCTACTTTTCGTTTATGGACTTGAAAAACGAATACTGGCAAATTGAAGTGGATTAGAGAGATCGTGAGAAGACCGCCTTTGTTACGCCCGATGGACTTTATGAATTTCAGGTTCTTCCTTTCGGTTTGTGTTTGGTGCCAGCAACATTCCAGCGTCTCATGCACACGATCCTGTCGGGACTTAAGTGGCAAACCTGCTTGGTGTACCTCAACAACGTGAGTGTCTTTTGGGCGACTTTCGAAAAACATTTACGAAGGCTCGAAGCAGTTTTTAAGCAATGCGCTTGGCCGGTCTTACTCTAAAACCTGAAAAGTGCCACTTCGTGTTCCACGAACTTCAATTCCTCGGTCACGTCGTGAGCAGTCAAGGAATACGACCCGACACGGATAAAATTGCCGCCGTGGCAAACTTCCCGACGCCATCAGACAAAAAATCACTGAGACGTTTTTTAGGACTCTGTGCCTATTACCGGCGGTTTATTGCTAATTTTTCGCGCATGGCATGACCATTGACACAGCATACTGGGGAAGATACCCCCTTCAGATGGGGTGAAGGCCAACAGCAGGCGTTTCACGAGCTTCGTAAGCGCATGCAAACACCGCCCGTGCTCGCCCACTTCGATGAAGTAGCGCCAACAATACTACATACAGACGCTAGTAATGGGGGGTCTTGGGGAAATGCTCGCACAGTCGAAGTACAACAACGAAAACGTGATCGCCTATGCCAGAAGGACGCTGTCCCGAGCGGAAGCTAATTACACTACGACTGAAAAAGAATGTCTTGCAATGGTATGGGCAGTCCTGAAGTTTCGTCCTTATTTGTACGGCCGCCCATTCACCGTTATCAGCGATCACCACTCTCTCTGTTGGTTAGTCAACTTGAAAGATCCATCTGGCCGTCTTGCACGATGGAGTTGTAGCGGCGAGAGAAGAAGAGACGTGGGATGACGTCGAAGGCGGCCGATGGGACCGTGCCGATTTCGCCACTTTATTCCAGGCCTGAAGCGGAGCCACGTCGGCTACCAGCGTCCGCCACGCCAGGCGTGTCAGCTCGTTCTAATTCTCGCGCATCTCGAGCTAGCATCAGCTGCGCGAGAGGGGCAGCGCGGTGATGAAGAAATGTTGATGGTGATGATGGCACTACAGGGCTCCCCCCTAGCGCTTTGCGCGATTTGAAGGCATGTGAAAAAGAAAGAGAGTGACAAATGCTATATACATGAACGGCAATCCATGAACGGCAATCCATAAAGTGTTCATTTGGCCAGTCCAGGTTGTCAACGTTTATGGGCCATCAGTAGGCAGTGTGTCTCCGGTGGGTGACTCTGGGAGAAGCGCAAGGGACGAAGAAGGAAGTGCCGGGTCGCTGTGTTCATAGACACGTCCATCCCACAATTATGTGGCGGGACCATTCGAATGCGCACCCGCCGTTTCGAGTAAATGCGGCTGACAAACGTGCTCACAGCTGGAACTGTGGACAGGCGCTGAAGAGCTCGCGCCGGCAATGTGGGCGAAATAGTATGAAGGATCGGAACGCACCCATGATGATCGAGCACTGAAGTTTCACAGCCACGGCGGGGTCTCGGACAGCGCACAGGGTGCCGAGCATGCTGTCGACAAGGAGCAGCGTCGCGGTCGTGCTGGTGCGGACGTCTCTGTCGATGAAACACCGGCCTCCGCGTAGCACTGCGACCGGCATGCCGGGGCGTGTGGCCGAGTCGACGGATGCGGAAACGCCGTGCATTGCGGCTAGTCATGTGCACGGCAAGTGGTTTGCCCTTGCGTCGGGAAAACCTCGTAGGTGTTTGCGCCGTCTTGAAGGCCAAGGCTGCAACACATGACTGTTTAGCGAGAGGCTTGAAAAAGGGCCTCTCTGTATTATGCCGAACGTGATGATTTCGTTGGCATACTCTCAAGGGCGGCAGATATGCAGTTGGACCGCACGTCGTCGCTGTTGTTACCAACGAGCCTGTGTGGCGGACTGCATCCGGCGCCAAATGCTGTGGGGGATAGTTGTGAAGCTCAGAAGACGTGAGCTTTGATGGAAGATCGGGTGGCACGCCTGAAAGACCATCGGTTCTCCGCGCTTGAGGGTTGGTGTGCAGGTCTGCATGATTGATGACAACCTCTACAGCATGTGTGGCATATGTAGTCTGCAGTGCCATAGGCACGCCAGGTACGTCGTCCTCAGCTGCGTCAGTCATAGTCGCAGCCTCTCGGAAGTTTGGCTGTGGTTGACGGTTTATGACTTTAACTTCAGCTGCGGTAGACTGCGGGGCTGAAGATGGTCGCTGCTGGCAGGTTGCAAAAAGCGTCGAGGTGGGTGGGGAGGCGCCTTCGGACATTGTCGACGCTGAAGTCTCCGCGACCAAAGGGCGAATAGTGAGCGTGAGGATTTCCGTAGTCTTGGCAGACTCCGTGGCGACCCGTTCGTTGGCTACAGGAACGTATTGAAGAAGCTCGTCAGATTTCGTGGCTGACTGGTCGCGTGCAGCACGAATGTTCTGAACCTCGTCGGATGGGCATTCGTACGTGGGACTCGCGTTGATAGTGGTCGGACGAGATGTTGTAGGAGACGTAGTCGGGAAGTTAGGTCCCGGTCAGTGAAGACTTTCGGGCCGGAGGGTACCGCACGCTGCGACGCAGACGAAACCTGTAAGTCGCGGGTGAACGGCAGCGGGTGGTAGGTGAGGCCATATCTGGCAAGCACCGCCGAGCAGAGGTCGTCGTAAGGCTGCTGGCTGGAGGTTGAAGTGCCAGAAAGATGACGCAACTCTACCGGAAGGGCGTCTTGAAGAATGGCGTGCATCAGCGGCTGGTCCGTGACGCCATTCAACGCCAGAACGGCATCGAGCTGCATGAACCATACCTTGGGGTAGGTCGATTGGAACGGCGGCACTGGCGGGCAGAGTTGCGGGAACATGGCAGCGGGCCGCTCGGCGAAGGGCGTGTTCTCCGGGTCACCAATGTAGCGACGTGAGAAGAAGAGACGTGGGATTGAAGAAATGATGATGGTGATGATGGCGCTACAGAGTCTTTGGCTCCAAGAATTTGACTTCACTGTTGCCTACAAGTCGGGAAAATGACACAACGATGCCGATTGTCTTCTCGGTCTCCTGTTGAGACGGCATCCCCGGTCAACGACGATCACGACATGTCCTTTCAGAAAATTCTGGACACTGCCGCATTTTCTCAACAGCAGCGTGACGATGCTGAGCTGCTACCACTTATAAATTACCTACAAGGACGAACAAATAGCGTGTCAAAGTTATTTGCGAGAGGGCTGCCGTAGGACTGCTTGCGAAATGACGTTCTTTATAAGAGAAACTTTTATACCACCGGTAACAGCTACTTGCTCGTCGTTCCCTCTTCGCTTCGCCGTGGGGTACTGCAAGCGTGTCACGACGAACCTACCGCTGGTCACTTGGGTTACACAAGAACATTGGCGAGGATAAGGCAGAACTATTACTGACCAAGAATTGCCGAACTTGTCAAAACTTACGTGCAGGCATGTCTAGATTGCCAGTGCCGCAAGCCACCATCCATCAAACCAGCTGGCCTGCTGCAGCCTGTCCGAGTACCGGCGACTCCGTTCGCACACATTGGCATGGATTTTCTGGGCCCCTTCCCAAATCTGCCACTGTAAACAGGTGGATCATCGTCGCCACGGATTACCTGACCCGATACGCGGAGACAGGCACTGTGCCACGGGCAACGGCCGCTGAAGCGGCGCAATTTTTCATCGAAGCCATCGTCTGAAGACACGGTGTTCCCGCAATAGTCCTCACCGACAGAGGTACTGCGTTCATGGCCGAGCTTTATGGCACCATTTTTCGACTAAGTAGTACAGCTCACAGGAAGACAACGGCGTATCAACCCCAGACCGACGGGCTCACCGAACGCCTCAACAAGACCCTGGCTGACTTGATAAGCATGTACGTAGATGTAGAGCACAAGAACTTGGACGTCATTTTGCCCTACGTCACGTTCGCGTACAACACGGCTCGTCAGGAGGCCACTCGGAAGACACCCTTCAGTCTCCTTTACGGACGCGAGGTTACGACAACGTTAGACGCATTGCTCCCTCATGAAAATGATGGTAATGAGATGGACGCCAAAGAGTTTACCTAGCTAGCAGAAGAAGCCAGACAACTTACCAGGTTGCGAATCACCAAACAACAAGACGACGATGCAAAACATTACAACCTCCTGCACAGACCCGTCATATACAACGTGGACGACAAAGTATGGGTTTGGACACCTATTCGTCAGCGTGGGCTCTCAGAAAAGCTGTTGCGAAGATACTTTGGACCCTATAAGGTTCTGCGACGCATCAGTGATGTCAACTACGAGGTTTCGGATGGCGTGCAGTGTTCGAAGCGGCGGGGATATTCACCAGGAATTGTCCACGTGCTTCGGATGAAGCCTTACTTTCAGTGACTAACTGTGCAGTTTTGGTTTCGCCTTGCTTCTCGAATGTTCAACATCAGGACGATGTGTTTCTTAAAGGGGGAATAATGCCGCACGTATGTGCCAGTGGTGAGGACAGCAAAGCAGCGCGAGTGTCCTTGGCCGAGGGCAAAAGACGAAGAAGTCGTTGCAGTCTGTTTCCTGCGATCGATAAATCGTATTTGTTTGAGGCGCTGTGGGTGCTCGTCAATCTCGCGTCGTTACAATATGTACTCCTGCTACACATATGCACGTATTTTCCAGTCAACATCAGCTGTAGCTACAGTATCACTCCGCAAAGAGCCTTCAAAGACAACTGTCACGGAAGAAATTTGGAAACTGTTTACTATATAAAACATTCGCGGGTAACTTTTTCACTTCCTCGTAACAACATAATTGAGTGATTATTGTGGTGAAGGAAAACGTCGCCTTAGTTGTTGGTTTCCCCAGCGTGCAGACGATAGTGACCACTAAGAAAAGTAGAAGGGTTCAGCGCCCCTTCCCCTCCACCCACCAGCGTCTCCTCTATTGTTGTCAGTGACCAAGCGAACGCTCTCTTCAGGTCATCGAGCGCGCGCTCTGCCTCCGCTTTCTACTGCCGCATGGTGGCGCAGCAGGAGTACAGTTCGGTATGCTGGCACTGAACGGCCGCGCGTATTAGTATGCTCACGAATTCGTATTTTCATGCGAGTAAATTTGCAGTCGTGCTTCTAGATGGCTTTCACCGATGCAGGGAAGATGAGAAGTAACACGAACATAGCGGCACGCTGTTTTCCCGGGCTCTGTGAGGCCATGCTACCGGTTTGATACATGCGTTCGAGCTTTGTAGCATTTGCGTTTTACTTTCTCTTTCAAGCGATTGCAACCGCAATATTTTGATGCATCAGTATATGATACTGCTATGTACCACTGTGCATATCTGAAGAAAAAAAATAAGCTTGTCTTTTTTTCATTTCTCAATAGAGACAAAAAAAGAAAAACTTGCAGGTCCGCTTGTGAATTCACCTGAGACAATTGAAAGACAAAAATAACCTCGTTTTCTTCCGATTCAATGCACTGAATGTTTGATACTTCCCTCTTGAATATTTCTGCGCCCAGCATTGTTTTCTTACTGCCTCAAGGATTAAAAACAAAGATAGCTTTCTGCCCCTCAGCTGGCTATGCATTCCCATCATGATCGGAACATTTCAACAAAGCGAAGATGTTATGTGATTCCGTCAAGTATGTGCCATTCCGATACGTCCCAAGAATTTGTGATATAGGATGTCATATGATGACATTCTCACGTCTTCATTATTTGTTACATCACTCGTGTTCACACCGCTCACGCGAGAAGATGTCGGGCGCCACTGGGGATTAATTTTCGCTTTTGATGAGGCATTTAAAGCTATCGCCTTAATGCACTGCAAGGCTGTAGCTCCGTAAAATTTCAACTTCCGCTGGTGTTCGGGGGAGCGTGGTAGCAGTAAAGAGGCAGAAAAATTTGTTTCCAAATAAATTTTTGTACTACACTCCAATATGTGGCCGCCAATTACAACCCCAATATTTTATAGATTATAAGTAGTGATGGCTGAATTCTACCCGTAACGTTTGGCAACATGGCATTTGGTATCACTAAACGTAAGTGCGCTGCATCCTAACAGTAATCAAAGGAGTATAATTAACAACGCTGCCTCGCGAGGACTGCCGTGTGCAACACTAACATTACGCCCTGAACCTCAATTGTACCCCATAGACACCCCACAGCCATTCGGCCTCTACTGTGCTCACTACCGAATTAAGAGGCCAGAGAGAAGAAGAAAAAAACAGAGCTGAGTAGCCGGCTATTAAGGCAACGACAATCCCTCCACGAATACGCAGATGACTTAAGCAACTGACCACAGGCCACCTTTTTCATTCCTGTCACCTTGGCTCAAGTGGAGAGTCAGCATTAGACTTCAGACTTTACCAACGCCTGTTCAAAACATGGGCAATGATGACAAAAACATGTCGCATATAGAGCTATTCATGTTTATTTCACAATGATTTCATTGTCTAAGCTCTCAAATGGTGAAATCACCCGCTGTAGTTCCTCATTTTCTGACACTTGCTTTTTCTCTGTGGCAACAAATGTAAAGCTTAACGAAGGAAACAATGCATGATAACCTGTACCCTTGGAAGCAGTCGAGTGGCATTTCGTGCTTTTTAGTGCATAAACTCCAGGCTTGTGCCTAATATGCAACGTCACTAGGGAGTAGCAAACATCGTGGAACTTTAGGCACCTAAGCTTTTATTATCTTCTTGCCAAGGCTTCTCTGAGAAGCCGACTTTCAGTTAGTCAAAAGAGCAACTTTCAGACAAGCGAACACCGCGGTGACAAAACGATCTTCCGCAGGTTGCTGGTATTAGTTATCTGGTATTGGCCTAGCAGACGACGCGTGAGCGCCTCGATCGAATAGTCACGAATGACACATGCCTTTGAAATGAGCTGGTTGTCCAGAACAAGAAGTGCTTCGCGATTCTCGTTTCCAAGTTTCCATTACACCCTAAACAATCGAATACAGCCGAAAGCCAAGCGGTATAGCAGCTACAAATGTAGCTGCGTCATTCGTTGGCACGAGAGACAATGCCGCGTCATCTCTACTCCAGTTGCGGCGCCTGGCGGCGAAACGCCGCACTAGCACCGACGGTCGCTTCCCATTGAAATCCACACCTTCACCCGGGCATTCAAAAAGTAGAGCCACTGCCCCAACATTTCTCAGTAGGGGTGCGGGGGGGTGGGCTCGCGCTTTTTCGCCCCTCCCCAGGCTGATACGCCTATGCCCCTCGTGGACGATTCTCCCTAACCGTATACTAACCATCTTAGTGGAGGTCAGTAAAACCTCAGCCTAGAGCTCAGACCCAGACATGGGTTTCGAAATGAAAGTTTGCTCTTCCTCAGATCTCGCGCCATCTTAAGGAAGCTTCAGGTGGTTAAATATGAGGACGAAGCCTTCCCACTGCATCGTTCATTGTAATGATATTGTAGTTATGGCACGTTGTTGCTTCTCAGTAATTATTATTCCCTTTTATAACCTCACGTGTGCATTGAAAAACATGCATATATATATATATATATATATATATATATATATATATATATATATATATATATATATATATATATATATATATATATATATATATATATATATGTGTGTGTGTGTGTGTGTGTGTGTGTGTGTGTAAATCTGTTGTACTGGTACAGTCAAGGTACAAAGTGCAAGAACATCCCGGTACTGTAAGCAGACCAAACATGTGTCAATATCTACAGTGTGTGATGTGATTGTGCGCGTTTGAAAAGTGTGCCATGCCATAAGCCTCAACCAAAGGGGACGACGAAGATGACGCTCGGTTGCGGCACGTGTGGGCGTGAAGATTTGAAGCCAATAAGCAGCCTCCATGGAGGTATAGAAGAGCCACAAGAGAAGAACACTGAAGCTATGCAGACGCGGCCGAGTCGGGACCGAGTGAAGAAGGTGGTCAGGGCGTGGGGGTGGCGGCCAGCAGAGCTCCTGCATCAAGGTCGCTGCGGGCTCCCACCTGGACACAGAGCTTCTTTTCGTCGCCTTACGTGGACCAGGCTTGTTCTGGTCTTCCGGCGTTGGCCGAGAAACGTCTCCGGCTTCGTGTGCGAGCTGCGGCTGCCGAACGCCGAAATGTCACGGACCTCAACTGGCCCGACGCTTTTCTCCCTCCAAGGCAACGATGTGGGCGTCTCAACCTATTCGCCAGACTTCCCCTGCTGTACGAGTGCGTCTTCGCCGTTACTCCGTCGCATCAGCTGCAAGCAAGGCGTCTCGGTGTATGGTGATATGGGTTTTTTTTCTTGTGACCATCTGTTTTGGAGCACTTCTCGCGTCGTTTCGCCATCTTTTATTCCTGTTCAGCTCTTTCTATTTTTCCATGCTCCGTTCTTTGCCGGTTGTTTGCTCTCTTTATGCCGTGTCGTGAATATATGTTGAGTGTTGGTGATTTATTTGGAAGAAATGGTCTCGTCGGCTCATTTCTCGATCACTGTTATGTTATCGGTTTTCGGTTTACACGACCCTACATGGAGGCTATTAACTGGGCAAGCTCTCGTGTAGGTTCATGTAGGAATAAGAGATGACTAGAAAACGCGGGCAGTGCTGGGAAATAAATGGTCACAGGAAAAAAGCCCATATCACCATACACCGAGATGCGTTGCTTGTAGCTGAAGAGACGGAGTAACGGCAAAGACGCACTCGTGCAGCAGGGGAAGTCTGGCGAACAGGTTGAGATGCCCACATCATTGCCTTGGAGGGAGAAAAGCGTAGGGCCAGTTGAGGTCCGTGACATTTCGGCGTTCGGCAGCCGCAGCTCGCACACGAAGCCGGAGACGTTTCTCGGCCAACGCCAGAAGACCAGAACAAGCCTGGTCCACGTCAGGCGACGAAAAGAAGCTCTGTGTCCAGGTGGGAGCCCGCAGCGACCTTGATGCAGGAGCTCTGCTGGTCGCCACCCCCGCGCCCTGGCTACCTTCTTCACTTGGTCACGACTCAGCCACGTCTGCCTGGCTTCACTTCACTGTTCTTTTCCCGTGGCTTTCCTAAATCTTCGTTGAGGCCACTTATTGGCTTAAAATCTTCACACCCACACGTGCCACAACCGAGCATCATCTTCGTTGTCATCTCTGGTTCAGGCTGACAGCGTGGCGCACTTTTCAAACGTGAACAATCATATCACACAGTGGAGCCTGATACACACAGAATCGTGCGTCCTGTGCTGTCAAGTTCTCAAGATACGAACGTGTACGGGGCGCGGTGGTGTTTAAACTCACGCAATTTTTTATGCACACTTTCTTCTACATGCCTTTTTTTTCATTCCTTACTCCCATTTAAGTAACTTTATGCTAGCTAGCAAACTGGTCACGCATGTCATTGATCCCGCTGCCTTTCCTTATCTTCCGCTTCCTGTTCGTTGTCCTGATTCAGTGCATTTACGTAGTTCATTGATGGGTCGTACCTCGTGAGTGACAATAATTTGTGCAGATCGCGTTCATTACTCGCTCTGAATTTGGACAAAAGAAAAAAGGAAAAAAGAAATTATAAAGGAACGAAAGAAAGAGAGAAAGAAAGAAATAAGAAATAAAAAAAGGAAGAAACTGCAGCGCATGGTGCCTGCGAGACGTACACGACAACAGCGCCAAAACGTCTTTTTGATGCCCACAAAAACCCCGCCGCGGTGGTCTAGTGGCTAAGGTACTCGGCTGCTGACCGGCAGGTCGTGGGATCGAATCCTAGTGGCAGCGGCTGCGCCTTTGTTGGAGGCGAAAATGCTGCAAGCCCGTGTTCTCCGATTTGGACGCACGTTAAGCAACCCCAGGTGGTCGAGATTTCTCGATCCCACCACTGTGATGTCTCTCATATTTATATGATGATTTCGGTGCGTTAAACCACACATATCCAGCTATCTATCGATGACCACAAAAGTCTACTGATGACTAACTGAATTAGGCGACAAAAAACAAAGCTCCACTACACCGCAAGCGTTCACGCAAAATCTTTTCTTTTCACTTTACTTCGTGAATGCAATGGGGATCCAATACGCAATGAAAACAACCATAAACTGCGCGTGACGTTCTGCACAGCCATCGCCGCATCTCACCCTACCCTTTCCCCTTCTAGCTCTACTTGTTTCGTGATCACGTAAATTGGCGGAAACTTCATTAGCGTCTTACGTAGAGCGTGCATCGAGCTGAGGCAGGGGAGTAAGAGTGCGAGCAGAGAAATACGTAAAGATGTGATCGAGACAACTGCGTAATGATGATCTATACGCACGAAGACGTCTCTTTAAGCTTGAAAAACGCTCAGGTGCATCGTATCTCTTCTTCAGTTTCCATTCTTCCCCTTTACTTATTTGTTCATTATAATGATGTATGCTATCTCGTCGTCTACTCTATATGCCTATACATGAGTGTTTTGTGCGTTGTACATGCAGAAGGAACGTGTTGTGTTTGTACTGCTCTTTTTGCGGGGAGACTGAAATGGTGTTGCGACGCGCTTTGTTTCATCGCTAATATTTCTCGCGACAGATGGTCCTTTTCTGACAAAGACCCAGCGCGCTTCACGTGATGCACTTCCAGTGGTTGGAAAACGCCTCCACGCATCGAGATTTGGTGCACTTCTACGTGTAGAGTGTATACAGTCACGTATACTTACTTATACGTGACTGTATAAACTAACAGTCTTGTTGCTACTAAAATATTTTATTACCGCGAAATGCCAAGACCTCACATTTTTATTCGCGTCATTCGATGTGATTAACATATAAGTGAAAATAAATCGAACGGGGTTGGCACCACAGAAGAAAATGCACCACGAAGCATTGCAAGCAAAATTGGTCGGCACATAAGTGACCCACACGCAAAGCGTGAAACCGGATAAAAAGAAAGGGGGCTCTTTTAGGCCACATTTTGAACAAATGTGCAACTGTTCTGGTTAAGACTAGTTAAATACACACAGTGTAGCTAGAAATTTGCGTAGAATAATCTAACCTGCATAATTGTATAGGTGGTTCTAACAGAAGTACTAGAACAATTTAAAATGGTGATAGTGAAATGAATATTTCTTACAACAACCATGCTAAATAATTTTGAAATAGCTGCACACTATTTTTCACAGTTTGAGCCACGCGTATCTTTCGTGAGTTACATGACCATAACGCTCACACCTGTGTCATCAAAGCAGAATATTTGCTCCGAAGAGCCCCTCGCTTGAGGTGGAATAATAACTGAGTCATACAAGCCGTTAAACGTGACCGCTATTTAGGGTGTAACAATATAAGCCATATCAAACGGGAAGGGTAATCCAAACAAAGTGCCTCCGCTCGCCAGTCGACCAGTTTTTTTCTCCGGGTTGATTTTACCACCCAGACATGATGCAGCGAAGTTTCCCAATACCCAGCGGTGATGTGACCCGCAATATAAACAATAATAACAAAAAAACAGATTGTGGTAGAGACCCGAGTATGATTTGTATAGCATACCATCATCAACTTTCAACTTTGTCAAGTTGAGCTGCGGCTCACGTCTGCTTGACAAATGAAACACGCTGCACAAAGCGGTGCCTGCCGCTCATCCACTTGGCTCGCTGTTGCCGAACATGTGTTCACTTTCTCACAGTTTTTCTTAGTCCTCTACGCGTGAACGCTTAATAGCAAGCACATCAGTGCTGCAACGTAGGGTGCCATGTAATCGTAATCATAAATCACTAAGGAGGAGAGGTGCAGAAGTACTTCGTTCCACGCAAAGATCACTCATGAAGCAGATATCTAAAGGAGGATCTGAGAAGAAGCAGAAAAAAAAGACACTGCTTTCACTTTCGTATCATCTTAGGTGATCACGTATAGACGGCTTTCGCAAGAGCCTACTGGTCTCTGGCGACACTGTGCGTTCACCAGAAAACCACCCCAGAAACACCCGGTTTAGCCTGTTGTTGCGTGGTTTCAGCCTTTGTTGTTGGCGCACCGTAGAGGGGCGCATTGTAGAGTTTTAAAATTGTTTGCACGGTACGCTGTCGAAATCTTGCATCAAGTGGAATGATTAGAGCTTCCAAATAAAGCACGCTATTAGCAACACACCTAGGCAGCCCGAGACATAGCCGCAGAACTTGCTTTTCTAGCAATAGAAGTGGTCTTAATTTGTACTATGCATTTCCGGAAAACAAAATGCAACCAAACTTCAGGATTGGGCATCGTGAAGTTTGTATATCATAAGTAACGTATCCCTGCGCATCCCTGAATTCTTATTGCAAAACCGGCATAGAAATCCTAAGGCGCGTTCTGCTTTACGGGTGTTTGATTTTATTTTTTGCGGCCAATTTATTTTGTCCACGTAAACAATGCCAAGATATTTTAGTGCCATTACTTGTGGAATCGGATAATTTCGATAATGCAGGGAGAGAAATACAGGAACGGATAGAGGAAATACAAGCAGAGCACTTTGCTAACATTAAGCGAAAAAAACAGGTGGCCAAGCCGTATTTCAAGCTCCCTCAAATACGACTGTAAAATTTGATACAAACTATTGATATCTCGGGATGACGAGAAAAAAGCATTATCATCGGCGTAGACGTAAAGAGGAACATTTCATCAACGGTAATGGATGATAATAAGATAATAAATAAAACAGGTGACAGAACTGACCTTTGCGGAACATTTCTCGTTTGCTTATATCAGGCAGAAGTAATTCTCTCATGGCAACAAAAGAATTGTCTCTCAAAGAGGAACTCCTGTACCCAGGATATAATGTACTTGGGCACATCGCAGTCTACTAATGCTGAAAAAAAATGTACTGTGTTCCACACTATTGTAGGCTTTTTCAATATCTAATGTGACTAATGCAGAAAGCTCACCAGATACTTTTGCAAGGCGAATTCGGCTTTCCAAATCAACATGAGCCGACCATATAGAGCACCCCTGCTTAAATCCTACTTGGGTGAAAGGATTCTCTGACGAGCGATGAAAGAATTCACTGAGTCTGCTATGAATAATTTTTTCAATTATTTTACATTGTTTGAAGTAAGCGAAATCGGCCGAATGTTATCCAGGACATATCTGAGGTGTAACAGTATTTTTTTCGCAGCAACACAACTTTAGCAATTTTCTATGTGCTTGGAATTCAGGTGTGCTGTAAGAAGCAGTTAACAATAACCAAAAACTCGTCGGGATGCGAAATAAATGTAGACCTAAGCATAGAGTTTGTAATCTGATCCGGACCGGGAGTCGCTTGATTTACAGTTAGTATGACATCTGCCAGTTCCGCCATAGTGACTTCCCGAAAGTCCAAGGTTGAGCTTTTGAATAGGTCTCAAGCATGACGAAGCGGAACGCGCTTCAAGTTCTTTCGCAATGCCCTCTAACGAATCGGTTGCCCTTTAAGAAGCCAGCACCAGTGAATGCGAATATGCTGGCACCTGCGTCGATTTTTTGTTCCGTTCCAGGGCAGACCTTTTATCAGGTTTTCATAAACGTGAATGTAAGTCAGATTTGTGTTTATCTTTAGCTATAGTAAGTGTATCCTTAAACAGTGCTGCGTGGAATTTATAGTCAACCCAATTTTTTGAAGTATGGTTGTGGCGTAAACGTTTCCAATCAGCTTTACGTCGTCGCCAATACGCAAGCGTACAATCTTCATTCCACCAAGCCGAATTGGACAGTGTGCTGCTGTACTTAACAGAAAACTGTGCCGACTGAACAGAGTCACTTAGACCCGCTACTACTGATGCAGCTAGTTGCTGTCCGACACGTCCTGTCAACGACGAAAGCGCGGAGTTTAAAACAGTTTCATAAATTTTATAGTTGGTGAACCGTTGTTGCTGGATTCCAGAGGTGAGGTGCGGTAGCATTATTTCATAGGTAATCGGCATATGATCACTACACGCCCCATTATCAAACGTTTCCCACGATGAAATTATAAACTGCCCACACGAAACAGTCAGGTCTAATGTTCATGAGCTTATACCGTGTAGAAAAGTAACTTGTACGCGGGTTGGTGTTTTTATTAGAACACGCAAGCGAGTTCTTCTTCGTCCATTTTACAGTCCTGCGTGGCACATGCACAACTGCCTTCGTCTTTCTTTAGCAAGCACGTGATATTATTATGTATCTGTATTGAAAAATAAATTTACGATGGTTTTTATTATTACAAAAAAGACCCTTTTTTCAGCCATCCGCTCATGCTATTTTACTCAGTGCAGCCCTTGCACTACAGGGGTATACAAGGCAAGGCCCGCTCGTAAGATTCATCCTGCGAAGACGCATCCCCTCACGTGTTTTAGTGTTCTGCGCTTGCTTGCGTTCTCTATTGTGCGCGAAATGATTAGGTGCGTTTTATCGTTTGTGAACGTCTTCAGTGAAGCATCCACCATGCAGCGGAACGATGCGAATTACACTTAACGCCGAGTGCTTTCGTCGGTGTCTACAGAAATGATGTGCTGTGCAAGGATGCAGCAGCAACAAACGTATGCGTGGTGACCCAGGTCTTTTAGATAAAAAACAAGGACAATGGTTCGTAATGCACTGATCGCTGGACTTTCACCTATCACTTTTCCTGCAGCCCGGTTTGTTTCTTAAGCACGCGGTGCCTTCTCTTTACGTTATCGCTGAGCAGACTGCCAAGTTATCTATCATGGTACAATTCGCATGTCTTCCTTCGCATACGTAGCGGTAAATGTTGGAGCATAATTCAAAAAAGAAAAAAAACAACGCAGGGAGTGTTCGTAAATTTTTTTCTTATTATCATTTTCTGCGGTGTAATAGTTTTAGTTACTGTTACCATTGAATAAAACTAAATTGTAATCACTTTGGCGTGACTAGGTGTAATTTCTTCTTATTACAGCAGAAGATCACAAGCATTGTGCTTGCTAAAGAACCTGCCTATGTGTAAAACAAATAAGCCACGAGTGTTGAAGATTGGGTGAGTTGGTTCGTCGTACTTGAACTGGTACAGCGCATTACGGGGAAGAAGAAACGGCCGAGTAGACTGACCAAAAAAGGACAGAGCGCTAACTTCCAACTGTTTTTTGTTCTATTTATTTTTTGAGTTGGAAGTTAGCGCTCTGTCTACTTGTGTCGGTCTGCTCGGCCGTTTCTTCTTCCCCGTGATGCGCTATACCTGTTCAAATAAGCCACGCTACAGATATCACATATATAGGCTGCTACGCTATTGATTGCTTTAATCCATCGGTAGAAGATGCCATGAACGATAAATAAAAGTTAGAAAGATAAGTTTCCCGGCAAAACCGAGGCAAAGGGAATGGTAGTACACATGAACATAACTATTTAGTCATATGAGTCTGTATTAGATTAGCTGGCGTTGACTTGAATTGCACTCGTAGATGACTCGCCGGTGATCGCCTCTGCGCGAGTCTTTTGCGATCAGGGGCCCATGAAAAGTAATTTGAGATCTAATTTGGCATTAGTGCACACAAATTCACGTCACTTGTTTACTACCATTGCGCCACATTCTATTTATTTTTTGTTCAAGCGTAATTGCTTCCTCCTCACAGAGATGGCGCTAAGCCCCATCAACAGCTAATCACCCGCCATTTTCTCAACGTATGGGCTTCTATGGAGCCTTCGATACCAGTATATATATATATACCTTGGTAAACCTGAAACCACACGAAAGCGCTGCGCTTTCTGCGTTTTAGGTGTGTAAGTGTGCTTCGTACGCTCATGGTTTCCTGAGTGTCTTCGTTTGTGTTCTTACATAAGAACCCATCGATTGGGACGATGGCTTCTTGGAATACACGCTGACAAGCTTCGGTGATTTCATTGAGCAGCGACGCTTGGCATTCACAGAGCCCATGCTATTGAGCCGCGTCTGCAGCGTCGGCGGCCGAGTGCCCACTGGTATTGCGCTGTTTCTCTGCGGCCAAGTTTTGTGTGGTGAATGTCAAGGTAAACTGTTCCACAGAATGAAGTGCCCCCTCGACGGCAGAGCTTTCACGGAAGACCAACTTGTACGGCTTCGCTCCAACTTGACGAACCTGGAGCAGCTTCGCTTTGTATGTATGGTGGCCAGTAGGAGGTGTGCCACGTTCTGCGGCAAACTGTGCGAGTTGAGATACCATATGCGCCAATGTCGCAACGTCGGCGTGCAGTGCGCGAAGCGCCACAAGTGCATCGCGAGTGAAGTGGCCATGGAATACTACAAGCAGTGCCACACCGAAAGCGCTCCCCGACATATGTCGAGTGACGTGCGTGTGCAAAAGGCTGTCGAAGAAGTTCGACGTATCAAAGAAGACCTGCAAATGCTGCGGCAAGAGTCATTGGGCGAGCACCATGTGGACGACCATCTTGTGAACGACGCCCATTATTATTATTACTATTATTATTATTATTATTATTATTATTATTATTATTATTATTATTATTATTATTATTATTATTATTATTATTATTATTTGATTGCATACGCAGACACACAAACACACAGAGGAAAGAGGGAGAGAGCCAGCTGGCAACTGCCACCTTGAGGGGCACAATGCTGCTAACTCTTTCGGGAGGAGGGAAGAATCAGAGGAAACAAAGATTAGAGGGAAGAATGAGGAAAGAAAATGAGGAAGGGAAAAATGACGAAGACTTTGACGACTATGAGTAAAAAACACAAATAAAATACTAAAAAATAAAAAAAGGAAGAAAAAAGCAAACTCCCAAGCATTTCCCCGAGGGTGAACATGGTTAAGTGCGAATACACGGGGTGATGCTATGAGGGGTATTTATTAATTCGCACTATTATATTTATTAATCACACTATTGTAGCGAAACGTCGGGGTTGTTCAAAGTTAGGCGCATCGGACGACCAGGGAGACGAATAAATGTGGGTGAAACTCCGCGCAGGCAATCGATGAGAAGTCAACACGATGATTTCGGGGAGAACTCATTGGGGGTTTATTTAGCTAACACAACTTCAATTTACAAAATGCACTGGGTCACAAAGACAAAACATAGAAAATGGTGGCATACCCCTCGGCCGGCATGGCCTGGTCTCCGGTGGTGAGATCCGCCGTTTACCCCCCGACTCCGCTCCCTTTTCAAGTTCAAACATCCTCTTTTTAACCCTTGGTCGAACAAAGAGTCTTCACAAAAACCAATCACATGTTGGGACTCGCAGCATCACAACCAATCACAGAAACACTTTCATAAAAGGCACTACATTTGTAAAAACCTCCTTACCAAAATGAAACACGCAAAGGGAAAGGCCCTCCGCACGTGACACTCTCCCATGCCAGGCCGAGCTGCCCAACGTTACTCCTTCGGCCGACTACTGTCGGCGGCCGTTCCCACGCTCGGGCCCCGTCAGTTCTTTCGTTAATTGTTGCTTCCTAGAAGCGTCCTCAAGAGCGATGGGTACATTATTGCTTACCAGGTGTACATGCGACAGCGAGGCGCCGCGACATTCTAACAAGAGCGCGGGGGAATATGGTCGTTTACCGGCCGCCACTATGTCTCGGTCAGGCTAAGTGGTCGCGTCCCCATGTCATTCTCAATGACACGCGTGCCTGTTAACAATGGCTTAGACTCAGACGGTGGCGCCGGACCTGCCTCTTGCTAGACGCTTTTCCGAGTAAGCTTTCCCCTTCTAATCCCGAACGGGGGCGACCTTGGCTGCTCCGTTTGTAAGCCGTAAATGCAGCGTGTAGGCGCCTGTCCCAGGCTGGAAAACATGATTTATCCCACATTCCATTAAAGTCAAAAGCCGAAGCTCTGTAATGGCCAGAGAAGCAAACTTAAAGGTAGAAGAGTACAAGGAAAGACTTAAAAAAGAAGCAGAGGAGTTGGTTTTGCACAAATTTCCTGAGAAGATACTAGAGCTGGAAACCTTGCTCTCGCGACACCTCCCCCCTACGAAAAAGAGTGCCCCACTCGTTTTATCTGCAAAACACGACAATAAATAGACTAATTATACAAAAAGGTTTTGCATTAAACAAGTGTGTGAGATGCTTATTTAAAGACACTTATGCATGTGTATAACAGGTGAGAGGCTTTAAAAAAATTACATAAAAACAACAGATGAAAAACAAAACAAAATCATTGGACACTGTAATATATGGGTTCACTCATCGGTACTGCAATACAATTCAGTGTCCGTTTCGTAAGCACTGACATTCTGTTGTGCGTTGTTATTACTTGAAAATGTCTTCCAGTCTGAGTAAAGTTCAGTGTCCGTGTCGTAGCTTTCGCACTGCTGTACTGGAACACTGGTCTGTGTCCCGCGCACACAATGTTGCAAACGGAGTTCCTGACCCACTCGCGAACCGCACTCGCGCACATCACCATTGGAGCCGCACTCGCGCACAACACTTCGATGCAATCCGTGGTCATCCCTCCTTGCACTGCACTCGCGCACAACACTTCGATGCAATCCGTGGTCATCTCTCCTGGCACTGCCCTCGCGCACATCACCACCGAGATCGCGCACCTCATGATTATCATCAGACTCATCGTCCGCGTCGTCGGCATCGGAGCCCAATCGAACGTGGCAGGGCTTTAAACGCGCCACATTCACAACGTCACGTTTTTTCCCAGTTTGGTCTACCACCTCCCAGTTGTTCTCGGCTACCTGGCGCACAAGACGGAAAGGTCCGTGATATTTGTGAAGAAGCTTTGTCGTCTTCCCTTTCGCCCGGGAGGAAGTCCACAAGTACACCAAGTCGCCCTGATGATAAACAACACTTCGTCGCCGAGCATCATAGCTGCGCTTGTTCTTCTCCTGCTGACGCTTCTCCCGTTCATTTACTATTTTTCGAGCCTGCCGCAGCCTGCGGGCCACTTTCATTGCATCCAGGGTGTAGTCGAATCCACGTTGCACGCCCGACCCTACATCCACCGGTAGTGTCGGTTCATGTCCGTGAAGAAGAAAGAAGGGAGTGAATCCAGTCGTCTCGTGGGTGGAAGAATTGTATGCAAAAAGAACGTACGGTAGGAATTCATCCCAGTCGCGGTGGTGTGAGGAAACGTACATGCTGAGCATGTCAGCCAACGTGCGGTTAAAACGCTCGCACAAGCCGTCGGCCTGTGGGTGGTATGCTGTTGTGGTGGCATGCTCGCTACCCACGAGCCGGAATATTTCTTCGGTCAAGTTGGCGACAAAGTGCTGCCCACGATTGCTTATTACTTTCTCCGGGGCACCATGACGTAGGACGATTTGTTCAACGAAAGCTCTTGCTGCTTCTGCGGCAGTGGCCGCTGGACACGCGACAGCCTCGACCCATTTCGTATGGTAGTCGGTAATCACGACGATGTAGCAGTTCCCTGCTTTGGATTTAGTGAAAGGCCCAATGAAGTCCATGCCCACCTGCTGAAAAGGTCGACCTGCAGGTGGGATCGGTTGGAGGAAACCGACCGGCCTCCCCGGTGGTTGCTTTCGTGTCTGGCAGTCGGGGCAGGAGAGAACGTACTTGTTTACGTACGAGAACATCTTCGGCCAGAAATATCGGCAACGAACTTTCTCCCATGTGCGCTTGACACCTAAGTGGCCTGCCGTGGTGGCGTCATGGCAGTACCTTAAAATCTCAGATCTCAAGCACTTGGGGACAACGAGCGCCGCACGATCCTCCTGAAAACCTTTCGCCCTTCGATACAGTACACCGTCGATCAACCGAAAGCTCCGTGCCGTTGTTTTAGTTTTCCTGACAACGGGCGCATCCGGGTGCTCGAGGTGCTGCATAATTTCTTTCATCCATGGGTCTGCCCTCTGCTTTTTTCCAACATCCACCTGATCCAGAACCAGCAACGGTAAGGGGTTTTCTTCGCTTACAGGCGCGGGATCATGAGGAAGGCGGGAAAGCGTGTCGGCATTTCTATTCTTGAGGACAGGGCGGTGTCGCAACGTTTCTGTACCATTGGCTCGTGTAGGAATTGTGAGAAGCTGACTTTCCGACAATGTGCCGATGGGTCGGCCGGGCTGGCCCCCTAGGCCCGGCCGTTCTCGTTTCCCGAAGGATTAGGCTGCACATTCTGATTGCTTTGGAGCTCAGCCTCATCGTTCCTGTCATCTCGGAACCGCTGCCAGCACTGTTGTGCTATGTGACCTATGCGGCGGCAAATCTGGCATCGGGGACGCCCGTCGTTGGCTCAGGAAGTTCTCTGAGGCCAAGGCATTGGGGGGGCGACGCACCTCGTCTTCGATGCCTTTTAGTCGGTCAGACAGCAATGCAATCGAGTCCGCAATCGTTTTCAGGTCTCTTTCGCGGTCGGCAGCCTCCCGTGGGCAACGCGATTCGGCCGCTGCGCAAGTGGCGACACAAGTAAGAGGAGAGTGCCCTGTCACTGCGGTGGGTGCGAACCCTATGGGATGCGCGATGTTTTGCATCCACGACTGCGATCCGGTAGAATACTGGATGCCAATCGGTTGTGGCGCCGACGCACGGCTCATCAAAGCTGCCAGATTTATGCGTTGCGAAATTTGGAGGAATGCCGTGCAGCTCTCTGGGTTTGCAATTATCATCTTCTCCAGAACATCCGGACGTAAACCGCGTATAAGGTGTCGCAACCGACCATCTTCCGTCATAGACGGGTTCACTCTTGCACACAGCTGTACGACGTCATAGTAGTACTGCTCGGGGGTTTCGGACGGCAATTGAGTGCGGTTTTGTAGCTGCAAATAGGCGATCTCGACTGAGTGGCGACTCGTAAAGGACGTTTTTAGTAGCGTCGCCCATTCTTCCCATGTATTAGGGGCACCGGTTAGAATTTGAGTATTGTGCCACTTTTTCGCATCTCCGTCTAAGGCCAGATATAGAAATTTCACCTTCGTGGCTTGGTCCCAATTATTAAGCGATGCGACATGTTCGTAGCACAGTAGCCACTCGGAAATAGATTCCTCCGGCGCACCTCTAAAGACTCGTGGTCCGATGAATGGTTTAGCTTGGGGGGGTAGACATAGCAGAGAAGAAGGTATGGGGTTCCGTCATAGTGGAGCTGTCAGAGGTAGGTTCCTTATATTTGTTGTTGACTCGGGGCATAATTTCAGAGCGGGACTATCGTTACCGAGCAACCTCCACCACTTTGTAGCGAAACGTCGGGGTTGTTCAAAGTTAGGCGCATCGGACGACCAGGGAGACGAATAAATGTGGGTGAGACTCCGCGCAGGCAATCGATGAGAAGTCAACACGATGATTTCGGGGAGAACTCATTGGGGGTTTATTTAGCTAACACAACTTCAATTTACAAAATGCACTGGGTCACAAAGACAAAACATAGAAAATGGTGGCATACCCCTCGGCCGGCATGGCCTGGTCTCCGGTGATGAGATCCGCCGTTTACCTTCGACTCCGCTCCCTTTTCAAGTTCAAACATCCTCTTTTTAACCCTTGGTCGAACAAAGAGTCTTCACAAAAACCAATCACATGTTGGGACTCGCAGCATTACAACCAATCACAGAAACACTTTCATAAAAGGCACTACAATTGTAAAAACCTCCTTACCAAAATGAAACACGCAAAGGGAAAGGTCCTCCGCACGCGACACTCTCTCCCATGCCAGGCCGAGCTGCCCAACGTTACTCCTTCGGCCGACTACTGTCGGCGGCCGTTCCAACGCTCGGGCCCCGTCAGTTCCTTCGTTAATTGTTGCTTCCTAGAAGCGTCCTCAAGAGCGATGGGTACATTATTGCTTACCAGGTGTACATGCGACAGCGAGGCGCCGAGACATCCTAACAAGAGCGCGGGGGAATATGGTCGTTTACCGGCCGCCACTATGTCTCGGTCAGGCTAAGTGGTCGCGTCCCCATGTCATTCTCAATGACACGCGGGCCTGTTAACAATGGCTTAGACTCAGACGGTGGCGCCGGACCTGCCTCTTGCTAGATGCTTTTCCGAGTAAGCTTTCTCCTTCTAATCGCGAACGGGGGCGAGCTTGGCTGCTCCGTTTGTAAGCCGTAAATGCAGCGTGTAGGCGCCTGTCTCAGGCTGGAAAACATCATTTATCCCACATTCCATTAAAGTCAAAAGCCGAAGCTCTGTAATGGCCAGAGAAACAAACCCAAAGGTAGAAGAGTACAAGGCAAGACTTAAAACAGAAGCAGAGGAGTTGGTTTTGCACAAATTTCCTGAGAAGATACTGGAGCTGGAAACCTTGCTCTCGCGACACTATGGTGCCTTTATGGTGTAATGGTTCCTGGAAATCGCAACTTGATCACACGGGGGAGTTTACGTTAACTCACTGGCGAATGCCAACGGATTTTAACTTTACTCCCCCTCACGACCCGCTCTCGACGGGAGACTGAGAGAGAAGGCGGGCGCGCGAGAGAGAGGGTTGCGGGCGCAGCTGCAGCGAGCGAGGAGAGCGGAGGAGCGAGCGAAGGGGAGGGGGTATAAGGCGCGTTACTGACACCGATATCAGCGTCGCGTTCGTGGCTTATTCGATAGAGCGTCGCGCTGCGGCCCGCCAAGTCCTCTTTTAAAGATAGAGAGAAGACTGCAGACGCCGCCGACGGCGGTGGATGGTTTGGGGTCACTTATAAAGTGTATTCACACTTAAAAGGAGGCCATCTATAAACGGGTGGCCAGGTCCGTTTAGTTCACAAATGTAAGGAGAGCTCAGCGGGCCTGGTCGCATCGGGAAGCACTACTCTAGGAAAGAGGTAGTCGTGTAGAGTCGCACACTTGAGTCCCAGGAATTTATATTCCTTATTCAACACAGACCGCCGCGTAGGAAATGTGGGACAGTGCACTACGATATGTTCAAGTGTTTCGCAGGAGCCACAAGCTGCGCACAACAGGCTGTCCCCACGCCCTTGACGGTGTAGTCATTCACGCACCAGCACAGAGCCCATTCTTAGTTTGTACAACAGCGCTCGGGAACTACGAGGCGAGCCACGGCCACGAACACGGGGAGGGAACGATCCATTCGCCACACCCTGGTATGGGTGCTGCTTTAGGAGGCGTTGGCGTATAAGCAGACGAGCGTTGTCCATCGAACATAGAATTCCCGGACAGTCACAACCATCATGGTTGCATGACAATGCAAGGCGTTCTGCTTCTTCATTGCCCATAATACCCACGTGCGAAGGTACCCACTGTGCAGCTAGGTATACCCCTCGTGACAGAATGTTGGTAAGGGATTCCATGATGCTGCTCATAATTGGACTGTCGGTCTCCTTGCTGGTGAGTCTGCTAAGGGCACCACGAGAGTCGGTGAGGACGGCATAGTAGATAAACTCGCCAACATAGATCG
The DNA here is from genome assembly GCA_013436015.1 of Rhipicephalus annulatus. Classification (NCBI taxonomy): domain Eukaryota; kingdom Metazoa; phylum Arthropoda; class Arachnida; order Ixodida; family Ixodidae; genus Rhipicephalus; species Rhipicephalus annulatus. The sequence continues at coordinate 102,365 of WOVY01012363.1, forward strand.
TGCTCAGTCCATGGTGCAGGAAATGGGGAGCAGCGTGAACCCCGAAGGCTCTCCGTTTTTGTTCAAAATGGCTCGAGGACCTTTTCGCGCAGCGTCAAATCCCGGCCTTTTCATCACCACCTGCAAGTTCGCCAACGTGTGCGCCATAAGTGATTCACCTTATGAGAGCAACAAGAAACGTACAATATCAAGCGTAATCTGCGCTCTGGCTGGTTATGCATTTACTGTTGACTGAGGATTCTCATTGTCTGGAATGGCAGGAAATTAGGAGACGAACGTGTCGTCTACATTGTTTCTCAAGGCCGGGACTGGGACAAACATGTCGAGTGGCCTTTCAGTATGAAGGCGGCCTTGATCCTTGCACACCCTACAGATGAGAGCAAGGATTTTAGGGTCACCTTATTCATGAATGGATATAAGCTGACATAAAAACCATTATCGAGTGGATCCAACTGGGGACGTTCGATGGAAAAGAGCTGGAAGGACATCGAACTGCAAGGATTCGCTGTGAAAGATGCTCGCTACGTCAACGTGGAGTTTGAGTAGCAGAAGGTTTATAGCTAGTTCAGCTTACTTTCATTTGTCAAAAAAAAAAAACTGGCGCATTTACAGTTGAAGGCTTATCACACGTGGCGTCATTGCCTAGCGAGAGCAATTCTCCTGTGTCGGAAGCATTTTGTCACTAAAGTAATGAGCAAGCCTGCATCTGAATAATATTTAGCGCCTTTATTGTTATCTTCATCATTACTCATGCGCAATTTGAAAGTATGTAATGCTGCTGCTTATTTTGAGGTTAATGAAGATTACCATCGTCAAAAAACGTTAACTATTTTGTTCGGAGTATGATAAACGCGGGAACTTCACGTGCACCAAGTATGACATAATTGCGATACACGTCGTGGTGACGGATTAGGCATTGATTGTGGCCCCTTTCGGTGTTATCAGGGAGCACATAAGTCCAGGCGAAGCGTTTGGAACCTGTAGCCCGCGAGGAAGTGCTATATGGCCACTGGCACGACATGAAATCCCTCCTCATTCCCTTATCGCTTCCTATCTGAAAGCCAAAAAGCTGTTTTTATCTAAAATGATGTTAGCGCTTGTTACCAACATTTGCAACTATGTGACACGCCCGTGCTAAAGATGAACCTAATTTCAAACCCAGTTTTGTAAATTATTATATATTAGCCAAAGTCTTTTTAGGGGCAAAACTGCTTATAACGGCACCCGTTCGTCCCCTGTAGTATGTAACAAGTATAACATTTTGACCTGCAAGTTGGTGCCGGTGAGAGACATCTTCTGTACGTTGTTGAACAATCAAAAATGGTGCTCAATGTACATGTCAATGGCTGCTAATGGGGAATGAGAGACAGGAGCATTCGGCTTTTAGTTAACGCGCAGGCTGCGATCAACATTAGCAGCCATTGGCATGTACATTGAGCACTATCTGACAAGAAAGGGTTGCTACGTTATACTCGCTGGGTGTAACCTCCTTAGCTTTAGAAAGGTTTAGCGAGCGTTGAGCCGCAGTGCCACGAATACAATGAACTTGTATATATCATGAATGAACTCGAGGTGGTTAAAAATGGGAAGTAGATACGAAGCGCAAGCCATAAGAAATTAAAAGCCGAATTCTCCGCCTCTCATTTCTCATTAGCAGACATTGGCATGTACATTGAGCACTATCTGACTGAAAAAGTTTGCTACGTCATACTCGCTGGGCGTAACCTCCTTGGTTTTCGAAAGGTTTAACGAGCGTTCGGCCGCAGTGCCATGAATACAGTGAACTAGTATATACCATGAACTCGAGGTGTTTAAAGGTGGGAAGTGGACCCGAAGCGCAAGCCGTAAGAAAGTGTGCGTGTGCCATCTCTTGTTTAGTCCTTGGAATGTCCGCTGGATGGCGGTGCTTCTATATGGGGAATATATGACGGAAAGATGCGAGATGGTGGTACTTGGAGATTTGAATAGATGGATGAACGGACCCATAGACAGATGCATGGATGGACGCATGAAAGGACGCAGGGGCGGCTGCATGGACGAACACAGGGACGGACGCACGAACAGACGCACGCACGGACGGGCTGATGGACGTATGGACGGTCACACTGACGGACGCATGGACAGACGGAAGCAAGAACGAATGAACGGACGAATTCTTCGCCCCACTCTCCATCATTCACTCCGTGGATATGCTGCTATTTTTTTTTTCGCAGAGCCCTTATACTTCATATTTCGCCTACAACCCACCGCAGTGGTCTAGTGGCTAAAATACTCGGCTGCTGACCCGCAGGTTGCGGGATCGAATACCGGCTGAGGCGGCTGCATTTTCAATGAAGCGAAAACGCTGTAGGTAGTGTGGTCAGATTCGGGTGCACGTTAAAGAACCTCAGGTGGTAGAAATTTCTGGAGCCCTCCACGACAACATCTCATAACCATATGATGGATTTGGGACGTTAAAGCCCACATATCTGTCTCATTTCGCCTAGGTTTTATGTCCTATCCAGCACTCTATTGGCTTCACACGAAGTGCCTCTCCGCCTGAAAAGTTGTTCATTAAGCTCACGGGCGTTGTCTATTTCGCCCCATGGTAGTGCACCTGAGTAGCAAATCCATGTTCTGGAGCTAGGCAGAATGACAGCTCCCATACAACATTTGCAGCGCTGACCATTTAGAGTGGAACTTTTGACAGATTGCACGTGATGCCAGTGAAATAGCACCTTGAAGCACTGGGGTTTTATGTGCCAAAACTACGATAAGATTGAGGTACGCTGTAGCGGAGAGCTTCGAAAACTTCGACCATATGTTGTTTAGCACATTACGCGGACCTCTAGCATGTTGCCTCAACCAGAATTCAATTGCCGCAGCCGGCATCCAACCTGCGACCTTCGCGCCGGTAGCTGGCCGGAACTGCTACGCCACTGCAGCTATTTTTATGTAAAGTCGTGCGTGTCCTTGTTTGACACCATATATAAAAAAGAACCGCATGCTTGCTGAATAAAAAAAAAATGGTGGGCGGGGGGGGATGGATTTACGTTACCCACTGATGTTTAAAAAATAGAGAAAAAAACATAGAGATCTATTACAGATTTTTCTTTTCGCAGCCAACCAGGCGTTCGCAGAGAGATTACAAAGTCGTGCACTGCGACGTTATTCCGTGAAGTGAAATGAACTTTATTTGGTCCTGGAGAACTGGTCAGATCTCCACATTAGTTGCTGGCCTCATCCACGCCGAGATTGGAAGACGGTTGCTTTCCGCCCTTTTGAGGTCTCCTGGACTGCATGCCATTCAGTATTTTTTCGACACAGCTCGCGTCAGTGGCATAGCCAGGAAGTGGCACACAGGGCGCATGCCCCCCCCCCCCCTCGCCATAAAAAAGTTGACACACACACACACGCACGCACACGCACAAACACGCACAAACACGCGCACGCACGCACACGCACATGCACACACACACACACACACACACACACACACACACACACACACACACACACACACACACACACACACATACACGCTCGTGCATTTGAGTATGACATGATTGTTGACCGACTATTACTACTACTACTACTTGGCTTTTTTGTATCAATAGGGTTGACGCCGACGCTGGTCTCCCAATGTTTCGTAGGCCTTGCGAAATCCCAGCGAGTCTAGCAGAGTAGCGTCAAGTTTCGTCAAATATCGAAAACTTCTTCATTCACCAAGACATAGAAGAATTTCACTTCAATACCATAGATAATATAATTTGGAGCACTAATTATGGTGCACTTCAAATTTTATAATACACATAGCCAAACACTGAACGACAACGTAAAGTAGTATCAGGGCTGTTCTTCTACGCCGGGCGACATATTTTGGTGGCTATTAAAGACAATTTAAAGGTGCACTTATAGTGAAATAACAAGAAAAAGAGTCTTGAATCTGTCGCTGCAATAACAACTCACTGTTTTTCGAATTTCCACAAGGCTCTACTTTTACTTTTTAATTCACAGTGCACATTATACAAGTGAGACCTGTATTATAGCCTTCTCACGAACACCATGCGAACATCCACAAAATGTCACCATAATTGCCGCCTTCCCTCGAAAGCTGTTCACGAGTGGCGTTGTCATGGCGAATTTCCTGTTTCCCAGCTTTCGACCGAGAGAGGGAAGGTCTCTCTTGATTCCCTTGCTCTGTCATTCGTCCGCATGGATGTATGAAAGTACCCGCTCTTTACCAAGTTTGCTTTCTCTATGCGTCATGTCAGTGAAGCCCCTAGTTCTTTAATGTAGCGAAACTCTCCTCCGCGGGCACGTTTTTCTCCCTGTTTTTTCTCAGCTTTCCTCTCCGGACGGCACGGAAAGCACGGCACCCTGAAACCTCCACTGGCTCGCTGTAACCGTATTAGAATGCAGGCTTGCTTGCTTAAAAAGTTCCTCGAAGCGTACTTCGATATGCTGTCAGCTAAAAAAAGCACCGATACGAATGTAGGATTCAGATAGCTGGACCACAGTGGCAGTGATGTTTTTTATGGCGCTGCGATAAATGAGAGGGGAGGCGCTACGAACAAATGGGTTCCAACAAGCGGATGAGCTGTTTACTCCGTCTCCGCTTCAGCTGCCCGCAACGCAAGGGCATGTTCAGCGTTTATATTGTAAAGAGCATAAAGTTTACACGGAAATTACTTTCGTTCAGTGCGGTCCTGATTCGCCGAAATGAGAGGGCATGTTGCCATTTTGTAATAACACCATTGTGAGAAATTCGTGTGGCGTTACCAAAAATGCGGAGTGATAATAACGCACAAGGTTGTGTTTTGTCCCGAAGAAACTATGAAATATTGTAATCCGTTGTCTCAGAGACTTGCCTCAGTCCCCCAAATAAAAAAAAATTACGAAGAAAGTTTGTGCTCACACAAAAGTTTTTCTAACCATATTGAGCCTCATAATTACAGGATTCCGCTTGTAAAGCTTACCAGATGAGAGCGAGATACGGAAAACCTTGTGGCTCTTCCTTAGGAGCACGCACGTAACCTTGTCTCCTGCACACCACTTTTTTTTCTTTTCGCAGAATATGAAACGTTCCTTGTGCTTTCTCTGACGTACGGCTGCACTGAGCCAAGCATCGCAAGGTAGAACGAAGCTTACAGACGTACTCTGAAGCACGTTTGGAGCGAGGAGCCATGAAGGTTCTTGGCGGGCGGGGTTAACTCAACTAAAAGCGCACGAATTTTGCTTGCGTGCGTTTCTCGTCGTTACGGTCACCTGAATAAGTGGTAGCGTGTACCAGCCATTCAGTGCTAAGGATGCGCCGGCTCACACTGCCGCTATAGTCAGTGGCTAAGGTACTCGGCTGCTGACTCGCAGGCCACGGGATCAAATTCCGGCTGCGGCGGCTTCATTTAGGATGAAAGTGGAAATGCTGTAGACCCGTGTGCTCTGATTTCTGTGCACGTTAAAGAAACACAGGTGGTCGAAATTTCCGGAGCCCTCCACTACAGCGTCTCTTATAATCATACGGTGGTTTTGGGACGTTAAACACCACACATCAATCAAATCGATAATGCGCCGGCTCAGCGAAAGAGGGTGCTAAAAAAACTAGGTGGTTGAAATCGCGGCAGGAATGTGTCAGTGTAAGTTAGGAAGCGTCGCTACTTTCTAAGATCGAAGGTTTTTACACGACCTCTCTCGATTGCGTTGCTTTCTCATTCGGCCGCATGATGCTATGGATTCTGATTATGAGAGTCTGCTTTGTTTACCAATGAAAGCGGCCCCAAAGGGACACATTTGAGCACCTCTATGTGTTAAGCGAGCGTTTCATTTTCATGGTATCTCTGCGCTGATGCCAACAATGCTGAGGCGGCCGATAAGAGCACCATTATGCCCTCTGGTCAGGCACGATGGCCCTGTCAGTAGAAGATAACGCAGCCGGTAGTCGAGCGAGATGCTGCTGTCCTGGCCAGAGCCTAGCAGACAAGAGCCAAATTCCACCACATCCGTAACCGGAGTGCCGTTCGCAGCACCGCCGTCCGTGGCGCACGAGTTTACTACAAAAGCACTTATCGCGCTTTTTTCTTACCCTCTCTCCTTCTTTCATGAGACCCGATTTTGCACCTTATATGGGCGTGAGTGCAAGTGTGCGCGTGTCGCGGCTGTTCTTAACCTGAAAACACTCGATGGAGTCGTCAGTTGCACTGGCCTTACGCTGGCTGCGTATAGGTGTGCCGAGTTTGCTTCATTCACTCACTCTTACCTGCTTGTCTCCGCTTGTGTTCTTACATAAGAACGCGTCAGTCGGGACGATGGCTTGTTGGGAATACACGCTCACAGGCTTCGGCGATTTCCTGGAGCAGCGACGTCTGGCATTCACAGAGCCCATTCCACCGAGCCGCGTCTGCAGCATGTGCGGCCGCCTGCCTTCTGGTACTGCGCTGTTGCCCTGTGGTCACGTTTTGTGCAGCGAATGTCAAGGAGAAGTGTTAGACAGAATGGAGTGTCCTTTCGAAGGAGAAGCTTTCACGAAAGGCCAACTTGTCCGGCTTCGCTTCGAGCTGTCAGACCTCGAACAGCTTCCCGTTGTGTGCATGATAGGCGGTAGTAAGTGTGACACATTCTCAGGCAAATTGTTCGAGTTGAAAGACCATATGCGCCAATGTCGCAGCATCGACGTGCAGTGCGTGAAGTGCCACAGATCCATCGCTAGTGAAGTGGCGGTGGAGCACTACAGGCAGTGCTACACCGAAACAGTTCCCCGCCGTATGTCGACTGACGTGCGAGTGCAAATGGCTATCGAAAACGTTCAGCGTATCAAGGAAGACCTGCAAATACTGCGGCAGCAGTCGTTGGGTGGGCCGCATACTAAGAAGGTGACGTTGATCCTAGCACATCCCACAGACGAGACTAAGGACATTAGGCTGACGTCAGTAATGGACGGATGTAAATTGACCAGAAAACCAAGATTAAACGAATGGAACTGGGGACGTAAGACGGAAAATACGAGCTGGAAGGACATCGAACTCCAAGGCTTCGTTGTAAAAGATGCTCTATATGTCAACGTGGAGTTTGAGTAGCGGAAGGTTTAGCGCTAGTTCAGTTTACTTTCGTTTGTGAAAAGAAAAACTGACGCGTTTACAGTTGAAGGCTTGTGACATGCGTTCTCATTGCCTAGCGAGAGAAATTCTCTGTCTCTCTTGTGTGTCTGGTCATTGCAGTAACGAGAAAGCCTGTTGCTGGTTATCTTTTTGCGTGGTAATTATTGTTTATCTTCATTATTGCACGTAAGCAACTTGAAATTCTGTTACGATGCTGTTTTTGAGGTTAATAAAGACGACCCTCGTCAATGAATGTTGCGTATTTTTTGAAGATTGTGAAAACTGCGGAAACTACACATGCAGAAAAGCACGACATAATCATGCGGCACTTCGTGGTGTTATATTGTGCATTGATTCTGGTCAAATGGGTCCTTATCAGCCAGTGCGTAAGTCTAGGCTAAGCGGTGGCAGCCTGCGGCCCACGGGGCAGTGGCATGCGACCACTGGCACGACATCAATTTGTTCGTCCTGTGCTTATAACTTCCTATGTTAAAACCGCCAAGGCAGTTTTTATCCAAAATGGCATTTGAGCTTTACCAACGTTTGCAACTATGTGACATGCACGTGGCTGAAGATTAACATGATTTTTTATCCAGTTTTGTGACGCACTGACAATAACCTCAATTTCTTTTTCTTTTCGCCTGCAAAGCCGCAATAGCTCACATTTTGCCTAGTTTTGTCGTCCTATTCACCGCTGTATTGTCTCCACGCGAGCTGGCCTTGCCCCTCATAATTTTCTGATCCAAGCTCACGCAGTTGTTATCTCATTGCACCTCATGGTAGTGCGGCCGAGAGGCAAATCCGTGTCCTGGGTTTCGGCATTACGACAGATCATGGGTCAGAGTTATCGCTGATCAGTCGACTCACTCAGATCGAGCCATGAGTCTGACTAAGTCCAAGTCCAGATGAGTGGAAATTCGGCAGGTCCCACGTACCTTGGGAATCGCCGTTATGCGAAGCATGCAGAGAGAAGGTGATCATGATGTAATTTTTTTCATTGAGTGACACGCTGTGATGACGTTAAATTCATGTACAAATCTATGCACAGACATATGTTGAAGAGTTGCAGATGTTTGTGTAACCAGTTGTTCGCCCCCGTGCAATGATGCCAACAGGAACATGAGTGCTAGCAACACCAGAAGTGATAAGCTGGTATGGAGTGATGGGACTTGCGAGGATGGTAGCCCTGGGCGCTTCAGCACATGACACATAACCACAATTGACGTTATGCTGACGGGACGGCTGTATCATAAAAGTACATGTAATATTTATAAAATGGGATAGCCAGCTTTGCAAGCACAATTGACGCTTAACGAGTATTAGCATTCATTTGAAAAGTAGTTTCTATACCTGGTGTGGCTTTGTGGTAAAATGACTGATTACCCCGCCGGATGCTTGGGTTGGATTCCTGCTAGGACCTTGACATGTATGCTTTGCATTTAGTTGGGTCAACGCTGCCGATGGCATTACGACAGCTGTTTTTCCTAAGATTCAAGCGTTAAAAATACCCGTGTGTGCTCTCGTCGTTCGTGCGTAGACATTGTCATTCACTTGTGGCACATACCAGTGCCACATACACGCCCTCGGGTATGTGCTACTGTCTGGCGTAATTTGTTTGACGACGTACAGGATGGGATATTGACATTATTCGTGTCTTGACTAGCGCGTCATATTCGTCAAACCATCTCGCCATCTTATCCCATTTTGGCTCATGCTAAGTTCAGAGCATGATCGGGAGAGTACTCATACGTAAGCGGGTGGATAGATAGGTAGATAGATAAATAAATAGATAGATAGATAGATAGATAGATAGATCGGTAGATAGATAAATAAATAGATAGATAGATAGATAGATAGATAGATAGATAGATAGATAGATAGATAGATAGATAGATAGATAGATAGATAGAGAGGCCAATACGCAGATAGATCTCAAAAGATCTTCCAGTACACAAAAAATGCTTCACACTTAAACGCTCATTCTAGACTAACCACCTCTTGAGTCTACTCACTCGGAGTCTCAGATTGAGCCGTTAGTCTCAATGAGTCTAGGAGAGTTATATTTTTGTGTGTTTATGCCCGAGTGAGCTCGGCTGAAGCAAATTTCTGTGAGTGTGAGTCCGGCTCAACAAAATTTTGCTGACTCGGAGACCGAGTGAGCACTAACCGCAAAATATTTTGTGGCTGAGCTGCCCAATTATTTCCGACATATGCGACAGCTTACCATCCTAAATTTGGTGCAGTGGCCATTTGGAGTCGGACATGTATAATTGAACGTGATGTAGGTGAATTAGCACCTTGAAACACTGGTGCTACAACATCCACGGTCACACTGGTGACTACAATGACATCCACGCAGCCTAATCACTGATGTCCAGAACTTCCTTTAATATGATCAGGAAGTAGCTATACAGTAATTCACATCTACGCCAGAATAAGTTATGAATGCACTTGTGCGTTCTATGTACTGAAAACTAGGGACTTAGTAAATTACTTAGGAGGGGGAGGGAGGGTCATACATCTTTACGTGTATTCGCAGCTAGGAATTTTTGTGCCAAATTCACAATACGATTATGAGGCGTGCCTTAGCGGAGAGCTTCAGAACTGTAGACCACGTGGTGTTGTTAAACAGTGCACTGCAACTGCACGTAACCCGGGCCTCTAGCATGCTGCCTCCACCGAAATGCGACCGCCGCGGGCGAAGTCGAACCTGCGGCCTTCGTTCAAGTCAGCAGCCGGGCACTGCGACCTATACGTCACTGCGCCGGACTTCTTATATATTCGTTCGTGTGGTTGTTAGTAAGCGAATACGCAAAATGACCGCACGCCTGTAAAATACAAGAGAGGGGTTTCGTGTTACCTACGGATATTTGTAATATAGAACTCGATTAACAGGCTTTTCATTTGGCAAACAACCAGAGGTTTGCAGGGAGGTTAATAATTTTTGCAATGCACTGGCGTTCAGCGCTTTTTCGATACATCTCACGTGTCGTGGCTCATTCGGAATTCTGGTGTAATAATTACGTATATTAATACATAAACAATCGGCAGATCACACGTACAGTGAGAATCCATATTATGCGAAGCACGAATGAGGATGATTGATATATCACTTTCAAATAAGCACAACGTTACGAGGCAGACGTAAATTATGCCGTATATCACTTCCGTGTTATGGTTTTTATGTTTGAAAATGTCATTTACCTTGGTCGTCTGCTCACGTCATGCGATACCAAATTTGGTATTTGGGGAGCTAGCGAAACGGCCGCGAGCACGATATGAGCGTAGCATGTAATCATGCTATGCTTGATACGCATTTTATGATTATCATGTTTGGACGTCCCATTTACCTTCGTCGTCTATTTACGTCACGTCAAACCAAACTTGGTATTGGGATACGACTTTGACTCCAACCAAAAGTTTTGAAGGAACCCGACGTTTCGAAACCGAATTGGTTTGTTTTGTTACGGCTGATTGCTGGACTACGTAGCAGCGGCGTCTACGTAGTTCCGCAGTCACCCCTGAGGAAGGAACCAAGTCGGTTTCGAAACGTCGGGTTTCTTCGAAACTTCGCGGGTTGGAGTCTGAATCATCTCCCAGTTTCATACCCAACCGGACAGACTTCTGTCGAATGTTTACATTCAAGTCGAATTTGGTATATGTGGAGCTCGCCGAGGCGCTGCCACTCGCCAGCTATGGCAAACCACAGTTCGTCAGCACTGGCGTCTCCTAGATTCATGCGAGAAATGGTTTGCTTCAATTTTCCCCACACGTTTTCGAATATGTTAAAGTCAGGGCCTTTTGAAGGCCACGGAAGTGTGAGAACAGCACGTTCCTCCAGGAGATTCCGAACAGCTCTGGCAGTTTGAACTGGGCTGAGAACTTGTTGAAACAAGAAGTACTTGTCTTTAAATAGCCTGTCCAGAGCATACGGAGGCAGATGAATGTCGAGGATTTCGCAGTAGGCCCCTGCTGTGAAAGATCGTGGCAGCTGCACTAGCGGGCCGAGGCCATCTTTGCTGACTGCTCCCCAGGCGTTCACAGCACACCGGCCGGTGCTGTGAACTTCAGATATATATCCAGAGTCGTATCTGCAAAAATAAAGAAAAAGAACACGTGTGCCTCTACGTAGGACACGCCTGGAAGAAATATGGCCACACAATCAAAAGACACACACCTGCCATTGTATGGCCTCTAAACGTGGAGCTCCTGGTCCCACCTTGAACAAAATGTGCTCTCATCTGAGATCACCTCCTTCCAATCTTTCACTGTCCATTGCTCATGCACTCTAGCAAATTCAAGGCATTCACGTCTTTGCCGCTCCGCCAGGTGTGGTTTTTGGGTGGCAATAAACCCGTGGAGTCTGGCTTCTCGCAGGCGCCTTCTTATTGTTTCTACGCCTACTTGAAGGTCGCGAGTGGTCTTAATTTGCTGGGCGCTCTGAAAAGGGTCCGCAACTGCTGCAGCAACGGTGAGGCAGTCGGACTCTTCCGATGTGCATCGGCTGCGTCATGATTGAGCAGCATCTTTCAGTCGGCCATCTTCAGACCTATAGGCCTGAATATTTCTGTAGATGGCACTCATGAACCTCCGTGTGAAGTGGCATATCTCGCGTTGAGAAACACCTTGAATGGATAGGTGAACTATTCTTCTCCGCTTGTGGATTGGCACTCTTTTCGGCAAGCTGCCTCGACAGGAAAAGGGCTGAATTTCGCGACAGTTCAATGGTTGTTATATCTTCACATCTTCTTATCAATTGGGTGCGCAAACTGCTCACAATTACGTAAGATGAAAGTGCACCTTTGCCACGCTACACACAGGCACGCATGGCAAATCTATAGTAACGTATAATGCAGGCGTATCTGAAGAGACAGACATGCCACCGCAAAAAATAACAAAATAAAAAAAGCTGTATATGCCCTTTTATCGATTCTCAAAACGACTTTGACGACAAGAACGTTACGCGTCATTGTCATTCTGTTTACGATTGCTTCATTCTGGTTAATATGTTGTGAGTATTGATTGACCGTCATATCGCTGAATTTACGGGCTCGCTGTTGCAGAGCCTGGAATTGATTGTAATTTGTGGAACTCGTGATTTTTTTTAATATGGCGTGGCCAGTATTACCACGCAGTGTGAAATTTATGCTTCATTCTTTGTATTATCGTGCACGTGTCAAGAACATTTATTATTTACATTTACTTGCCTAGTAAAACATATTAGCTAGCTGTAATAAACGTATCGTGTGAACTCTGTGCTGTGGTCTTCCTAATTACCCTAATTACTTAACACTAGCCTTAAGAATTTTGAATTACTCGAAGGTACTTGGTGCTTAATATACTTTTACGTGCTTTATTGAACGGTTGAGGTGCAGTATGCTGCTTTGTGATTTTCACTACCGCAGGTGTTGTCGAAAATTAGCGGCGGAATGGTCACATTTCGCAACTATTGAGGAAGTTGAACTATTGACTTTCAAAAGCACTGATGCCTATTAACACGCATGCACGCACACGTGTGCTCCACGGCATGCTACGTGCGCACAGAGCGCTGAGACCGCATTGCTATCCGCAAAACGCTAAAAGCAACCAGTTCTATTCTTCTGGAGCAAAGCAACACCTATTAAGATGCTTTGGGGAACGAGGTGTCCTTGCTAGGGAAACCACGCATGCGCAGGCACCGGCACTACTTTTCCTTCGGCGCGCTCCGAAAACGAGCGGCCACCACTCTGGCGCCCCAAATTATTTTAGGAGCACCTGTACACGACAGCATACTTGCATTTCAAGCGGCGTTGTTCTCAGTATCTGTATTGGACGCATCGGAGTAACTTCTGGCAGTGGTTTTTATTTTCTTTTTTCTGTGGGCGCGTGGTTAAAGTAGTATCCAGTTTAGCAAATTATTTCGAATACGCTCGCTCGAGAATACCGCCGCACCTGTTGCGTTTTCTTGTGTCTAGTTGCTGATATTTTATCATGCTATTTACTTCATGCTTTGGTGAATAACTTCGGCGCTCCGTTTCACTGGAAAAACAAGTTGAGGGCAGTTGCAGAAGCTGTAACTGATTTCAGAGAGTGTCTACGTGCAACATCATAGCAACTGTGCTGTGACGCTTTTTACATAGCCACTTGATGAGTAAATTTTTCCCACGGTTGATTATTTCATAACAGCATCGATCTGTATGTGAACATGACGTGCGACACCAATCCTTGCTTCACTGAGCATATCCAGCTTTTCCGGACACATAACAGCCAGTGCCCTTAGCGGTCCCGGCTCGAAGCTAGTGCGTCTTCAATGAGATCAGTGAGTTTTCCTCCAATAATAATTATAGAGGGTAAATTTTGAAAAGCGCAGACAACAGAATCCCTCTGGGAATCTAAACGAACGAGAAGGCTGCAGTGATCATGTTGGGGTAAGCTTCAATTTTGTTCCCAGAGCAGTTACAAATCGTACAATGGGAGTCGATGGTAACGGAAAACAAAGTGGCCTGTTTTTTTTGAGACAAAAACGTTCACTGCAGTAAGCAGGTTGTATTATTAGTCAGTTCACCGTATGTAGTCCTGACACACAGCTATCGATTGAAGCAATTTTCAACGTGCCGCAAGTGACATTACATTGTTCCCTAACGCGTTTTTTGTGGCGCAGTCTTTGAAATGCTTGTGGCATATTGATATTTTTGCTTATCGCCAAAGCTCAGGGGCATTCGTGGTCGAGTGCACTAATCGCATAGTTGGGAGCCGCAACATCAGCGCGCCGTCATAAGTTTGATGCCGTGCGTCGGAGCCTTTTTTTTTCAGCCCGTGAATTAGTTTCACAGAATCCCACAAGATGTTGCCATGGAAACAAATCAAACAAGTTTCTGTTTTCGTTTTTGCTTAGTCACTGTGATCTCAAGGAGTCTTATTTTTCTTCATTTTCATTACTTTTAGTGCATTTTTAAATACTTCATGCATATCGCAGTCTTAAGTTGTACATTTGTAGTTCTTACTTTATTCTTTTACACAACCTAAGGAATCAACGCTCGATCTAGCTATGTGAACACAGCTCCTTTTTTTTCATACACGTTTTTTAGAGTAAAAATTAGGTGAGCAAAGCTACTTCGTTTTTTTCTATACGTATTATAGTGTAAATTTACTTTTGTTTTCATAATTTCGTTATGCTTTTCTCAGGTCCCTACAATTCAACGATGCAAAGAACATGAACTAAAAGTACAGAAACAAGGCATAGTAAATGTGAAATTATATGTTTTGCCGTTGCTTTTAGAATGCGAAGTGCTTCTTTGCGTAGTATCTATCTATCTATCTATCTATCTATCTATCTATCTATCTATCTATCTATCTATCTATCTATCTATCTATCTATCTATCTATCTATCTATCTATCTATCTATCTATCTATCTGTCTGTCTGTCTGTCTGTCTGTCTGTCTGTCTGTCTGTCTGTCTGTCTGTCTCTGTCTGTCTAGTCTGTCTATCTATCTATCTATCTATCTATCTATCTATCTATCTATCTATCTATCTATCTATCTATCTATCTATCTATCTATCTATCTATCTATCTATCTAGTCTGTCTGTCTGTCTGTCTGTCTGTCTGTCTGTCTGTCTGTCTGTCTGTCTGTCTGTCGGTCTGTCTGTCTGTCTGTCCTGTCTGTCGTCTGTCTGTCCTGTCCGTTCCGTCCGTCCGTCCGTCCGTCCGTCCGTCCGTCTATCTATCTATCTATCTATCTATTCTATCTCTATCTATCTATCTATCTATCTATCTATCTATCTATCTATCTATCTATCTATCTATCTATCTAGCCACCCACGTGTGTATATATCGCCGTGTATCCGATACTAATATTTGTCTGCTAGGTTAAGAGGCGATTTACGTAGTATATATCTCCGTTTATCATATATACCAAATATATACTACGTTATCGCCTGCTTATCTTGGGGTAAACCAGAATTTGTATTCAGGAGTAAGAAAGCTTGTCGCGTAAGTTTGATGGGTCGTGACATTAATAAATTGCAAATCCCGTTGCGTACCTACGTCGAGTAACCTTTTCCTCCACAGATTTGTGGCACATGCCTACATGCCCCATGTGGCGGTATGCTGGTATACGACATAGGAGACTGACAGTTTGTTGACCCTGGAGCGGTGGGAACAGACATTTGTAATTTAAGTGCAATAGTGCCTAGAAAAACTGAAACGAGGAGACCCGATGAATGCCAAAGGTAAATATTAGGGTCCCAGCTGGAATTTAAACCAAGCATTCTGCGTGGTACAGTACCACAACGCCACGTTAGGTCTCAAAACTGCTTTTAAAAACACCATAATGCTTCGATTGATTGATTGATAAGTGAAACTTAACGTCCCAAAACAACCATATGATTATGAGAGACACTGTAGTGGAGGGCTCCGGAAATTTTGGCCACTTGGGGTTCTTTAACATGCAACGATATCTGAGCACAAGGGCCTACAGCATTTTCGCCTCCATCGAAAATGCAGCCGCCGCAGCCGAGTTTCGACCACGCTACCTGCGGGTGAGCCGCCGAGTACCATAGCCACAAGATCATTGTGGCGTGGCAATGCCATATTGCTGGCAAAATGGCATTCGTGGTTGCGTTGCTGGCCTTTGAAATTTTAGGGACGAAACTCCTGATAGCGGCACCCGTTCGTCCCTCGTAGTATGTAACAAGTATAACATTTTGACCTTCAAGGTTGTGCCGGTGAGAGACTTTTTCTGTGCGTAGTTGGACAATAAAAAATAGTGCTCAATGTACATGTCAATGGCTGCTAATGGGGAATGAGAGACAGGAGCATTCGGCTTTTAGATAACGCGCAGGCTGCAATCACCATTAGCAGCCATTGGCATGTACATTGAGCACTATCTGACAAGAAAGGGTTGCTACGTTATACTCGCTGGGTGTAACCTCCTTAGCTTTAGAAAGGTTTAGCGAGCGTTGAGCCGTAGTGCCATGAATACAACGAACTTGTATATACCATGAATGAACTCGAGGTGGTTAAAAATGGGAAGTAGATACGAAGCGCAAGCTGTAAGAAAGTAAAAGCTGAATTCTCCGCTTCTCATTTCCCATTAGCAGCCATTGGCATGTACATTGAGCACTATCTGACTGAAAAAGTTTGCTACGTCATACTAGCTGGGCGTAACCTCCTTGGTTTTCGAAAGGTTTAGCGAGCGTTCGGCCGCAGTGCCATGAATACAGTGAACTAGTCTATACCATGAACTCGAGGTGGTTAAAGGTGGGAAGTGGACCCGAAGCGCAAGGCGTAAGCAAGTGTGCGTGTGCCACCTCTCGTTTAGTCCTTGAAATGTCCGCTGGATGGCGGTGCTTCTATATGGGGAATATATGATGAAAAGATGCGAGATGGTGGTTCTTGGAGTGTTGAATAGATGGACGAAAGGACACATAGACAGATGCATGGATGGACGCATGAACGGACGCAGGGGCGGCTGCATGGACGAACGCAGCGACGGACGCACGAACAGACGCACGCACGGACGGGCTGATGGACGCATGGACGGTCACACTGACGGACGCATGGACGGACGGAAGCAAGAACGAATGAACGGAAGAATTCTTCGCCCCACTCTCCATCATTCACTCCGTGGATATGCTGCCATTTTTTTAAACATCACGTATGTGCTCCTATGACACGAGATTCACGTCGACTCAGCGTCAGTTATACACTTCATTGACATCCGCTGAAGTTGGTCTAAGCACCACTAACCAGAGTTACTAACCTCACAAGCACAAGAGCTACACATCCGCTTACTTCTTCAATGTTGGTAATAACCATTTTGCTGTTGGCATCGTGGCTCAACCGTAAACATCTGGTTACATAAAGCATGCGCTACTGTGTAACATATGTCTGAGCGACTAGATTTGTACACGTATTTAGTATAAATTTGCAATGTTTGGCTTAATTAAAAACTACAACAAGGTCATACTCCTTGCGAGTGCTTCGCATTACATTGATCCCCATGTAACGTGGGATCTTCCAACTGAAATGACGAAAAGTTACTCCTGTCTATGGGATTGGAACGTAAGTTGATCTCTTGGGCTTCTTCGGAGAGGCAAAAAAATAGCACTCCAGTAAACCTATAATCTCGTGTTTTATCTCAACTGTATGTTAAGGCGATATCAACCATATGGACACTATGGATAGGTTCTCCCCATCGACGTTGCCATCATTGTCATGTTCCTTAAAAAAGTGCCCATTGACATCATGCCCCTGTGTACCATATGTGATGAAGTGGGTGGAATTGAAAGTGATTGGAGTGCGCGGAACTTGAAACGGATTGAATGAGCGGAATTTGAAGTGCCCGCCGTGACCCCAATTGGCACTTGTCAACGAGAAAGAAGCTGGCACGGATGTGTACCAGCAGGCGATAAATCTCACGTTCCCTTGACTGGTTCTTCTCGGTTAGACTTCCTGATTACACACCAATATTCATAGCTGAATTATTTGCTAGTGTACTGGCACTATGGGAACTTCCTTTGGGCGAATCAGAAGCAGTCGTAATTAAGTATTATTTTTCAGTATGTGCTGCTCTTTCTTTAGGAGCTAACTTAACACTTACGCATATGTTTAGACAACTCATACCGACAAGCTTGCAAAAACTTCAGCTGTTATGGGTACCAGGCCATCATGGCATATATCTCAATGAGATAGCGGATGCACTAGCCACAATATCTCTTAGTGGGCCCCTTATCTCGATTTTGCCTGATACGGTTTATGCGACAGCGATAGGGTTTAAAAACCTCCGTTTGTACGAATTGAACTCCTACTCATTGAATAAATTTTGAGATTTCGGACATTTAGGATGCTAATGGTGTCGGTCTACGGCGCAAGTCTTTCCGACACCGCTGCACTCCTCTCAACATCTCATGGTGTTTTAACCAGAAAAGGCTTGCTGGTTCCTTTCGCGACCGTGCAAGTCACTCAAAGCAGCACCACTAACCAGTATTTTTGTTCTGAACTCATCTCCGTACAGTGTTATGTTGGTGCGAGGGGAAGGTCATGGCAGCGTGGAACGCATCGAAGACGCACAAGTCATAGATCCACCCGATGACATGCACTGCCGAAGTTCCAGTACGCTTAGTGCTGTTCCTACATCTGCTTCATCCTCCGCTGATGTATTCGCCCCTCCATTCCCGACAACATCACACCGGTCCAGCATTCCCAGCTTCTGTGCCTGTTGGAAGAATTCCACTCTTCTTTCGATGTCGCTCAACCTTCTCTCGGCCGTACATCCACCGTTACACATCGCATCGACATTCGAAACTTCGCGACTATCATATCGCCGCTGACAAAACTCCTCGGAAGTAACGGGCCTCTCCATTCGTGGTCATCACAGTGCGGCGACGCTTTCACAACGCTCTGTCACTTGTTGACGTCGCCTCGCATACTTCGCCACTCCGATCCTATGGCCCCTACAGAGGTATACACGGACGCCAGTGGTGTCGGCCTCAGCACTGTTCTTGCGCAGTGCAAACCAGGGTTCCCGGAATATGTCGTGGCGTATGCAAGCCGTACTCTTACAAAAGCCGAGACTGATTACACCGTCACTGAGAAAGAATGTCTGGCGATCATCTGGGCCCTTAAAAAGTTCCGACCTTATTTTTATGGTCGCCCATTTGATGTCGTCACCGACCATCACGGCACTATGCTGGTTGTCGTCATTGAAAGAACCCTCAGGCCGTCTCGCTGGTGGGCACTTCACCTGCAAGATTATGGCATCTGCATGCTGTACCGCATCGGAAGACAGCATGTTGACGCCGACGCCCTGTCGCGCTCTCCATTGCGTGACAACAATGCCCACAACTCAGCGTCTCACCTTGCCATTTCTTCCATTAGCGTTTATGCCGTTGCTACGGAACAGCGCAAGTATCAATAAATTGCCTCACTGATAGACTTGCCGACTAATGCATCCACTCCATCCACTCACGCGTTGTGTCGTCAAGCCCAGCAATTCGCCGTTCGCGCCGACCTCCTCCACCAGCGCAATTACAACGGTGACGGCCGTCAGTGGCTACCAGTCATACCCCGCAGTCTACGCTCTGAAATGTGTGAATTCTTTCAATCTGATCCGCAATGTGCGCACTCCGGGGTATCGAAGATTTACCACCGCGTTCGCCAACGGTACTTTTGGCGCGGCATGTACAGCTACGTGCAGATATTTGTTCGCTCCTGTATAGATTTTCAGCGCCGCCAAACTTCAACGCACCTGTCGACGGTTGGTCTGCAACCTCTACTTTGCCTTGCCAGGCCGTTTGGGCGCGTTGGCATCGATTTGTATGGGCCACTTGCACTAACGTCGGCTGGTAACCGCTGCGTCATTGTCGCTGTGGACCACCTCACGCGATACGCCAAAACTGCCGCTCTCCCCGCGGCTACAGCGAGCGATGTGGCCTCCTTCCTGCTCCAACAATTCATGCTGCGACACGGAACTGCTCAGTCAGTTATCGAGGCCGCGTCTTTCTGTCTAAAGTCGTCGAAGCCATTCTCATAGAGTGCAACGTTGCTCACCGCAAAACTGCTGCTTACCACCCGCAGACGATTGGCCTCACCGGACGCTTTAACCGTACACTCGGCGACATGCTCTCCAAGTACGTCGCCGCCGATCACACAAACTGGGATACTACTCTACCCTTTGTCACCTACGCCTAAAATACCGCTCCTCAGAGCACTGTTGGCTGTTCACCTTTCTTTTTATTATATGTAAGGCACCCGTCGCACACTATCGACACGATACTTCCGTACACGCCAGATCCGTACGAGTGGGCGCCTATTTCTTCTACAGCCAAGCTTGCTGGAGAGTGTGGAGAGCTTGCAAAGACCTTTACTGCGCATGATCAAGAGCGGTAAAAAGCATTCGCGCTGACACCAACACTACTGCGCCCACGTTCCTCCCTGGAGCACTCGTCTAGCTCTCGATTCCTACCACTGCAACTGGCCTATCTTCAAAACTATTGCCCAAATACGAAGGCCCCTACCGTGTCGTCAAACGCACTTCCCCTGTGAACTACTTGATGGAACCCATTGAACCTTCTTCGGACATGCGCTCTCAAGGGCACGACATTGTCAACGTGGAGCGGCTCAAGGCCTACCACGACCCGCTCTTAGTAACCAGCTGTTAGGTCACCAGGCGGTCTGCCTTTTCGTACCCGGGTAGTTGTGGCCAAGTCTTCGAAGAGCGGATAGTCCTCTCTAGCGCCTTCTAGTGGGTCGCCCTTTTCGTAAAAAGAAGAGCAGCTCGTGCAGATAGTCGGTCTCAGCATTGACTGTCGCTGTCGTGCATCATCGCCGAGTGTCCACCAATAAACGTCTTAACAAAGGAAACAATACGCTGCATTAGTAACTCTCGACATAGCTAAAGCGTATGACAGTGTCGACCACTCTATTCTACTGAACACCTTGCAGAGCCTAAAATTTCTTCATTATATTACTGAGTGGTTAGCAGAATTCTTGAACTCAAGAGAATTTTACTGTGAGAAGGATGGATGTTGTTCGCATAAATTCAAACAGAAACTCGTTGTTCTCCAAGGGTCCGTCCTATCTCAAGCAATATTCAATATACTGATGAGCTCTATTCCCGTTGTTCAGGATGTCAGGGTCTACATTTATGCAGATGATATTGCGTTCTTCGCTGCAGAGAGTGAGATTTACTCACTACACCAAAAATTTCAAAGATATAATAATACTCTTGAAATTTCGTCGAAATCCAATTCATTATCATTGAACATCATGAAAACGCACTTTTTGTGTTTCTTATAGCAGATTCAGTTTCAATTTTCGTATTATATAATCGGGAACCTACTCCACTAGTAGATTCAGTGAAGTACTTAGGAATGATTCATAATGAAAAGCTAAATTGCAGCCCACACATAGAATATATGATAGCAAAGGCACAACGGGTGTTAGGTTTATTACGCAGGCTAAGCAACCTAAAATACGGGCTGCGCAGTTACACGATGTTAATGACATATAAAATGTATGGGCAACCAATATTGGAATTCGTGTGTGTATTATTCTCGGGGGCCGCTGGTTATAAAAGTAAACCGCTATTAATGTTAGAGCGAGAAGCCCTGCGAATATGCCTGGGACTTCTCAGGTTCGTTGCAAATAATCTATTGTATCAAGAAGCGCGATTACCAACACTCCTTTGTCGATTTCGCATCCTAACGGTTCGAACCTTCTTAGAGTTCTACAGATTGCCGGCGTGAAGATAAGAGTACGCATTTATCAGGAAACCTGACTCTTTTTTTTCTGGCACCTTGGCCTTGATTTCATACACCTTAGATAAACTTTGTTAAAAAGAAACTAGATTGCAAAATGTAGACATTAGCACGGTTATTGCAACAAGTTCCTTAACCCTCAACATTAGGACACAGTATGATGAAATCTTCCCCCATAAGCCAAAGTGCAATCTCTTAGATTTTTGACCACTACATTAAAAGACTACATGGTACATGCAGAACCAAAGAACGTATTAGTTACGGATGCTTTCGTCAACAGTGAAAAGGGAGGTGTAGGAATTGCGTCTGATGTCCTCGGCTGGTCTTTTTCAGTGAGGTTTCCAGATTTCAGTCTTATACTTGGAGCCGAGCTAGTAGCTATTAATTTAGCTCTTCCAAAAAATTCTTACAACCTAAAGCAGTGCAATCATTCTAACAGACTCGCGTTCGGTGTGTGCAGCTCTTAGCGCCGCCGCACTTAAACTTTTAAAATTAGTGTGAGTTCCAGGTCACTGCGGATGCCTTGGCGCGTGCATCACTTGATGGAGCAGTAATTTCAGTACTTCCCGAGTTAGAATACTTATCAGAAGTTAGATATAGGAAATTCACTAATTTTACAAATAAGTTGGAAAATATTACAAATTGGACAGATTATCAGCACCTCAAATTTCTACGAAAAGCACAGTAGAGTCCATCAAAAAAAAACTTGAAATTATCATCTCCAGATTCCGGTGTCGTGTTCCCAATTAAATTTTTATATACACAGAGCTGGTCTGACACTTTCTCCCCTTTGTCCATTCTGCGAAGAATCAGAAACTATTGAACATTATTTTGGCTAATGTCGGAACAATGCAGTGACTAGGAAAAGACTTCTAGCTATTCCATTTGCGAAGGTAAGTTTATATTTAACCACAGAAAATGTTCTAAATTTTGGTACCTCTGTTTCGGGAAATTGTCACAAAGATGCATTGAATGCGTTGTGTAATTTCATTTAAGACACTAAACGTTTTTCAACATAAAGCCAACGTTAACAAATACTAAAAAATTAGTGGGTCGAGAAGTGATTTTTGAAATGTAGATAAATCTGCGACGTCACAAATTAATCGGGTTTGGCAAAACCAGCTGCCTGGTCGGCTCCCAAAATCAAGGTATAGTATAAGTGTCTATTTTCTTGATGATTGCTTTCTCATTCTCTGAATCTTTGTTTTCTTTTTTTAATACACTTCCTTCATTCTACTAATTTTTTCGTTTTTATTTTACGTAATAGTGCAGTTATCGTCCATATGAGACTATATGTTGTCTTGGCCAGTCCCCCAGAGTGAGTATGAGCCATGGATTAGAGGCTATAAACAAACAAACGAACCTCGCGCAGTACTTCGTGGTGCAGGTCGCTAGCCATGCTTGCTTTAGGTTTTTGTCCTAAGTTTGTGTAGTTTCTGAGGTTTTTTTGTCTTATTAGGTGTTCTTATAGTGCTTTTATAGTTAAGTAAGCACTTTTAGCGCCAGAAAGAGCACTCAGATGCCGTTTTCTTCCCCTGGACCAGGAGTTTTCCTCTGGTCTGCTTCTCTTCCGCCACAGGAGATACCAGTGGATCAGTTTCTGCGCAACGGCATCCCCGCAGTTCCTGTGGCCCTCGTCCCAAATAATGGTGGCTTCATTCGGATGAAGAATTCGTAATTGGTCCAGGCAGAGCTTAGAGCTGCGACGTCTCACTTCCACAGCATCAAAGAAGTCCGCCAGTTCGGCAGAGGTGGTATTCTATGTTTTTCGTCTGATCAGCTCCGTGTCCAAGACCTACTGAAACGCTCGAGTTTTGTGACCAATCTGGTGAGCACTTTTATTCCCCCGCGTTTGACATGTGTGAAAGGTTTTGTTCGCGGTGTAGATGTTAACTTGAACCCGTCTGAGGTATTAGAAATGTTTGCCGTGACTGGTGCAATCTCCATTTATAGGTGAGGACGAATGTTAGAGAAGCAGAAGATCCTGACTGAGTCGGTAATTATAACCTTTGGTGGAGCGAATCTCCCAAGTGAAATCAAGGCGTGGCCACTAATATACAAAGTGGAACCGCTACCACCGCGACCCCTCCAGTGTACGAAGTGCCGGCGATATGGTCACACTATTAAAGGATGCAGGTCAGCCCTCAGATGCCGCGTGTGTGGTGACAACCACAAAGCGAATGACTGCAAAGCTAAAGAAAACAAATGTCTCTGCAACGAACAACACTGTGCAGATAGTCCTGTTCAGCTAGGGCTCAGCTCAGCTAAGGCTCGAGAAATACAAATTCTTGAAATTAAAGGGCGTAGGCGCTGTTCGCGACGAGAAGCCATCGAGGAAATACAGGCCAGAACTCGGTGGTATGCCAGTGTTGCAGCATGACATATCTCAAAAAGTAATGGGTCGATTTCCCTGAATATCGCGGAGGTCGTAGAAAAGGCTGCAGAAAAGCCATGGAATGACTGGTTTCTAACATTTGTGATTCTTTATCTCAAATACAGCTCGCATATTTGGTACAACGAGAGGCCCCGCCGTGGTGGTCTAGGGGCTAAGGTACTCGGCTGCTGACCCGAAGGTCGCGGGTTCAAATCCCGGCTGCGGCGGCTGCATTTCCGATGGAGGCGGAAATGTTGTAGGCCCGTGTGCTCAGATTTGGGTGAACGTTAAAGAACCCCAGGAGGTCAAAATTTCCGGAGCCCTCCACTACTACGTCTCTCATAATCATATGGTGGTTTCGGGACGTTAAACCCTACATATCAATCAATTAATTGGTACAAAGAGAGAGTCAGGCCTAGTATCCCAACACGTTGAGAGTTCACGACTAATAATTGACGTTGAATTTGAAACTGTGCCATCTTATTATCCGTCTGCAGGACCCTCTGCAGTAGGCGTCCAGAGCCAAAATGAGATATATGAAATCTCACCATCGTATTCTCTGTCTGCAGCGCCCTCTGCAGTAGATATACAAAGCCAAAGTGAGGATACAGGCGCAGATAAAATAGATTCAGATGACATAGGTTTGGACCCTAGGTCCCTGAAGCGATCTAGATGCCCTCTCTTAAGGAAATTAACTCACCAACACAGACGAAGAACAAAAAGTATCTGAAGAAAAACGAGAGCCTTTCAAAGAGAGAATTTTTGAAAAAAAAAGCATTCTAGATAAAGCTGTAGGAGAAGCAGCTCTTTCTAAACCACAGGATCGCTTAAAATCCTCCATTGGAATTGGCGATCAATTTATTCTGCATTTACGAATTTGGTATACTTGATTTCTAAATTCACTCCTCATATTATGACATTACAAGAGACATGCCTATCTGTAATTATTTGTTCCAGGTAAATAGCTTCCGGTCTGTTCAAGTAGACCATCCATAAAGAGGTGGGGGTCTAGCTTTCTTAAATATTAGTAGAATTCGTATGAAAGTGGAATGTTCATACTAACATATGTCGCCAGAATGCGAAATTCTGGCAGTAGACACTACATTACCCAGTTGCAGTCCTTTCACCCTAGGTAATATATATTCCGGATGGAGTTGAAGACACACGAAGTTTGGATCTAGCTACAAGGTCGTGGTGCAAGAACAATCTTTTAGATAGATACGTTAATTCCCATCACACGAGTTGGGGATTTAAAACTGATCTGAGTGGAAAACGCTTGTGGGAGTGGCCAATGGCTGATGACCTGACGTGCCTCCACGTCAGAACCCCCCCATTTATTAGTAATCACTCCAGGTCGGTCTCAGATTTCAGTTTTGTCAGTTCAGCTATTACTACTTCTTCTTCGAAAGTGCTGGACTGTGGCACCAACAGTGATCACTTACTGATAAGTTTTGAAATTTTTTGCCCGACAATTCCACCACGTTATAATGTACGAGTATTTGTAAATTACACTAAATTTAACAATGATCTGAAGTCAGCATTGGCTTTTTACTTGGAAGAGAGCGATGATATAAAAACACCGAAGATAAATGCAGTCAATAAAAGAGCCTACAAAAGAGCGGAATTTACAGTTGAATCCACAAAAACGGCATATAGCCGTTGGTGGAATGAGAAATGTACACGAGAGCACCAACGACGTCAGGCAGCTTGGAAGCGGCTCTTGCATAATCAATTCCCCCGAAACTGAGCAGATTATAAATTCATTGTAGCAGGTTTTAGGAGAACTTTAGCTCAAGCTAAACAAGAATATGACAGAAGACATCATGAATACCTGTCGAAGCCTAAACATATGAAAGTACTGTTCCAATACATGAGAGCTCAGAAAATTTTGCTATCACCAGTTAATGCAGCTTGTGATAATCTGTCAGCGCAAGAAATGACCACAACATTAGAGGCAATCGGTAAAGGTCTGGAAAGCAGCTTTACCTTAGTCGTGCGCAACAACTGGCACAAGTATACGACAAAGTCTGACAAAGTGACACAGACTGAAGTATTTAACGTTATTAAACATTTACCCTCTGCATCTCCTGGCCCAGATGGAATCACAATACCCATGATGAAGTTCTGTTCAATTTATCGCCCAGTGATTCCTCCAATGTTATAAACTACTCCTTAAAAAACTCATGGGTGCCGCAGGATTGGAGGATAGCAAAGGTCATTCCTATACTAAAAAAAGCCAGGTGTAGGATTAACAGTCAGTAATAAAAGACCCATCTCTCTAACACCTAACATGGTAAAACAAGTAGAGAGGATCCTACATATCCGAGTAAGTATCTGGATGGCAGACAATTTAGTATTAAAACTGAACCAAATTGGCTCTTGTAGTGATTTCTCTACTTGGTGTGCCCATGCTGATTTAGAGCGCCGAATACGACAAACTCGAAAAGGAAGGCAATAAATATGCTGCCTTTGTAACGGTTGACATAGCCAAGGCGTATGAAAGTGTGGAGCACTTCATTTTGTTAAATACGCTAAAGAGATTCAATTTTCCGCAATAACTTATTGAGTGGGTTGCAAAATTTTTAAAATCAATAGAATTCTATTGCGTCAACGATGTATGTTCCTCATCTAGGTTTAAACAAAGGCGCTGAGTTCCCTAAGGAGCAGTCTTATCTCCAGTGTTATCAAACGCTTTATTGAGCCCAATTCCAACAGAACAAGAAGTTACTGCCTGCATTATGCTGATGACATCGCATCTTTGCTGCTGACAGTGATATTTATTCACTACAACCTAAATTCCAAAAGTATATTATCATGTTAGAAAGTTGGTTGCAGTCGATTTCATTAACGTTAATTGGGAACAAAAGTGCGCTCTTGGTGTTTCCGCTTGCAGACCCTATTTCAAATTCAATTCTAATGAACAGGAACCCATCTAGCAAGTAGACTCCATAAAATATTTAGGAATCATTTATAATGACCAACTTGACTGGAGTCCACACATAGAGTATGTAACTACCAAGGCACAACGGGCCTCAGGCTTACTGCACAAGCTATGTAACCGGAAATATGTGTTACGGAGGTACACCTTGATTGTGTTGTACAAGATGTACGTGCGCCCCATCAGAGACTTCGGATGCATACTATTCTCGAAGGGCCCTGCATATAAAACAAAACCTCTACTTGTCTTGGAGCGAGAAGCACTGCGAATGTGTCTGGGACTCCCTAGCTTTGTGGCTGTTATTGTACTGTATCAGGAAGCGTGCCTGCCTACACTACTTTGTCGATTTTGCTTTTCGACAGTACAAGCATTTTTAAAATTTTATAGCTTACCGGCAAGAAGATCGCAATATGCTTTTATCGCAAACCCAGACGCCTTTTTTCTTGCTCATTGGCCACGGTTTCACACATCCCAGATAATGTTTGTTCAAAAGAATCTACAAAGTGTAAATGTGAACAATAGGAATATAATGGAAACTAATGACTGAAATTGTCTTGTTATAATTGATTATGATAATATTTTCCCCCCAAATGCCAAGTTACAGTCTCTCCGTTTTTTAAGTAACATAGTGTTAGATTACTTGGAGCATGCAGAAACCAAAAAATATAATAGCCACAGATTCTTCAGTAAATAATCAAAAGGTAAATGTAGGCATCGCCTCGGATTCGCTTGACTTGTCATTGTCAGTGAGACTGCCTGATTTTACTCCAGTTTTTGGCGCTGAGCTCGTAACGATTACTTTAGCTCTTCGAAAACTTCCGTCAAAACAAAACAACGCAGTCATTAAGACAAATTTCCTTTCAGTTTGCGCAGCTCTGACAGCTTCTGACAACTCTCGAATTCTAAGGACATTCAGAACACTAGTAACACCGCAGTTGAGACTCCTGAGGTTACTATGGGTTCGGGGACACTGTGGATTAAGAATAAATGAACTGACCAATTCCTTAACACGAGGCGCACTTGATGGCCCAATTTTATCCGTACTGCCAGGTGTTGATTATATTACAGCAACAAGATATCGAAAATCAGCAATCTGCACTGATATGATAGAAAAATTAACTACATAGACAGAATATAACCACCTCAAGTTTCCTTGGCGAGCCCACTGGCGCCAGTCCAAAAAGCTCAAATTTGTAATCACTGAATTCCGATGTCATGTCCTTCCTCCCTAAACCTGTATCAACACAGAGCTGGTCAGACAATATCACCCCTTTGCGCATTCTGCGGAGAAATGGAATCAATTGAACATTAATTTATGTATAGTTGCCGATGCGCTATACTTAGAAAAAGGCTTATAGTTATTCCATTATTGAAAATGGGCGTTACATTGACGGCGGAAACTGCACTATGCTTTGGTACCTCAGTTTTGGGACATTGCCACAGTGATGCTTTCAATGCCGTTTGCGATTATATTCAAGCATCCAAACGTACACCATTGTGATCTTCAATCAAATAATTATTATATATTACCCCCAAAAATTATCAATGGTGAGGTGAAGTAAACGCAACTGAGTGGTAATCACAACACCTGAAATCTCAAAACTTTTCGACTTGACTTTTCCATTTTTTTCTTTTTTCGTGTGCCCTCTCTATATATGGTTTCCTTACATTATTCATATTATCATACAAATTCATCACACATAGTTTTAATGCTCACACAAAAAATGCACTACCCTTTCTTGGCCAATACCCCTCTGTGGGTGGGAGCCATGAATGCAGGGAAACAAACAAACAAACAAACAAACAAACAAACAAAGTGAGCAGAGGAAGACGAGCAACGCATCAGTGCGGTCGAGTTTCAGACCCGAGACAAGGCTCCTACCTCCACCGTCCGGTGACCTGAGGGGCTCCAGGACTACCTGGCTGCGATGACGTTCCCGTGCCTGTGGACAGATCAGAGCTGTCGATCTTTGGGCTCGAGCTCAGGCGGGGCTGTCTGGCCGGGACTGTACCTTGAGGCCAGTGCGTGAAATGCAGTGTCAACTGGTGCAGCGTCAGCTAGTGCAGCGTCTATTGGCAGCTTAGGAAGGCTGCTTTTCTTACGGCTCGGGTGGCTGCCCAGCCCGGATGCCTACTACGACGACCACTGCATCGACCCCGCGCTTCGCGCCGAAGCTCCTACGCAACGACGTTGGTGAAACGCCGCTCCTTTGACGTTCCGCTCCTTTTACGTTCCGGTGTATAGGAACTGCGTGCTTAGGACTTTTTGTTTAGTGACTTAGAGGTAGGGCTTGATGATGAGTGACTAACTTATAGCACGAATATTTGTTTTAACTGTATCCGAGAAATCGGAGTCGTTTTATTTGGAGTTGAGTGCTCTCGAGCTATTGTAATTAAATGTTTGCGACAAACGGACTTGTCTTTCGGGAAGTGTCCTGAGGTGGCTTCTCGGGCCTCCCAAATCGAACCTGCGCGTTGTGCGAAAAAAGAACCACAACGTTACATTTGCATCCGCAACGACAGGATGGGGCCGTTTGCAAACCTGGTTCCAGAGTCCCAGATAAATTGAAAGATGAGTGCGGCAAAGTTCACGGCCTTAGCGTTACCCATAATTTTAGAAGGCGCAGAGATGAACACATGGGTCGAGGAACGTGAAGTATGCAGTCGTGAAAAGAGGGCTGCCGAACGAGAACAACAAAAGAGAGTGCTGACAGAGCTGTTGGCACGCGAGGAACTGAAGCAGAAAGCCCTTCTGCAAACGCTCAAGTTCGCAGAGGTATAAAGGTGCAGTTAGGAACGGAAGGAACTGGTATGTCAGTGTGCAACTTCAGAGAAGAAATGTTCGGCCAAAGCGAGTTATGCTCTGTCGGGGTGAATGGCCTGAAACTTCTCCACAGCATTTTGATAGAGAATGATTCTCCGCTAAACCATGGTAGAGAGATTGGCAGTCAGGCACCCGGAATTATTAGGATGTTAGAGAGATTGGCAGCCAGACACCTGTAATTAGTAGGAGGAAGCTGAATGATCATCTCAGGTCAGGGGGAGACAGGGGCTATGACGAATCAGCCACAAAAGAAGGCTGAAGGTCATTTGCAAGGGATGTGGCTATCTGCGGATGTGCAATCAAAGACACATTGACTTCGGCAGCGCATACGCTGCGAGGCAGCTCTAATGTACGGGCTAGTGAAGACACCGAGTTTTCAGTTATATCAACCGCAACAGAAAGCCTGTAGGTGGCCGTATGCTGTGTAGCACAGGCTGCGGTAGTGAATGACGTAGGCATGGTAGAATACCCCATAAACAAGCCTCCTCATGTTGGAGTGAGAATGTCAGATGTAGCACTGTAACCACTTGCCCGAGAGAACTGAAACTGAGTGCAGAATCACTAGTCGAAGAATACAGAATCGAGTCACTGCGTCTATGAGCAGTATGTGATAACAAGAGCAGGCAGGATCACCCAGACGAATGAGTTGAAGGTCTCGAGGATCAAACAGAAAAGGCAGCTGAACGAACTGGAAGTGATCTTGAAAAGTGTAATATTTCATTAGTTCATTGCAGTGTCGAAGGAAACTTGTTCTGTTAAGAATCTGTGGGTGCAAAAGTCACTTCAGTAAACCCATCTCGACTATCAGCAGTTGACTAGTCGAAGCAAGGCAATCTTAGGAAGAACTCAATTTTAAAGACACTATAATACTGACGTGTTTGGAGGCAATGTGTCCAACAGGATGGCAGGCAATCCTGCATTAACGCTAGTAATTTTATGGCTGAGCACCTGATTTTTCATCCCTGTAGGTACAGGTAAGCCTATCGTCGAAAATTCCTTTATGTCATTTCATTCTTGTCTCCATCCAGGTGATGAGGGCTGTTCCGCGTCTTGTGTGGAACGCTATAACTTCAGCGTCAAGATGAAATTACCGCGGCTTTTTGGATCTTGGCTGTAGAACACGGAAGGATATCTCTTGTATATAAATGAGATTATGAACCCGCATGCAATCTGCAGGTCGACATGATGTACAGTTTTACATGAACGAAATAGTGGTGTTTGCAACAGGTCCATATTGGGTTTAAGAACTTGAAGTCTAATTGAGGGTATTTAGTGTTGCCCTGTGGACATTGGGACGATGTTTAGAGAACTGCGCGGGGGAATCTATATGTACTGAATTGGTGATGTGTTGTCAAACGCGCACTTAACAGCAGTTTTTTGATATAATTGAAAGGGGGGGCCTCTGTAATGAAGTGCGCTGAACTAAAAGTGGTTGGAGTGCGCGGAACTTGAAACGAACTGAGTGAGCAGAATTTGAAGTGCCCGCCGTGACCCTAGTTGGCTCTCGGCAACGAGGAAGAAGCTGACACAGATGTGTACCAAGAAACGATAAATGATAGAAGCGCCAATTTCAACGCAGCGAATGTTTGAGGCACGCGCGAGACAGGAAAAAGAAGGAGTCGCAGCGGTGAGCAAAGGAAGATGAGCCACGCATCAGGGTGGTTGGGTTTCGAACCCGAGCCAAGGCTCTCACCTCCATCGTCCAGTGACCTGAGAAGCCCCAGGACTACCTAGCTGTGCTGACGTTTCTGTGCACGTGGACAGGTCCGAGCTGTCGATCTTCGAGCTCGAGCTCAGGTGGGGCTGTCCGGCCGGGACTCTTCCTCGGTGCCAGTGCGGCAAATGCAGGGTCAACTCGTGCGGCGTCAGCTAGTGCAGCGTCCATCGGCAGCCTAGGAAGGCTGCTTCTCCTACAGCTCGGGTGGCTGCCCAGCCCCGATGCAAACTACGACGACAACTGCATCGACCCCGCGCTTCGCGCCGAAGCACCTACGCAACAACCTCGGTGAAATGCCGCTCCTTTGACGTTCCGCTCCTCTAACGTTCCTGTGTATAGGAACTGCGTGCTTAGGACTTTTTGTTTAGGGACTGAGAGGTAGGAGTTGATGATGAGTGACGAACTTATAACATGAAGATTTGTTTGTAACTGTATCCGAGAGATAGGACTCGTTTTATTTGGAGTTCAGTGCTCTCGAGCTATTGTCAATAAATGTTTGCGTCAAACGGACTCGTCCTCCGGGAAGTGTCCTGAGGTTGCTTCTCGGGCCTCCACAATCGAACCTGCACGTTGTGCGAAGAAAGAACCACAACGTTGCAGCATATGATCTACCCACGGGTAAAATCAGTTTAACAGGGAGGACGAACACGACTGACCAAATGTAGCGGCCCATCTCCATCGATCAGAGGGCGCTTGCAATAAGATTAACGCGCGGGTAAAGCATGTCACCAAATGCTGCTGAAGCAAAGCGTAAAGGCCTTGTTTAATTTTTGAAGACGCATGAGAATACGCGGAGGTGAGGGTGGGGGTGGGGGAGGAGCGTTCGAGCACCGGCTGGGAACGTTGACTTTATAAGGATGCGGTGGCATATGCCATATGGAAAGACATCATCTGACGGCTTGTATACCGTTCTACGTTCTTCACTATCAACTATTCTGAAGCGACGAGAAGTGACCCTTTCTTACCGCGAGCGGCTGTGTTCTGCTGCAGCAGCGTTTTGTAAAGATACGCAACACAGGATGTAAAAATTTAGCCTTACTTATTTGTCACTACCGCACTCATTACATCATCTTTGGGGTGAAACTGGGATATTTTACCGTAACTTGTCATATGTTAAGTACTGCGTGAATAGAACACGACCCGCATGCCTTCTTTCTTGACCACCATAAAGTTTCGTACGCTGCATCGGATAAGCCTGTGTGATAAGACGTATGTAGATCAAAGCTTTCAGAAAGTTCTAGAGACTGGAGCTGTCTGAGGAAGCAACAAACCGTCATCAATAGAACATATTTTACGATCACGATTAAGTCTTTTTCGTTTCTCAAAAGATCAGGAGAACCAGCGCTCAAGCACTTCTATCGCGTTCTAAAATTTTGTGAACTTGTATGATTCTATCTACAATTTTTTGCATGTTTGATTTGCTCCATTCCGTCTTTTCTTTCTGGTGAAAAGCGCATATACATATATCTGCTTGAAAGTATAGCCAGCTGTCCTACGCTTTCCGCATTGAGATGGCCGATACCGCGCCCTGTGGCCACTGTGACAACGAAGAATCCGTTCCACATATCTGTTTATACTAATGACAGAATAGTGGACAGCGACTATGTCTTTGCAATGAGCTCAACAAATGAGATAATCAACGTCTGTCCCAGTAAAAACACAATATTACAGCTGCGTGAAGGTTAAACTAATGACAGTGGCTCCAGCTCCGAGGTACCTGGTATTGAGGCACCCTCAAATTGGCTGACGGCTTTTCATGAAGGAGAAAAGCTTTTATGAGTACTACACTCTAAGGCAAAATTACACAAACAGAGTAAGGCAGCCCAATAGGTGCTCGCGATAAACTGATAGACCGTTGAAGAGCAACCACAGAGGGAAGCGTGCCGCGCAAAACCACTTAGCCACCAAATACGCTCCAAAGGGGTGAACCGCCCGGGGATTGCAGGCATTGCGAAAAGCGTTGCCAACTTGACTAGCCGTCATTCTCCTCCTCTGCTGGCTCAGTCAATTCCTGTATTTTGCTGGCAACGGTTCACGTTGCGTCGTGCTCGGAGTGCTCTACCACGGCCGCCTGGATTGGACGATGTAGGGATTATGACGTGGTGCTTGCGTGTACGCTTGGATGAGCGTGGGCTGCTGCTTTTGCATTTCACTGCACGCATAAAGTCTGGAGCAAATCTCGACACGTCACCAGGCCGCGCTGTATATCTCTGGCTTTAAGATAGTCACGACAAACACACGACAGCAACAGTTCGGAAGGCCAATATGGCAGCCGAGAAGACAGCAGGCCTATCGAATATTGTCACGGGGTCGTGACGTGGCCGAATACAGGAGACTTTATGTTGGGATTTAACTGTTTGTTTGGGCGAACCTGTGCCCGGTAAACGGAAAGTTCGATTACAGTAGCAGTTTTGCACAGATAGCAGGGAACCAAGCGCCGGCCGTCGACCACCTACTGACAAGCGGTGAAGCGCGTCGGCATTTGTAGTCTTGCCGTCGAAAGTTCTAGCGTTATCGCTGGTGGTGGCGCAGGTTCCAGAATAACCTTTACAGTTCGAAGAGTAGGCATGATCTTATCGAAATTATCTACTACAGTCCGGAAGCTTCTCGAAAACTGCAGGGGCGGTTGGAGCTGAGAATTGTGTAGTGTTTTGGGACGATAACAAAACTTGGGAAATGGAACGTTGATTGATTGATATGTGGGGTTTAACGTCCCAAAACCACTATATGATTATGAGAGACGCCGTAGTGGAGGGCTCCGGAAATTTAGACCACCTGGGGTTCTTTAACGTGCACCCAAGTCTGAGCACACGGGCCTACAACATTTCCGCCTCCATCGGAAATGCAGCCGCCGCAGCCGGGATTCGAACCCGCGCCCTGCGGGTCAGCAGCCGAGTACCTTAGCCACTAGACCACCGCGGCGGGGCTGGGAAATGGAACGTGGCATTGCCCTTCTCTAAAGAAGGCATCGTCCCGGTGCTTTAACTAAAGATGAAGGTACAACAACAATGCAAGAAAGTACAATGAATAAATTACGATACAATATTAATACACAAAAAAACAATGTTTCAGTTTGTCAACGCGCATGAAACGGCTTGAGGCGTGCGACATGGACGACTTCAGGTCGCGATCGGCGTCGTTGAGACTTCGTGATGCCGTCGGGGACAATCTCGTAATCAAGTGGTCCGAGACGTCGAACCACCCTGTACGGCCCGAAGTACCGGCGCAGAAGCTTTTCACTTAGTCCACGTCGGCGTATCGGCGTCCACACCCAAACACGTTCACCGGGCTGGTATTCCATGAAGCGTCGTCGAAGATTGTAACGGCGGCTGTCGATCGTCTGTTGATTCTTGATACGGAGACGCGCGAGTTGTCGGGCTTCTTCAGCACGTTGCAGGTACTCACTCACATCGAGGTTTTCTTCGTCGGTGACGTTGGGTAACATGGCATTGAGCGTCGTTGATGGGCTCCTTCCGTAGACCAAAATGTATGGAGATATCTGCGTCGTCTCCTGCACCGCCATGTTGTATGCGAAGGTCACGTACGGAAGAATGGCGTCTCATGTCTTGTGTTCGACATCGACGTACATTGCCAGCATGTCCGGCGATCGTCTTGTTAAGCTGCTCGGTGAGGCCGTTGGTCTGTGGGCGGTACTCTGTCGTCCGGCGGTGGTTTGTCTGGCTGTATGCCAAGATCACTTAAGTTACGTCGGCAGTAAATGCTGTTCCTCTGTCAGTGATAAGGACCTCCGGGGCGCCGTGACGTAGGACGATATTTTCGACGAAGAACTTAGCTACCTCGGATGCACAGCTTTTGGGAAGGGCTTCTGTCTCGGCGTAGCGAGTAAGGTAGTCGGTAGCTACCATGATTCACTTGTTTCTGAAAGCCGACGTCGGGAACGGCCCTAGTAAGTCCATACCAATCTGTTGGAAAGGTCGGCAAGGTGATTCAATTGGCTGCAGAAGTCCCGCTGGCCTTGTCGGCGGTGCCTTGCGTCGCTGACAGTCCTGGCATGTCTTCACATAACGAGTGAATTCGGTGGTAAGGCGTGGCCAGTAATACCTTTCTTGTATCCTCGAGAACGTTCAATGAACACGAGGTGCCCGGCCGTCGGATCGTCGTGCAGGGTCTGCAGGAGTTTTGGTTGCAAAGCTGAAGGCATCACAAGGAGGTACTTAGCTCGAAGCGGTGAAAAGTTTTTCTTTTGTAGAAGACTGTTTTACAGGAAGAACGACGCAAGTGAGCGCTTGAATACCTTCGGGACTTCGGCGGTCCTGCCTTCGAGGTATTCTATTAGGGCCTGAAGTTCCGGGTCGGCCCGCTGTCGTTCAGCGAAGTCGTCGGTAGTTATCGTTCCCAAGAAGTAGTCGTCATCCGGGTCATCGGGTGGTGGTTGGTCGACAGGCGCACGAGAGTGACAGTCGGCGTCGCAGTGTTTCTTGCCGGACTTGTAAACGACAGTAATGTCATATTCTTGAAGTCTCAGGCTCCATTGTGCGAGGCGATTTGAAGGGTCCTTCAAGGTGGCTAGCAAACACAAGGCGTGGTGGTCGCTCACAACTTTGAAGGGCCTGTCGTAGAGGTAGGGGCAAAATTTTGACGCAGCCCAGATGATAGTGAGGCACTCCTTTTCTATTGTGGAATAATTGGCTTCTGCTTTAGATAGGGATCGGCTGGCGTAACTAATAACCCTTTCAAGTTCGTCAGCCCTCTGCACAAGAACGGCACCAAGACCTCCGCTGCTTGCGTTAGTGTGTATTTCTGTCTCGGCGAATTCGTCTAAATAGGCAAGTAACGGAGGTGTCTGGAGGCGATGTTTAAGCTCCTGGAAAGCGTGTTCCTGCGGCGTTTCCCACTTGAACTCCACGTCGGCCTTGGTAAGGTTAGTGAGAGGATTGGCGATGCGGGCGAAGTTTTTCACGAACCGCCTATAATAGGCGCACAGGCGCAGAAATCGGCGCACCGTCTTCTTGTCAGCGGGCGGCGGGAAGTAGGCGATGGCGGCTGTTTTCGGTGGATCAGGACGAACTCCAGACTTGCGAATAACGTGCTCCAAAAACAAGAGCTCTTCGTACGCAAATCTGCACTTTTCTGGCTTCAGTGTGAGTCCGGACGTCTTGATGGCTTGAAGTACAGTTTTAAGGCGCCGAAGATGCTTGTCAAAACTCGAGGAAAACACGACGACATCGTCCAAGTACACTAGGCAAGTCTGCCACTTCAATCCTGCCAGTACTGTATCCATAACGCGTTGTTAAGTTACAGGCGCTGAGCAAAGACCGAAGGGCATCACCTTAAACTCGAAGAGGCCATCCGGTGTTATAACCGCCGTCTTCTCTCGGTCTCTTTCGTCTACTTCGATTTGCCAATAGCCAGTTTTGAGGTCCATTGAAGAAAAGCACTTGGCGTTATGAAGCCGATCAAGTGCGTCGTCTATTCGTGAGAGAGGATACACGTCCTTTCTTGTTATTTTGTTCAGGCGGCGATAATCGACGCAGACACGTAGGGTCTCATTCTTTTTCTTCACTAACACCACAGGGGATACCCAAGGACTCTTGGACGGCTGGATAATGTCATCCCGCAGCATTTCATCAACTTGTCTCTTCATGGCCTCACGTTCTCGCGTCGAAACCCTATACGGACTCTGACGAAGTGGTCTGGCATTTTCTTCGGTTATGATGCGATGTTTCGGGATTGGGGTCTGCCGAATTTTTGGTGACGACGAAAAGCAATCTTCATATTGTAGGAGCAGGGCCTTGAGCTGTTCTTGCTTATGGTTCGGAAGTCTGGGATTGACATCAAAAGCCATGGGAGGGGCTTGGTTCCTCTGAGCAGGATCCGCAGAATCGGCGAGGGCGAAGGCACTGGTGGCTTCGACAATTTCATCGATGTATGCGACCGTCGTTCCTTTGTTCACATGTTTGTACTCATTGCTGAAATTAGTGAGCATAACCATTGCTTTTCCTCCCCGCAACTCTGCAATTCCTCTTGCGACGCCAATATTTCAGGTGACGAACAGATGCTGACTGCCTTCAACGACGCCTTCCAAGTCAGGTGATTTAGGAGTGCCGACTAAAATAATGACGCTGAGTGAGGCTGAATGGTGACTTATTCTTCCAGCAAATTCAAGGCATGGTTTTCTGACGGCGTGCACGGATGTAGTTCTTCTGTGAATAACGTTATCGACTTTGTTTTTAGGTTGATGACAGCAACATGGAGGCATAAGAAGTCCATGCCAAGGATGACATATCTCGAGCAACGCTGTAGGACTACGAAATCTGTAGGGTAAATACGGCCGTTATAGATGACTCTCGCAGTGCAGATTCCTGCAGGTGTTACGAGATGACCTCCGGCTGTGCGGATTTCAGGGCCTTCCCAAGCTGTCCAAACTTTCTTTAACTTCGCGGCGAACGACCCACTGATGACGGAGTAGTCGGCTCTATTATCGACGAGAGTGGTCACACTGTGGCCGTCGATAAGAACGTCGAGGTCGCTAGTTCGCCGTCTCGCATTACAATTAGGGCGTGGCGTCGGGTCACGGCTGCGTCGGCTTGTTCCGCTGCTTCCATGTTGCGTCGTCAGGTCACCTTCGGTAAGTGAGGTTTCGCCGTCAGGGCTTTGCCTGGTTGGCGTTGTGTTCGGAAAGCTCCGTCGCGGCGTCGTGGTCGGAGGAGGATCTTCGGTAGTTCGTCGCTCAGCAACCGCACCTCCATCGGTTGCTGCCCTGGCGACATTTTCATTTGGTAGCTGAAGCCGGGTCTCTAGTAAAGCAGTGGCCGTCTCTTTGCGAGCGACGCTCGCGAACGTTTGCAGGAATGCGCCGCAGAAAACATCCCACGTTCGTAGCGTGGATTCCCGATTTTAGATCCAGGTTCTTGCAGTGTCTTCCAAATAGAAGAACACACGACGGAGCTTTTCGTCATGGTCCCAGTGGTTGAGGGCGGCGACGCGGTCGTATGTTTCTAGCTAGGACTCCGGGTCTTTGAACGATGACCCACGGAAAATTGGTGGTTCGCTGGGTTGATGCATGACCATCATGGGCTCGGACGCTGCGGTTGTCATTGCCACTGCAGTCGTGGTCATGGCCTTGGTCTTCCGCGCCTTGTCTTGTAGAAGCCCGTATTCCGGTGGTAGCCCTTGCTATCGGCGGCTTGTTCGCTGCTCTTGGTTGGCGTCGGTGTCTTCTCCACGACGTGGCTTGGTTCACGGCTTGACGGGGGCGTCCGGTACATGAACGAAGCAGCACCTCCACCAGATGTCAAGGGGTCATGACGTGGCCGAAGACAGGAGACTTTATGTTGGGATTTAACTGTTTAATTGGGCGGACCTGTGCCCGGTACATGGAAAGTTCGATTACAGTAGCAGTCTTGCACAGATAGCAGTGAACGGAGAGTCGGCCGTCGACCAGCTACTGACAAGCGGCGAAGCGCGTCGGCATTTATACTCTTGCCGTCGAAAGTTCTAGCGTTATCGCTGGTGGTGGCGTAGTTTCCAGAATAATCTGTACAGTTCGCAGAGTCGACGTGATCTTATCGAAATGATCTACTACAGTCCGGAAGCCTCTCGAAAACGGCAGGCGTGGTTTGCGTTGAGGATTGTGTAGTGTTTTGGGACGATAACAAAACTTGGGAATCGCAACGTGGCAATATATACTTCAGTCCGATTCAGGGCAGCAATCAGCGCTGAATTTTTAAGCAAGTAGGTTATAATTCTTTATTCTGCTCTACTTGTCGCGTGTGCGATACGAGTCGCGCTTGCCGGCAACGTGCTCAGTCGTGTTATATATCGCACGCATGAAATGCATCGTGAAGGTCATCTTCGGAGTCTGCACTTCGCCTGTGCTTTGCGACCGCCTGAAAATTGGCCGCCATTGCCTTCGGACTCCCGGACGCTCGCTCATCGAGTGCTCGCCTGTATTCGCCGCTGCGATGAGCTCCGGGCTGACGATATTGGGCTGAGACCTCGTCGCTGTGTTGGGAGTCGTCGAAAACAAGTTGCGGGTTCTCGTAGAGCTTGTTTGTAGTATGTCGCGCGCTGTAAGTGCACCAGCATGGGTTGGCGGGGCTTTCGCTTGCGTCGGCACTCACTGAAAATTGGTCGCCATTACAGTTGGAATTCCCGCCAGTCGGTGGCAAGCAGCTCGGCGCGGCGGACAGGCGGCGGACAGGCGTTTGCGCGCTGCACTCGCTCGAGTTTGTG
Organism: Rhipicephalus annulatus; assembly: GCA_013436015.1. Taxonomy (NCBI): domain Eukaryota; kingdom Metazoa; phylum Arthropoda; class Arachnida; order Ixodida; family Ixodidae; genus Rhipicephalus; species Rhipicephalus annulatus. The sequence continues at coordinate 141,728 of WOVY01012363.1, forward strand.
AAAAAGGGCCGCATTACCGTGGATTTTTTCGGCGCTAGCTCTTACCAGCTCGGCGCTGTTCCTGGTGTCGGCCAGGCGTACGCTCGCTCTCCTGCTCGAAGTTCGCTGGCGGCAGCCACTGCCCGTGCAGTGCCGTGTTTGGTCTCGCGTTCGCTTGCTCGGGCTGAACGATGTCGCTCGCATAGGACTGGCCGACTTCTTAGCGGCACGGTGGTGTGCGGAGTTGTGGCTGCGGCCGCCGCTCCTAAGCTGTTGCGCTACGGGGATCGAAATGATTCTTTCACGATGTGTGACATCACGGTGAAATTATTAGTATGTCATATCTTACGTATGTTTTCATTTCAACTTCCATGTATTTCTCATATGCATTTGTATTCATCCTCTGTCACGTGTGACTCACTATTTTACATACTTAGTTGTGCAGCCATGGGCACAAATCGGGCTGAACACTGTGTGCGCTGGCGTCTGCGATGCCTGCCATTCATCATTCATCTCTTTCGTCAGAGCAGCTTCAGAAGGACTTAGTGAGATATGAAGGTAAAGTGATTTGTGTGTCATATTCTAGCGCTTGTTTTTATATTAATGTGCACGCACTGGTAATATACGTCATCTTCATCGTCTGTCACGTGTGTTTAACTGTATTTACTATATTATTGTTCCTGCAGCCGTGGAAGCACAACAGGCAGAAGGCTGCGTGCGCTGGCGTCTGCAATGCCTGTCATCTTTCGCTTCTTTCGGAGGATTGCCACATAGAATGAACAAGATTTGATAACGAGAGTGGACTTGTACACTTCACCATGAATTCACTTAAAAGAATGGGGAAACTTCATGTGTATGTAGAAAAATAAAAGATTTCGATGTCTCACTTTTGTCTTTCGTCTTTGCCGTGACTGCGAAAGCAGTTACACATAGGTGGCTAACTACCTTTTGCGTGTTCCTTTTTGCGCAATTTGTTGCTCACTGCGCAGAAAACAGGCGAAAAAAGTAGTAGGCCTGGCGGGAAATAAACAAAAAAACAGTGTTTGAACGGGGGACAAAACGTTCATCCTATTGGAGTATTTGAGTGGATCAACCGTTCGTCCGGCAAGGTGCAACTGTAAGGACTAATGGTTGCCCGGTAAGGTGCAAATGTTCGGACTAAATGTTAGTCCTTTGAGGTGAGTTGTCGGACTATTGATTACTCACTAAGGTGTAAATGTGAGAACTAAATGTTAGTCTCTTGAGTTCGTCTGTAGGGACTAACTGTTAGACCCGGTGCCGTTACTCCTTGAATGGATGAATGGTTGTGGCAGCCCTATTATAGTCCCCAAAAGATAGAACTACACACCTTTTTAACACCCTTTTGTCTTAGAGTGTACCAAAATATCACTGTTCGGGGTGCATCTTTTCCTGATATATGTTCTTTAATTTGCTTATTTCTTAAAATTCTCATGGTGTTTTTCGGAGGTTATTATTACGTAATCTTAGTTTGTATATTGTTATTCCTCAATTGTGGGAAAAATTTGCGTCTGCTTTCTCAGTTTTCGGTGGCATGTAAAATCGCATTCGGTGGCGTGTAAAGGCAAGAACATTATAACACATGGAGTATAATTTAATTGTTAGGGATGTGCGCACAAGCACAAGCAAAATTATGTTGAAATACTTTATTACAGGACTTTGTCGGTATCGCAATCCTAAGGCCTGTGGTACTATACGCAAAGAGAGAGAGAGAGAGAGAAAATTTAATGCGGAAAGGCAGGGAGGTTAACCAGAAAACATATCCGGTTTGCTACCCTGCACTGGGGGAGGGGTAAGGGGAGACAGAAAAGTAAGAAAAAGAAATGGGAAAGGGAGGAAGAGAAGCACAAACACACACACACACACGCGCACACAGTAGTGTCACAATCGTTCAACGAGGCGGGTCGCTCGCAGAAACTTCATCAGCGCCTTCGTTGCTTTCTGGCGTGAAGCTCGATCTTTCCGACATTCCAAGATTGACTGCTCAGAAAGTGGCTGGTCGTCGAGGCGAGCAAACACTGCTGAGAGGGACTGTCGCTGAGAGCTGTACTGGGGGCACTGACATAAAATATGTTCAATTGTTTCGTCATTGTCGCAATGGTCGCATGCAGCGCTGTCTCTCATTCCGATGCGGCAGGCAAAGGCGTTCGTGAAAGACACCCCAAGCCACATGCGGCAGAGAAGGGTCGTCTCGGATCGGGGTAGGCCAGATGGAATAGTAAGTCGTAGGCATGGGTCCAGGCGGTGAAGACGGGTGTGGAGAAAACCGGGCGTATTCCGCATAGACCTTGCGACATCCTGCGCAAGCGTATTAATCTTTGCTGCTGCGTCGCTTCTTGATAGTGGAATAGGTTCCATCACTCCATTTTCGTGAGCATTCTTAGCTGCATCGTCGGCATGCTCGTTACCGATGATGCCGCAATGGCCTGGTAACCACTGAAAAGATATGTCATGTCCTTCGTCTATTAGGTGATGGTACAGTTGTCGTATTTCGAGCGCCAATTGGTCTTGAGGCCCACGACGTAGAGCATTGTGTAGACATTGGAGAGCTGGTTTCGAATCAGTAAAAATGCTCCATTTTTGTGGTGTCTCTCGATCAATCCTGCGGAGTGCGCTGCGGAGTGCCGCGAGCTCCACGGCTGTCGATGTCGTCTTGTGTGACGTTCTGAACTGGATGGTTTCGGCTCTTGCTGGGAAGATCACAGCTCCTGCAGATCCTCCAACAGTTGTCGAGCCATCCGTGTAAAGTTTGACATGATCTTTGTGTTCTTCGTGTAGCATGAGTAGAATCATCTGCTTTAAAGCTGGCGCCGAGAGCTCCGCCTTCTTGCGAATCCCCGGCACTGTCAAGCGCAGTTTTGGTCGGTCCAAGCACCAAGGAGGTGTTAGTATCCGTTCCGGAGGCGTGTAGACTGTTGGAAGGCACTCACGGAAAGTCAATACTCTCTTACAGAAGGAGGCACTTGGTCGATCTTCTGGAAGCGAAGCTAGGTGGTGGGCAGGGGCGCGAGCAAGGTGTCTAATATGAGCTCTAAGCACCTCCAAAGTAATGTGCACTGTGGCCGGATGATCTTTGGCGATTGCGATGGTTTCCGCTGTTGATGTACAGCGTGGTAATCCAAGACAAACTCTGAGTGCCTGGCCCTGGGCGTTTTCTATTGTGCGTATACTGCTTTTGCAAGCGTTCGTCAGAACCGGCAAGCTATACCGCAGGTACCCCAGAAACAGCGTTTTGTACAAATGCAACATCGCGTGCACTGATGTGCCCCACGTTTTGCCTCCGAGGAACTTGAAAAGTTGTGCGATGGCCGTTAGGCGCTTCTTTAGAGTGGCCACATGGGGACTCCAGCAGAGATTTCGATCGATCGTGACCCCCAAAAACCTGTGGGTCTTGGCGTAGCAGACACTGTGTCCATCGATGGCGATGGGATATGACGTCATTGCCTTCCGCGTGAACGCGACCAGCGCCGATTTCTCAGGAGAAATCTCGAGGCCTTGTTCTCTAAGGTACGCCGATATTGAATTCGCTGCTTTCTGGAGTCTCGCACGTACCTGAGGACGTGTTACACCTGACGTCCAGGCACAAATATCATCTGCATAGAGAGATATCTGCACGGAATCTGGTATGCGTTCCACGAGACCGATCAGAACCAGGCTGAACAGTGTGGGGCTCAATACACCACCTTGAGGAACACCACGGTGTGTATAATGTTCAGAAGTCGGCCCATCATCAGTTTGCATAAACAATGATCTCATATGTAGGTAGCATTGGATCCAGCGGTACACTCGCCCACCCAAACCAACTGACTCGAGGGCGTCAAGTATGGCTTCGTGAGAAACATTGTCATATGCTCCTTTGACATCTAAAAATAGTGCGACAGATAACCGTCTGCTCATTTTCTGATGTTGTACGTAGGTCACCAGGTCAATGACATTGTCAATGGAGCTCCGAAGACGACGAAAACCGGCCATGGCGTCTGGATATATTCTATGGCGTTCTAGGAACCACTCGAGTCTGGCAAGGATCATTCGCTCCATCAGCTTCCCTACGCAACTAGCCAGCGCTATTGGGCGGTATGATGTCAGCTCTAGAGGCGATTTTCCAGGTTTGAGAAGTGCAACCAACCGGCTTGTTTTCCACTCTTTGGGGACCGTTCCATCTCTCCAAGACTCATTGAATACTTCTAGCAAAGCACTTCGTGCTCGATCACCGAGATTGCATAATAGGCGGTATGATATGCCATCCGGCCCAGGCGATGACGATCGATTGCATGAAGCAAGAGCCACATTCAGTTCTTCCATTGAAAAAGGCAGGTCCAGGTGCGGGTCAAGTGAATGTGGCGTGTAATCAGCAGTAAGGGCTTCTGTGCAATTTGACGGGCCCGCAATCTTCCTACAAAAATCTTCCGCTACCTCGATATCCCTTCTATTTTGGAAAAGGGCCAAGGCTTTAAACGGAAAACGTTGTTGGGGAAATATGCGTAGGCCTCGCACGGTTCGCCATATTTGAGAAAGCGGTTTGCGAGGGTCTAGACTCGCGCAAAACTTCGCCCACCGTTGAAACTCCAGTTTGTCTATACGACGCTGGATCTTCTTTTGCATGCGCCTGGCCATCCGTAGATCTTGAATGGATTTTGTGCGTCGATATCTGCGCTCCGCACACCGACGAGTCGCACGGAGTCGCTCTAACTCCACGTCCGTTTCTGAGGGCCTTGAAGAATATGCCAGCGTGCGCATCGCACTCTGCGCTGCTTGTTTGATCGCTTGCTCAATGCCAGAGGTTAAGCCTTTTTCACAAGCGTGTTCAATGTTGGTTGTGAATGCTGAAAAATCGATCCTCCGTACGGTTTTCGGCGGGTGGTCGCTAGCAAAGCCTTCGATGGTGAGATAACTGGGGATGTGATCGCTACCATGTGTCTCGATGTCTAAAAACCACTTAACGCTTGTGGCGAAGCGACGTGACACAAACGTCAAGTCCAAACAGCTGCTGTACGTTGATCCTCGCAGAAATGTAGGGCTCCCATCATTAAGTAGAGACAGTTCATGAGTCGATACAAATGAAGCCAGCCTCCGGCCCGTGGCATTGACTTTTGAACTTCCCCAGATTGGGTGGTGGGCGTTGAAGTCCCCTATAATTATCCACGGATCCGGGACGCTCGAAAGAATGTCATCCAGTCTTTGGCAATCAAAACGGGCTGAGGGAGATAAGTAGACACCTATTAATGTGAAGGTGAGGGTTTTCTGCTTCACAGTCAGGCAAATATATTGGTTCTCATCATGAGGCGACACAGGTTGAATGATGTAGGTAAGCTCCCGACGAATATACACAATGACCTTGCTGCTTTCGTTTCGGGTTTTGGACGGGATTGATTCGTAGCCGGATAGCCTGATCGGGTTTGATAATTTCGGTTCACATATTACGATGATTGGGAAACGGTTAGAAAACACGTACTGACGAAAATCGGAAATCCGTGATCTAAGTCCTCTTGCGTTCCACTGGATGACTGATGCTTCTCTGACGTCTTTGCGGAACGATTGTTGATCTCCTGCCATGACTCTACGCGAGGGAGGCGAGGACTGGGCTCAGCGCGTCCAACACCTGTAACCCGCTTCGAGCGGTTGGAGTTCCCAGGCTTCTTAGTATGTCTGCCATGACAGCGACGAGGGATCGTAACATCGGGATGATCTGTCGATCGACCCTTGACACATCCTCAACGGAAGTAGACTCGGTGGAAGGTGTAGGGCGGCGAGGCCTCGCAGGAGGCTCCTTTGCAGGCTGCGTACGCGGAAGCGTAGGCCACTCATCCGCAGCTGTGAGCTTCTCCACTTCATTTCGCTTCGTGCTTACTACTTCACTCGTGCTCGGAGGAAATGGGTTATGCGCAACACTCTGTCCTACACGCCTCCGTCGGCGGCTACGCCGCCGCCGTACCCTTTCAGCAGCCTCTCTGTGGGTTGAATTGTCCCTAACCATTTGTTTGATAATGGCGATTTCCTTCTTAATCCGAGGGCATTCTTTGGATGCAGCATCATGCGGACCATCACAGTTTCTGCACTTCAGACTTGTTGCCCGACATGCGTCTGCAGTGTGCGGCTCAGCGCATCGGGGGCATACTGTGGTGTTTGTACATACACTCTTGATGTGCCCAATTTTCATGCAGTTATGGCACTGGAGTGGTTTAGGGACAAATGGTCGAACAGGATGTCGGAAGTGTCCCACTTTGACATGCGACGGAATGGAATCTCCTTTGAACATTATCTTTACACAACGGGTGTTTCCGAGGCGAAGTACATTCGCGATGAGAACTCCTTCGTTCGCTGGTTTTATGAGAGTTGGGAGGTCCGAGTTTGCTATGGCCAAATCAATGTCGTAGATTACTCCCGCCATGCAGGCACCGTCCATTGGAATAACCGGTCGAACTTTGATGCCTCCCAAATCTGATACTCTGCGAAGCTTGTCTATGGCGCTGGCAGTCATTGTGTCCACAGCTAGAATATTCTTCCGCGTGTTCACCCGGATATCCTTAATGTCGTTTGGTGCTACCCCCTCAAAGTACATAGAGAGAGCTTGCCTGTTTATTGCTCGAAGGCTGATGGTGGAGTCCTCGGGCATGAATAGGATGGTGTGCGGCCAGCGTTCTCCTTTTGACTGAGACGTTAATGTCCCTGCTGGTGAAGACGGCTTGATACTTCTTCTTTTGGCCTTCCTGCTTCTCACGGTCTCGAAGTCGTCATCCGACGAGTCGTCGCCAGTGGCCGAGTACAGTTCCGTGTCCTCGCTGGTGCTCGAACAGGTGCTTCGTTTCCGCGACGAGCTTGCCAAAGGTGGTCTATGGCCGGACAGAGCCGCAGAAGGCTCCGCGTCCACAGCTATGAGGCAGTGACTATCACCGTTGGCCTCACTGGTTCTGGGCCAGGCGCGCTGATTTACCGAGGAGCTCGCCATAGCAGACCTCTGGCTGGGCGGACCAGTGGATGACTCCGCGTCCGTCGCCTTGGGGCAGGGAGCAGCGTCTCCCGTAAAAAGCGAAAAACTTGATAACAATGCTCGGAGCCGAAAGCAGAAGCGTTCTATCTACTATACGCAAATGTATACTTGTAATCAATGCAAGAATATTTTATGAGGTTGTCAGTGATAGAAGCGCACTCCTTTCGAGTGATTATTCTCGGCCTCTGAAAAAGGGGTGTATCAACATACACCAAGTGATATTTTGCTGTGCCGAACCACTTGTTAGTATATGATGGTGGCCCTACGCCTGGGAAGCTCCTCGCCACATATGGTTGCAAAAACCGTCTCCTCCTGTTATCCGCGAACCTCCAGTGACTCGTCGATTGTGATGATGGGGCAGTTTTTCATACAAGGGTCTGTCGACGCAGTATCTTTCGCAACATCTTCATATGGTTACTTATGTATTGAGGAGAGGGTACGAAGCGTAGACATGCTAGCGCTAAAAATTAAGTTCTGTTCTAGCTTTGAAAAAGGCAAGCCTCGACACAAGCTCTCTTTACGGATTGTTCATCGCAAGCTTCCATCTTGCCCTTTCTTTGTTTTTTCTTGTATTTCTGATATAGTTATTCAGTACTTGGCATCGTGCGTGCCACCGGACACTTCTTTCGAAAGAGTCCAAGAGTCCAACATATCAGCCAAATTCCATAGAATCACAGTGAAACCAAGGTGACGTTTATATTAGCCGAATGGGTTGACCGATGGTGTAGCCATGTGGCAGCACCACACCAAATCCGTGCCCCCCCCCCCAGCCCCGCTTCCCACCTGAACTTTTTCTTCGCTATGGCACACTCCACGAAAAAGGCCCTTATCAAAAAAAGTGTACGCTGCCCCTCTCCCCCTCCCCCCCAAAACAGAATCTGTCCACGCCCTTGCGTCTGACGTGTCAATGACGGCTTAGATCATGTTCATTTGATAAAAGCGGAGCAAGATTACAGTGGTCCTTAAAAAATAAGGGATCCTTAAGCTTCGTCTTTAGGAGTTCAATGCGATAGCGATCTTCTGTTCCTATAGTGCCTACTTCAAACACTTAATGCATAAAATCTTTTCGAACCAGCTATGCACCCTTTAGATATATCCTTAAGGAAACAGGCGCAATAGCGTGTGTGCGTTTTGTAATGGGTTACCGGCTTTACACCATGAAGTTATTATGGTAATCCTATGTTCTGACGCCTAATATCTATGAGCACTTGTATCACGCATTATCACTGCAATGTTTCATGTTGCATTGTGAAGCATGCAACAGGACGCGTGTGTTTGTAAAGCATGTGTCACTCTCACTGCATTTCCAAGCAGTGGAAGTAATTTTCAATGTATTCACAAGCAGACATTTGACTGTCTGGTAGAACATCCGCTTGACACTGAAATTACGCATGTTCAATATTCACTCGGACCCAAACGACACGGCCTTGATCCCCACTCTGATCCCAGAGCTTTAGTTATTTATTCTATTTACATCGTTATTGATACTTCGGTGACGCATGCGATGATTTTTCGCCCACAACCAATAACGCCGAAGTCGAGACCAATGCCGGAATTTTTACAATACGAGCTCTTTAACGCTGTTGCGTTAAAATGAGAGTTGACGGATAAAACAGAATGGTGTAACATTTTGCAGGCGGGAGTTTATTAGCTTTTATATTTATCCGAAGGCACCTAGCCTTAATTGTAACATAACACACATCGAGGACGAACGATGTTTTTTATCCTCAGTATTCCAGCCCCAATGCGCTCCGTTAGAAAAGTCCCAATTTATATCCGTAAGTGTTTATGCCACGCTTAACCGTTGTGTGATTCAATATGGTGTCACGACAGTGTCAACATATCCAATCACACCGCGGCAGAATCGGTATAAAAAGCGGGTGCCGCTGATGCATTGCCGAAAATTCCTCGTCGTTGCGATCACTCTGAAGGAACTTATAACCTAATAATTTTATTCCCCTGTATCCACACCCATTACGAAAGTGAAAAGATCACCAGCAGGTATAAAAGCAGCATTTCTGAAAAGTAGAGCCAAGTTACAGACAATTTGTTGGAATAATGGGTGTGAAGCAGGGATGTTTAGGTTCACTGCAATACCGGCTGCCTTGGCAAACAGGCTCACTTCGCTTCCACCTTTCCTGTACTCAGTGAGGGTACCAAAAAAGGCAATTGCATATGTCAATGTAGGAGAGAAAACACATGATAACATAATTGCGAAAACGAACGACCTGCGGCGACTTCTACTGTTAGAAAATGGTGCCGGTAACGATGTACATGCACTTAAATTTGCCGCTTTAGGCATCAGGCGCGTTGCTGTGATGTACTCCTCACTTGCCAGCATAGGCGTAGGTGGAGAAGTGGGTGTTTGAAATCTTTTCAAATTGTTAAAGTTTTGTATGTGTAGACACGCACATATACGAATCAACGCAAGAGCATAAAGAATACATTTACAAATACCCTCCCCTTTGCCTCGCTGACTGGTGGAGGTCAGCCGTGGCAGCGGTGCGGGCGTGCGCGGAACAGATGGCGAAATGGCAGGCAAGAAGACGCGGAAACGCGACAAAGTGTGGCTGCACGTAGCTGCCATAGTAACGACAGAGATATCTTCCATCGGCTTCGTTGCTGCTGGCTTGCGTTCCGTTCCTTGAATTCTCGGTGCTCGTCAATTTTTTACAAAAAAATGTTGTCTCGGGCTGATAACATGCTTGTCATTCTTGAGAGAAAGTGGTGGAAGCGTGTCGTTGCTAAAATCGAAAGGCATGCAAGATTTCAGGATAATTTTTGTTAGGCGAAACAACACTCGTTGAACACGTTCTTTCCTTAGTCTACTCTCCTTTCCTGATCAGCAAAATATTATCTGTGGTTCTACATTTCAAAACCACGATATGATAATGAAAGACACCTCAGTGGAGGGCTCCGGACGTTCTGACCACCTGGTGTTCTTCAACGTGCATTTGTACAGCTGATGGCTCACTACCATTTTGCCTTCATGAAAATGTGACCACCCCGGCCGGGATCAAACCCGGGACATGTAGTTCAGAAGCCGAGCTCCACAACCACTGCTCCAATGCGATGATCTCCCGATTAGCATAATTTCATCCGGAGGATGAACTGATGACACACTAGTTTCGTTGCCGCAATGCTACTTCACGCCATTTAGAGTAATCACTAAAATTGCGGTGCTGCATATAATTCTGCCAGCGGTCTCTTATCACATACGCACGTGACGGCCGCTTTGTTGTTGGTGTTTTTTTCTTTTTATATCGTTAACATTGTGCCATCGCTTGACGTTCATCTTAGTCACCCATAGCCGGCTGAAGTGACCTTCCTTCGTGTACAGTATTTGTTAATTCCTTGAACCTACATTTGAGGACACTAGAAACGCAGCGCGTTAAACGCCTGTGATGTGATAATGTTTCAATTTCGCGAACTTTAATATAAGGCTGGTGAAAATTAAGCAGTGGAGTTGTGTTACCACAGAATGAAAATTTTATTATTTCTGTTTAAGGGCTACAAATTTCGGATTAAATATTTTTCTCTAGAGTCGCTATTACATTGTTCATTGGGCAATTTTCGTGAATTCCAAAGCTTCACAGACTGAAAAAAAATATTCTGTCATGTCCTATATGGAGCAGAAGCTTACTGCACTAGTTGGAGACGTGTAGTGCTCATGTACAGTTTTTTTTCATTACTTGTCAATTTTAGCTAAAGCACCCTGTTGAGGTGGGAAGATGTAAATCATAGAGAGCAATGTGTGGTGGACACAACACTGCGATGCAAATTGCCATGGCACAAACAACTTTATCCCATTAAATGAGAAACCACGCCTCTGTCCAATGAGATACTGCGAGACATAACACTCATAAGATTCATTGGCGCCGTGCAAAGCGTACATAGCAAAGGATCTCACTCTGCGAATAAAATCAGACAAAAAAAACTACAACAAAAATAACACCTTTGTGACAGAATGATTTCCCACACAAACTGGGATAGTCTGTGGGAGCACTGTATGTACTCTATACTATGGTCAAATTCGAGGAAGCGTTGCTATAATGTGGACGCACGCTAAACAATTTACCAGCGTTTTCGTTTAGGCTCCTAGAAGCCGCTTTCAACTTGTGAATTAGAAGTTACTCGTGTAATTCGTGCTTATCTTGTGAAGTGAATCTGACTTGCAGTACTGTCAGTCCAAAATAATTCTAAGGTATGCCCGATGGTGAGAACCTGTCTATGTATCGGCTAATGAAGCATATAGGAGCACATGCGCGTCGTGATTAAAGTGGTGCCAAAACGTATTGTTGGTTTTTCTAAATCCTCTATACATCAGTGAACAAACTATCAAGTGTAATCTCTGGTGCTCACGTAAGTTCGAGAACAAGATTTACTACTTGTGTCCTGCGTGTATACTTATCTAGAACGAGTTATAACAATCACGAGAGTGGCCGAATATTCTGGTGCAGCCTGCGCCGAGCAGTGCTTACTCGTTTTCTCGTTTCCTCTTCTGGAGGTACACTGGAGTATACGGGACAGAGCCACTTTCATTTTTATTATTGTTTGTTTATTTTCATCACTTCTGTTTATTTTTTTCACCTAGAGCCGCTTTACTTTTTGATGATAATGATGATGAAGATTACCTATATGTATGGCTCACGTCCACTCTTCTCCACTTGCCAAGAAACAAATTATTTATATAAAAAGTGTTCACATAAGAATTGTATCACTAAAAATTTATATAACAAGTATACTAACCTAATGACGCTGACTTACATATTTGAGGTCAACCTCGCCTTGAATAATTTTGCAAGATTTGAAAATATATCGTGAAAACCATTTTTAATATTTGTTTTTCATTGCTGATGCAAGGAACTTCACACAGTTTAACATCTAATAGCCCAACAAGTGATTCTGCGAAGCCGAACCATGCTGTATCAAACCGAAATCAAAAGATACATAAAAAACCACTCATACGGGCGTGTACAAAAAATAATTTTTATTTATGTAGAATTGCTATAAATTTTAAAGAATGAATGCACAGTTAGTAATCTAAATCTGCAAAAAAGAAAAGACTACCTCGCTTCTAAGTAGATCACCTTATTGGATGTGAATTCCGGTAATCGCTGATTGCAAGGTGTTCTAGATAATAGTGACTGGATTATTTAAAGGTAAAACTGTCATTGCGCTCTTTGAAACATCAAGACTTAAATAGCCTACAACCAATTAATAATTGCTCACCTACATTTGTAGGCGGATATATAGCGGTTGTATATCACTACCTGGAGCTAGAAAAAAAATGATATATTTTCTGCATATACATGTGTGTATACCTCGTCATGAATGGGAATAGTGCTTAGCTATATATGAAAAAAGAAAAAGCGAGGTTACTGCTCCCTCAAGAATGCCTCGTAAGCTGGTAGGTATAATCAAAGAATGACACTTTAATAAACAATAAACTCCCTCATTGGTTAAAATTTTCCTAAACTACTACCTTACCGTTTAATTAGAAGTCTCTCAAAATTTTAAATGATCCGATAATATTTTATGTTCTACTCTCTCGTAAGCTTCTCACTAAGGCTATCATTGTTGCTTTTTCTTTTTTTTTGCTCGCGCGGCTAGGGGCTGCAGTGTGTGGAGCACGCGTACCTGACAGCGTCGACAGGTTGACACGGGTGCGCTTCATCGCAGGTTTGATAACGACATAGTCTGAGGTACTGTTTGTCAGTGTTGTAGCACTTCAACTCCATGTCATTATTCCCGAACATGTTGTATGGTTTCTTTCAATCACTGAGTGCACTGCAAAATTTTTGCACCCATAGGAGAGTATTTTGTCCTATGGGCAACACCCTTTTAGGGTGTTTAGGAACGCCCATAACAATAGCGGGTTTAGCAACACCCTGAAAACGTAGGGTGTAAAGAAACGTTACCCCCTACTTATATAGGTATTATGAACGCCCCTAAGCTATGGGTGTTAGATGTAGCTACATTCGTGCGAATGGGGTGTAACACTAAAAACCCCCTTGAAACGATGGCAGTTACATGGTTAAACATACTTGATCAAATGAAGCGCAATTATTGGGACAACAAAAGGAGAGACACAGGAGGTGGCGCTTCGTCTTGCGTGTTGAGGAGAGCCATCCATAGCACTTCATTCTATCAAATATGCATCACCAACTGGTCCAAGCCTCAACTGTTTTCAGGGAGAAGCATATATGAACGTTCTCTGCGGCCGACAGGGAAGAAGGAAGATAGTGGTGTCACCCACTGCACTTATTATACCTGCATGCATGCAGCCCATAAAATAAGGTGCCGTGGTCTTGAATGAGCTGCATAACACCAGTGTATATATGTGTCGGTAAACTGGGCCGCACACACACACACACACACACTCACTCACTCACACACACACACACACACGACTCACCACACCACAGTAGTGCAAGCAGTGATTGATGATTGATTGATTGATATGTGGGGTTTAGCATCCCAAAACCACCATTTGATTACTAGAGATGCCGTAGTGGAGGGCTCCAGAAATTTCGCCCACCTGGGGTTCTTTAACATTCACCCAAATCTGAGCACACGGGCCTACAACATTTCCGCCTGCACCGGAAATGCAGCCGACACAGTCGGGATTCGAACCCGTGACCTGCGGGTCAGCAGCCGAGTATTTTAGCCACTAGACCCCCGCGGCCGGGCATGCAATCAGTAAGTTGTGGCGTCTTCGCAAGCCGTGCCCGTAAACCAGCTCCACGGGGCTGAAGCCAGTGCTCTCGTGAGGGGTGGACCTAATCGTAAACAATGCTGCAGGCACGCATGCCTCCCAGTCACACTCGTTCTCAAAGCAAAGAGCTCTCATACGCTTTAATACAGAGTGCATTCGTTCAACCGGATTCGATTGAGGGTGGTTCACCGAACTATGCACAATCTTTATCCCGCAACGATCAAAGAATATATTTGTTAATTTGCTTGTAGAAACGCTCCCATTGTCACATTGAATCTTGACCGGAAATCCCACACGAGATAAAATGGACAACAAAGCGTCCACTACAGCAACTGAAGTTAGCTCCCGTAAAGAAATGGCCTCGGGAAACTTAGTGGCCATGCACAAGGCTGTTAAAACATAGCGACCGCCAGACGGCGATTTCGGTAAAGGCCTACAATGTCAATCACAAGCCGACGAAATGGCTCTGAAATGACTGGCACTAACGTCATGGGGTATTTCCATTTGTCAGTGGATTTACCGACCCGTTGACATGTGTCGCAAGAGCGAACGAACTCCTCTACGTCCTTCCAACAGCCGGGCCAGTAATACCGCTGAGCTACCCTGGCTTTGGTTTTTTTTTGATCCCTAAGTGGCCGACCCATGCATTGCCATACGCCAGATCAAGGAGTTGTCAGCGGTATTTATGCGGTAGTAGAAGGTGGTCGTACACGCACCCTTTTGCATTTGCATATCTTCGATGCATGCTTTCAGAATTTATATAGAACGAAATGTTCTTTTTCACTACCCCTTCTTTTACATGTTCATGCTGGGATTTCAGGGATGGATCTGCCCTTTGTTCAGCGACAAAGTACGGTTTATCCACTTGAGTAAGGTGTTGCCAAGAGTTTGACATGGGTGCTACAACTGACCCTTCCAATCGTTCCGGACTCCCAGTGTGTTGGCTCACGGTCCTCCCGTTTTCATCATGCGCGTCCCGATTCCACCTGAGTCGGCAAGAGCGATTCGCTAGCGTCCTCCGTTGATTTTACCTCGGTGCTTACTGATATTGGCGGCTCAATTGGATGCGTCATCCCTAGTTTTCCGGAAATTTCACGCGCTTTAGAACGCGTGAGGGCCATGAACGCAACTTCTTTGGAAAACGACTCGCCTCGCTCTCTAAGAAGTTCGACAGATTTGTTAAAGAACCAACAGGAAAAATTCTCTGGCAAATATTCGGTTACCGCTGCCTTGGTGTCTAGTCGGCCGAAAGGGCCCTCTAGAATTACTCGAGCTATTGGCAGGCATGCACTTTGCTTCTCAGCCTCCTGTCAGATTCAAGCACATTCTCCGGTAAAATCCGAAGAGGAACGCAACTTGGGTGTGCGACATCCGTCGTGGCAGCTGAGTCGTGCAGTACCCTCTTTTTCCTACCGTACAAGCATTTCTTGCGTGTATGGTTGCAAAAGTCTCAGGCTCTCGTCCGACTCACGTATGCTTGCAAATGCCATTTTCTTTTTGCAACTTCTAACAAAGTGGCCTGGTTCATTGCAGTTATAGCATACTGCAGATCTTTGCGCATCAAATGTGTGGTTCACGTCAGCAGACGCCTTTGAAGTGCCCTCTGTTTTCGACTCATTCTCACGCTTTTCATTAGGCGGCTCCTGCGCCTGCGATTCTTCCTTTCGGAAGTTGTTACGTGAAAAAAACCTCTTTCCTTCAAACAGTTTAGACAGGAATCTCTTCGGATTTTTCTCAGGCTGCGCTGCCTTTCCGCACAAATTTCTACGCAGTTCATAGTCATCGGCAAGCTCAGCCGCTTTGCTCAAATTCATTTCTGCGAGCCTATCTTGGAGCCACAGCTTTGTTTTTTCTGAAATGCCGCTGTAATACTGCTCTAGGGCAATGCATTCTATTACTTTATCGTGGTCTCCATAAAGTTCAATCACTCTACAAGGTTAGCCTTAATCTGATAGGCGAAGTCCTGGTGTGACTTGGCCTTACGTGCATGCCTGAAACGCTGTCAGAATGCCTCCGTGCACAAGCGATATTTGCGTAACAACGCCCCTTTAACCTTGTCATACACTTCCGCGTCCTCTCTACTAAGTCGGGCTATCACGTCGGTGACCTCGCAGGTAAGCAGTGCTAGCCATTTTTGCAGCCAATCCTCGAGAGGGATTCTACTTTTCACGCATTGTCGCTCAAGATGGACAAGATAAAGCGTGATGTCTCCGCCAACATAAAACGGCTGCACAAGGTCTGTTATCTTGTTTGGGTTTCCCGATTCCCTCACTGCGGGAGCATGGTTCCCGGCTGATACCCTAACTTCCAGTTCTCTCAGTTTAAGCTCATGTTCCATTCTTTCTCTTTCTTCATGAGCTTCTGGCTCTTTTTGTTTTTCAGCTAGAATATCCTCCTGAGCTTTCTGCTCTCTTTCCCTTCTATCTCGAATTTGCTCAAGAGCTGCCTGGGTTTCCTCGAGAGTCACTTTCTCTTTCTCCATAAATGCGATGCTCTGCTGTTTCCGCTTAGCAGAGCCAACCACAAGCCTTAACTCCTTGCAAATTTTGAGAAGGTCCAGCATTTTGAATTTGCCGATATTATTACTTCACTCCGCCTCGTTTACGCTCTATTAAAACAATGCCGTCGAATCATGCAATTATTGGCCGACCCACAAAGTTGCAATGCCGAAACCAACTAACAAAGAGTGCTAGGTCTGGCCCTACGAGCTTTTCACTACGCCTCGTTTACCTTATATTGAAACAATGTGGTTGAATCATTTATTCCTTGGCCGACCCACAAAGTTCCCACCCCAAAACCTACCAACAAAGAGTGCTAGCTAGGTCTGGCCCTACGAGCATTTCGCTACGCCTTATTTACCCTCAAGTGAAACAATGTGGTCAAATCAATCAATCCTTGACCGACCCACAGTTGCCACACCAAAACCTACCAACAAAGGGCGCCAGCTAAGTCTCGCGCTACGAAAGGTAAACTTCAAGCATTCACCTCACCAGGGTAGCTGACGCTGGCCGATCCCACCGAGCGGCCATCCACTGTTATGAAGGAGGTGTCGGGACATGCCGCCACGTCCGTGACTGTGGCGACCTTGGGTAGCGTGGTCATGGCTGGAGCCATCCGAGTGCCGGGAGAAGACGAGTAGGTGAGCCAGCGTAGATGAGAAGAAAACATTTATGTAAAATATTTACATGTTGAGAGTAGCGTAGAACAGCATGAAACAGGTGAAGCACCACCGAGCGTCTCTACGCTTTCGTTTTTATACACTGCCTTCCCAGGATTCACTGCAAGGGAAGACAAGTCATTTCAGGTCCATCCAATAGGATTGTTCTCCTCGACTTCGACCCTCTGCAGACTAGTGCGCCAAACCAGTTTCTGGAAAAATTGCAAGGACACGCACACCCGATGGCACAGGGAAGAGAAATACGGCACCACTGGCTCAGCTAGCTCCTTGTAAGCACCGAACACAATGCACCAAGGCGCGGTCACTGGCCCAGGAATGTAGAAAGCGTGCTCTTGGCACAAGTCCAGATGCGAGGCCCATTGTTCGGTGCACCACCCAAAGGAGGAGGTGGAAGCATAGGCTGCAAAGGTGCCTCTGGGTAGTCAGTTGGAAGGGGTCTTTAGGTCCGTGGGCCCAGCAGACTCACGGCACCACCATTGTAATTTTAAGCAGCCCTGGGGTGTCTCTCCCGGCATAACAGCGCTGTCTGGAGGAGACGCTGACTGATGATACGAAGCGTGTCAACGCGCGCCTCCTAAAGGCGTGCTGACACAAAATCGCACGTCTGAGATAGCCTAAAGAATCGATTACCGTAAACACGCGAATATCCTCTGTAAAATATCGATTATAACCGGGAAGATACTTTAAATTATGATGTTTATGTGAGCGATAGACTCCATCGCGCTATTGAGACCCTCGAAGGGGACCCTTTGGGAACCCCGTACTTCCCTCCCATCAGCACGCTGCAGCCATTGAAAAGGGTTATGTTACGTCATAGCCACTATATGTCCTTTCCGCGTTTGTTTCCGCAGTCTATACTTTTCGGCGGCTGGTCGTGAGTGTATGGCCATGGCGCATGCTGTTAAAGCTTTGTGTTATGCCACACTGCAGTCCTGTTTCTTATTCGGTAGTATTTTTTGATGCGGACCATGCGTAAGTGTGTCACAGTTCTCTGTGATGACGTTATCGATAGTTGCGTTCACAACGTCGCGATAGTTGCACCCGGCGGCATCTCCTTTTTGGAGTCTCTCAAACCGAAAGTGCTCAATAATGAGCGGATTGTAATTGATAATCTTTTTTTGTGTGTCAGCAAGCGATGTGTCGTGTTTTGAATAATAGGCCCCCAGCAACATATTGCAGCAGAAAACACGAGCCATAGTGCCGTGAACCATGCATTGGGTTTGTTTATTTGTATTTTGATTTTTCGGCCTGGCTGCGCCGGCCTGTGCTATCACTGTTTTAACAGCGTTTCGAACAAACGCTATCACAGCGTTTCGAACAAACGCTATCGAACAGCGTTTCGAGCGTTCCGAACAAACAGCGTTTCGAACAAACGCTATCACAGCGTTCTCGATACAATTCGACTATTCGAGAAACCCTCGTGCCGAGGGATATAAATTCCCGCACAGCCGGTGCCGCGACATTTGACCGCCGACGCTCACTAGCGTGCACGTCGTTTTGCCGACCATTGCTTCGCCGCCTGTGTATTCGTTCAGTTGTTAGGGGAGCACAAGTTCGCTCCAATAAACTTGTTTTTCTTATAGACAACTGCGTCGTCCTTTGCTGCGTGACATCTGGTGGAGGTGCGGGGTACAGGAACCCTAAGCCATTGCCAAGCCGACAAGCAAGCCCAACACGACAAGCACGCCCAACTCGTGTCAGCCGCCGACAGCAAGGCCTTCAGCCACAGTTTGGACTGCTCCCGGATAAAAGGAGGAAAGAAGACGTAAAAACCACGATGATCGACGCAGGCACCATGACAAGCGCTACCAACATTCCCGTCGTTCTGCAACAACCTCGTGAGCCCCCATAATTCCGAGGAACGCCTGGTGAAGACCCGGAAGAGTGGCTGGAGAAGCTGGAGCGCATCCGCATCTTTAACAGGTGGGATGACAAAGAAACGTTTCGTCATGTCTTCTTCTATTTAGAGGATGCAGCTCGAACGTGGTTTGAGAACCATGAAGGCTCCCTAACCGACTGGACTGTCTTTAAGAGCGAATCCCTCAAAACATTCGCTACGGTTGTGCGGAAAGAATGAGCCGCCCTTTTGTTGGAGACGCGAATGCAACACCCTAACGAAGGTGTTGTACTGTTCGCTGAGGAGATGAAGATGCTGTTCCGAAGAGCTGACCCCGAAATGGCAGAAGAGAAGAAGGTGCGCTTTCTGATGCGGGGAGTTAAACAAGAGCTCTTCGCTAGACTCATCCGCAACCCCCATAAGACCGTCGCTGAGTTCGTCACCGAGGCTTCGATGATCGAGAAGACCTTGGATATGCGTTCGCGGCAATACGATAGACCACTCAACACTCTTTCGGTGAACCCGGTAAACGCCTCTGGATTGGCGACGGAAGACTTGCGGCAGACCGCCGTCGTTCGCGAGGAACTGAGGAAATTGTTTCCAGCAACGCCGCAGCCCCAAGTCGCCTCCCTCACTGACGTCGTCCGCGAGGAGGTTCAGCAAGCACTGGGGAATTCTATGCCGTCGGAAGCATCTTATGAACCACAAGCGATGACCTACTCCGCTGCTGCTCGTCAACGCCGACCCTTCCCAACCCGTTATCAAGAGGCCCCGCCGTACCACCGCCCAATGTCACCCGCCTGACCCCCTCTAACCCGAAACCAGGCGCCCAGGAAGACCGAGGTGTGGCGAACGCCAGATAATTGTCCGCTGTGCTACCACTGCGGAGAGGCCGACCACGTCTACCGCCGCTGCCCGTACAAGAGGCTGGGTTTGCGTGGGTTCTCTGTCGACGCACCCCGCCCGCGAGCCGGCCAGCGCCCATTTGAGATCAAAGAATACCTGTCGAACACCAGCCGTGGACCATCCCGTTTCAACCGTTTGCCGTCGCCTTACCCGTACCAATCCCCCAACCGTCGCAGCATTGCTGACTTCGCCCGTGGAAGGTCCCCCAGCCCACGAGGGGGAAACTAAAAGCAGCAACTTCTGGAGGTGAAGTTGCACAACGACGAAAAAATGAAAACCCTCCAACGACGCAAGACCGTGATTCACGACATGCCCTCATCCCGACGAACCGACGACACCCTGACGAGACCCCCAAAAACGACGACAGCTACGCTGCGCGACGCGTACCCGAAATGACGAAGCCTGCCGCAGAGAAGACGACGATGACGACGCATAGTGCCCGACCATCAACACGTGCAAGCCGCGATGTGACGCCCCGACGCACCCGAAATTCGAGGAAAGCGGCATCCGACGTCCTGTTGTCCATCGACGGCGTTGACGTAGTCGCCCTTATCGACACGGGAGCCGACTACTCTGTCATGAGCGGGTCCTTCGCGTCCAAGCTAAAGAAAGTTACAACCAGATGGGACGGTTCGCACATACGCACAGCAGGAGGCCACCTCGTGACCCCAAGTGGAATGTGCACATCGCGCGTCACCATAGACGGCACTACGTACCCTGCGGAGTTCGTCATTTTGCCTAACTGCTCCCGCGACGTAATTCTCGGAATGGACTTTTTGACGGACAATGGCGCAATAATCGATCTGCAGACCAGGTCGATAACGTTTTCTTCCGATCACTCCACGACGCCGCAGCCGAACCTCGGACACCGTGCTGCTGTAAGGATCGCCGACGATCACGTCACCCTGCCACCCCGCGCAAGCTTGATGATCGCCGTCTATTGTGAAGGTGCTGCCCCTGACGTCGACGCTACCATGGAAACTGACGGAAGGTTGCTTCTAGACCGCGGTGTGTCGGTCGCAAGAGGCGTTGCGCAGTTTAAGCAACGCAGATCCCAAGTTTTGGTCACCAAATTCACCGAGGAGTACCAGCATCTAAACAAGGGCGCTGCATTTGCGTTCCTCGAAGAAATGCAAGAAGCGAGTCAAGTGATCGCGGTCGCCACCTTTTAACGCGCACGCGCAGATGCTTCCAGACTGCCACATCCTTTCGACGTGAAGCCGGCGCTGTCGCTAGAAAATCGGGACAGATTACTGGAGTTGCTCCGTCGCTACGGCGAGTGTTTTTCTCGAACTCGAAGTTACGTCAGACACCTTTGGCGAAGCACCGGATAATAACCGAAGATGGAGCCCGACCTACCAGACAATCACCGTACCGCGTTTCTTCAAACGAGCGCGAAGCCATCCGGACTCAAGTAGATGACATGCTCAGCGACGACATATTACAGCCATCGAAAAGTCCGTGGGCTGCGCCGGTTGTACTCGTGAAGAAAAAAGGTGGCACTTTAAGATTCTGCGTTGGCTACCGGAGACTAAACAAAATCACCAAAAAGGACGTGTACCCCCTGCCACGAATCGACGACGCCCTCGACCACCTCTGCCACGCCAAGTACTTCTCATCCATGGATCTGAAGACCGGCTA
This sequence comes from Rhipicephalus annulatus, assembly GCA_013436015.1. NCBI lineage: Eukaryota > Metazoa > Arthropoda > Arachnida > Ixodida > Ixodidae > Rhipicephalus > Rhipicephalus annulatus. The sequence goes on from WOVY01012363.1 coordinate 162,993, forward strand.
CTGGCAAATTGAAGTGGACGAGAGAGAGCGAGAGAAGACTGCATTTATAACCCCGGACGGTCTATACGATTTCAAGGTGATGCCGTTTGCCGTTCGGGCTGCGCACGGCGCCCGCAACGTTTCAGAGAGTTATGGACACTGTGCTAGCAGGCCTGAAGTGGCACACTTGCCTCGTATACCTCGACGACGTTGTCGTATTCGCCCAGACTTTCGACGAACACCTCACAAGGTTGGAATCTGTACTCGAGGCCATTCGTACGTCGGGGTTAACGCTGAAGCCTGAGAAGTGCCGTTTCGCGTACGAGGAACTCAAGTTCTTGGGTCACGTCGTGAACGCCGCAGGAGTCTTACCTGACCCGGCAAAAACATCAGCCATTGCGAACTTCCCAAGGCCAAAAGATAAGAAGGGTGTGCGAAGGTTCCTCGGACTGTGCGCATACTACCGGCGCTTCGTCGCAAACTTCGCACGCATTGCAGAGCCACTCACGCGCCTGACGAAAGAAAGCACCCCTTTCAGCTGGGAAAACGACCAAGAAAAGGCATTCTGGCAACAACGCCTGCAAAACCCGCCCGTGCTCACTCATTTCGACGAAAACGCCGAAACAGAAATGCACACGGACGCCAGTGATATCGGTTTGGATGCCATCCTCGTCCAAAAGCAAAGTGGTTACGAAAAGGTAATCGCCTATGCAAGCCGGGGTTTGTCGAATCATATTATATGAGCTATCATATGGGCCATTTCAAAATTTCGCCCATACGTGTATGGTAGACCGTTTAAGGTTGTGACAGACCATCATGCGCTGTGTTGGCTCGCCAATTTGAAGGACCCCTCTGGCCGTCTTGGGCGGTGGAGCTTGCGCCTGCAAGAGTTCGACGTTACAATGTTCTACAAATCCGGCAGGAAACACTCCGACGCTGACTGCCTGTCCCGCGCCCCCGTCGACCCACCACCACAGGAATCCGATGAAGACAGCGCGTTGTTCGGAGTCGTGACAGAGAGCGACCTAGCCGCCCAGTAGCGTGCCGACCCTGACCTCCGCGCCATGATCGACTACATCGAAGGACGCATCGTCGCCGTGCCTAGGGCGTTCAAGCGCAACTTACCAGCGCTCAGCCTCAAAAACTCCACCCTTGTGAAGAAGAATTTCAACCCCAGAACGAGAACGAATTATCTACTTGTCATCCCTGCAGACCTTCGTGACGAAATTTTGGAAGCGTGCCACGACGACCCGTCTTCCGGAAATCTCGGAACAGCTTCCGAACAGCTCGCACGATTACAAAAATCAAGGCGAAATACTTCTGGCCCCGCCTTATATCCGATGTCACCCACTACGTCCGGAGCTGCCGTGACTGCCAGCGACGAAAAACACCACCGACGAGACCCACCGGACTTCTGCAGCCGGTCGCCGTTCCAACAAGGCCCTTCCAACAGATCGGAATGGACCTTCTTGGCCCATTCCCTACATCCCGATCCGCGAACAAATGGATTGTCATAGCGACAGACTACATGACGCGCTACGTAGAGACCACCGCTCTTCCGAGGTGAACTGCACAAGAAGTTGCAAAGTTCTTTATTAACCAAGTTGTGCTGCGACATGGAGCCCCTGAGGTCCTAATCATGGACCGCGGAACGACCTTCACTGCGGAGCTCATGCAAGGAATCTTGCGCTACAGCAACACGGATCACCGAAGAACGACGGCGTACCACCCCCAAACGAACAGACTAACGGAACAGCTGAATAAGACAATCGCGGATATGCTGTTTATGTACGTCGACGTTGAACATAAGACGTGGGACGAAGTCCTCCCGTACATCACGTTTGCGTACAACACGGCTAATAAATAAACCACGCAGATGACACAGTTCGAGCTCGTCTACGGAAGACGGCCGACTACGATGCTCGACGCTATGCTTTCACACGTAGAAGACGACGACCGCAACGCCGACGTCCAAGGATACCTCCAACGTGCGGAGGAGGCCCGCCAGCTCGCTCGAGTTCGTATAACGGACCAGCAACTGGTGGATGCCGGACGCTACAATCTCCGACGCTGAGACGCCGAGTACCATCCTGGAGATCGTGTGTGGGTTTGGACTCCCATTCGACGACGTGGACTCAGTGAGAAACTTCTACGACGCTATTTCGGACCCTACCGGATTCTACGACGTGTTGGCGAACTAACGTACGAAGTGATCCCCGATGGTGACTCCCGTACATCACGACGACGCACGCGGCCCGAAGTCGTCCTTGTGGTTCGCTTAGAACCTTTTTACGGTCGATGACGAACTTTTATTTTAATTTGTTTGGACTGTCCCTTATGTTAGCATCGGGTCGATGCACTCTTAGAGGGGGCGTAATGCCGCGAACCATGCATTGGGTTTGTTTATTTGTGTTTTGATTTTTCGGCCTGGCTGCGCCGGCCTGTGCTATCACTGTTTTCACAGCGTTTCGAACAAACGCTATCAGAGCGTTTCGAACAAACGCTATCAGAGCGTTTCGAACAAACGCTATTGAACAGCGTTTCGAGCGTTCCGAACAAACAGCGTTTCGAAGAAACGCTATCACAGCGTTCTCGATACAATTCGACTATTCGAGAAACCCTCGCGCCGAGGGATATAAATTCCCACACAGCCGATGCCGCGACATTCGATCACCGACGCTCACTAGCGTGCACGTCGTTTTGCCGACCACTGCTTCGCCGCCTGTGTATTCTTTCAGTTGTTAGGGGAGCACAAGTTCGCTCCAATAAACTTGTTTTTCTTATAGACAACTGCGTCTTCCTTTGCTGCGTGACAATAGTTTTTGTGTCAGAACCCCTAAAGGCCTGACCCCACGCAGCGGCACCCGTTAAAGCGCGCGCCTGAGTGCGTCTCTTTTTGGAGCGGTGCCACATTCTCTCCCGAAGGGGAGTTGGGGGGCATGGCTACGCAACGTTGGGTGCCCTTTTTATCACTAGACAAATTCCACTGAAAACCCGTCTCGAAAATGCAGTAGCGCTGTTGTCGGGCGTTTGGTTTCTCTCGGCAGGCAAAAGCTGCGGCACCTATACCTTAGTTGCTGCTGTGTTTTCGCTGGTGCATGCGCTGTTTTCGGCCGAGCAAAGAAGAAAAAGTGTTGTACCGATCAACTTTCACGGTGATTTGCACGGGAAGCCACAAGAAAGTTGGAGCAGGTATTCTTTAATTTTTATTTCAATTTTCTGTTGACGAAAATTGTTGCCGTTCAGCCGCAGCGGTGAAACGCGAGAACTTGCCTTCGACGCAGCTTCACCGGTTATGTTTTGGAGTGGCTTACGTATAAAAAATTATTATATCTCTCAAGCGTTGGAATGAGCCACAGAATTACGCTTTTTAATAAGCCGCATCGAGCACTTTTATCTCAAAGCACGTTAACGTTCTGGCTAGCATTGCCAAATGCGAAACATTTTTCATGGTTGCTATTGTTGATATAACTGCAAAAATCTTCAACACATCAAAATGATATTGCCGTACTGGCGTGAACTAAAAGTGTCATTTGGTCATCGAGCCAACGATCGAGCATGTATTTCTTTCTGCGTGGGTACGGTTCACTAAAGTAACAGCGAATGAAAGAATGACTTAGTCTATGCTTTTTACCATTATATGTGGCTGCGAAGACACGCCTGACACATGCGTATTGTAGAGGGCTGTTTTGGCTCTGGTTTGCTTCACTAGATTTTCACGTGTGTGTGAATTCACAGAAAACAACACGCGGGAAACTTGCCCAGTCGTGCGCATTTCGCGGCGTCGGCTTGAGTGTACGAATTTAGCCGCGGGCCTTTACGTAACCGTATTGTCCACAGCATGTTGTTTGAGCATTAGCGCAAGCGTGTTGCGGATGAAAGTGACGCCGAGGTTGCTCTGGCGATTTGCATGGACAACTTCTATAGTACATTTACTATATGTGATGATTATTCGTAAGGATTAGTGACCACGTATTTTTAGACCACGCATTTGCATATTGTACTCTAGAGCTTCTGGCTGAACTGGGTCTGTCCTTGCATTAGTACAAATTAAAGAGTGGACGTTCAACGTAGGCTGCAGCAACGACAATGACGTTACGCAAATGAGCTACAATGGCGCAGTTAAGGGACCTCATATGTTTTCACGAGGTTCTCAAAGCTAAAGCTACACGTCAACGTAGCTCTGATGTTCTTTCTGTTCATTTCAGAACCCCTCATACAGCCACTGCAACTTCCTCTGTTGTGACTACCGCTTGTAAACATGCGAGAGGTGTCCCGACGCGCTGTCCTCGAAGGCAGCTTTCGCACCTGCTGCGCTCGTCGTCACGTGTTCATAGAGGCTGGTAGTGCGCATTCAGCTGGGGTGACTGGGCGGAGCCAACGTGCCGTGACGTCATTCAGCGCTTACCATGTTTACAAACGTGCAATAGGTCTATAGGGAGAGGGCGGGGCGCAACGTCATAAAAACCATGCGCAGACGCGTTACAACGTGTACGTATGGTCGGGATTTTATAGTCGCAGGAGACTTCAACCTCAGTTCAACCTCAGGAGCCGAGTGGCTAAGGTACTCGGCTCCTGACCCGCACGTCGCGGGATCGAATTCCTGCTGCGGCGGGTGCATTTCCGATAGAGCCGGAGATGCTGTAGGAGCGTGTGCTCAGATTTGGGTGCACGTTAAACAACCCCAGCTGGTCAAAATTTCCGGAGCCCTCCACTACGGCGTCTCTAGTAATCATATCGTGGTTTTGGGAAACCCCAGAAATCAATCAATCAATCATTTTCTGCGTTCCTAAAAAATGTTAATGATATATTTTTATTCTGTATGCCATCATTGATGTATTGCGCAAAGTATTGGTGTTCGCTTTAAAAATGGATTAATCAAGTCATGAAGTGTCACATCTTCTTCTATACTATTTGTTGATTTTTGAACGTGCGATTAACACTTGCATTCTATTCGTTAAGCGAGCAAACATGCCACTTACTAAGGCGCCTGTGTCATAGCCGGAAATAAAATAAAAGTGGCAAGAGTGCACGTACGTACAGATTGTGCCGGCTCGGTTGACGTACATATGTTGCTAATCGTGGTTGCCTCGCCAGGAAGTGGACGGAGGGGAGTCCAGTGAAGATGGCCATTTCGGGACGATCTATTCAAGCCTTACACTGAATGTTTAGTAGATAAGGCATGCCCCGATTCATAGCTTTCAATTATTAAACATATTTCACTAGTGTGCAGTTTCACTCGTTTATGAAGGAAAACGGAATACGCCACTTTCGCACAACGCCTTATCATTCGCAACTCGACAGTTCAGAGAGAAAAGGCAAGTGCGAATGACTTAGCTGATACTGTTCAAGAACGCTAGTGGCACACTGAAAGGCCGATAAGACTGAATTATTTTGTTGTATTAGCACTCACAATTGCCAAGCATCCAAACGCCCTTCAGGCTGCTTGAATTGCAGCGTCGTTGCGATAGATACCATCGTTTCATATCGCCCATTTTTCACGCAGATAGTAAAAAACTGTGATACTTTATTACAGTAACTATTGGACAAAATATTTTGTGAGGCTGGCATTGCACATGTCCCTGACGGCCACCGCATAGTAACCATAAAGGCCGTAGACATCGTTGGCATCATCGTTGCCAGCTGGGAGCCAGCTGGGGACAACGAAAACAGACAGTGCGGGACTTGCCGCCGTTGAAGCAGACGTATATCAACAGCCTATTTCGTGCTCTGACACTGCAGACGGAAGCTAGCGAAACCAATGCACCTGTGGCCTTATGAGAATGACCCCAGAGCCGACCAAATAATTGTTGGGATTTAACGTCCCAAACTCACATGATTATAAAAGACGCCGCTGTGGCGGCCGTAGAGAATTCAGACCACGTGGGCTTTTTGAACTTGCACCGAAATCTAAGTCATGATTATCAAGATGTGTGCGCACACCAAAGCTGGGGGATTGGCCAAAAGCAGGATAGTTTTTATGACTTCCTTATTAACTGGTTAAGAATATTAAATTTATAAAAAAAAATAACGATGCAACAGGACAAATTTGATAGTGGAATTGTGAATAATCTGTAGTGTGATGCAATGAAGCAGCGCATTTGATTTAAAGTGAATTAAAAAAGTCATAAAATCTACCTAAGTATCTGCCTACTTAAACCTCTTTAAACCTTTGACGAACTCCTGCAATGCGTGAACAATCTTCCCGTCACTGTAGCCAAGAGACAGAGCCCCGAAAGCAAGCACATTTTGCGCATTTCGCTCTATTTTGAGAAGGTGGCAAACGACACCTTAAGCGTTTTTGCGTAAGGCAGAGAATCTATTTATGTAAAGAAGGTAATGTTCCGTTGGCTCATTTACAGCACAAACAAAACAATCAGGTGAGGCTGCCAGACCAGCTCTGTGTAAATATTGCGGAATTGGACCGCGCAGTTTAGTGATTGCGACTTCCCGCGTTTGACATATTTCACTATTTCAGTGATACATTAAGTGCTTGAATTATGATGGCTGTTAATAAAGGTGTAGCAAACTTCTCTAACAGCAGCTTTCTTCTTAATCTAGCGCCTATTAAGAATTCTGATGCCGGTAATACCTCGATGACAGGCCTGTTTAGAGTTTACTACAGGGGCCTAGGGCATTTTTTTCATTCATTAAAAGTGCGACGGCCGCTTACGAGATTTTCTATGACGACCAGCGCGTCAGCAGCCCAGTACCATAAGCATCATAGGCATAAGACCACCATAGGGAGTTACAAGTTTTTTGCGAATCTAAACTATTGATACCATGCTCTACAGCAGTGACAGTAGCCTTCTGAGCATATTAGGTTGCCTTGTTGGCGCCATCAGTTTCAACTTCTATACCCCACTTCTACTGCCATTGTTTCAAAGTGAAGAAGGCCGCCGTAGGAAGTCGAAATCTTCGCTATTTCGCATTTTGTTTAGGGGCGAAGCTCCTTACGACCTCACTATGTCCGCCGTCTCCCGTCTGTTCGTAACACGTCTTCATTTCTCTAACATTTCTGAACCATTTTTTTATGTAACCTTCAACTTATAAGCAACAGAGGGCGTTGGTGGTAACCGTTTTGCATGTAAGTTTCGACTTATAAACAACATAGGGTGCTGTGGTTAATTGTAGATGTGATGGCACTGTTGTCAATGCTATATATATATATATATATAACCACGTTACATACACCACATTTTCTTCTCTCATATGGACGAAGACGAACGCAGAAAACCGCGACGTGCTGAGTATCAGCGTTGCCGTCGACGGGAAGCTACCGCGGAGACAAAAGAGAAACAAGCGGATGCAAAGCGGCGACGGCGACAACAAAGTTCTACACCACAGACTAGGGCTAAGGAAGAAAAGGATAAGCGGGAGAAACGCCAAGCTGACGCGCAGTTGAGACAACTTGAAGCAGATGCATGGTGGCAATACCGACAAGAAAATTCTACACCAGAGACGACAGCTAATGAAGCTGTGATTATGAAGTCAAAACGTAACCCGGAACTCGGAACCTCATATCAGCTATTAAGAAGAATCACCGCTATATCACAATCGGTCTCAGCACTATCTCTTTGAATAAAAAAATAAATGAGTATCACAACCACAATCAGTCTCAGTACTATCTCAACTTTAATCACAATAATCACCTCCGAAAGCTTCGCCCCATAATTATCTTCAAGCAGCTTGAAATGCAGTGATTCTTATTCGGTAAGCATCTTTGTTAAAAATTGAGCGTGAACATTCCCGAATAGACCACTTTTCACTGAACTCGAGATTTTAAGACAAGGTTGTCGAAACGTGCGTTTAACCTGCGAGAATCACCACCCACTGAAGAAGAAGTTGCACGTACGAGTCACTTCTGGAGATCGGAGATCGGCTCAACGTCGAGCGGCAGGATCCTTGTAGCTAAGATTTGGTTTGCTTTTCGTTCCTCATATTTCTTGTTAGTTTCTCTCAATTGAAACGTTGTTGCAGGCCTTTGGAGGTCAGGCAAGTCAGAATATTCGGATGTCTTTCTCATCACCCGGCCAAGGGCACTCCCCTTGGCTGGCCTCACTACCAGTCAAAGATTGGCCGCTCGATACCTTGCTACGCAGTGGAGATAGCCACGTACCTGTGGCTATCTCCGAAGAATCTGAAGGTGATACAAGTGGAGCTTCAGGAAGCCTCGTCGCTGTTCCAGAAGATTACGGAGGTCCGCCAGTTCGGCCGAGGGGGTATCCTGTGCTGCTCTGCAGACTAGGATTGCGTCCGAGAGCTTCTGAATTGCTGTGGAGTTGCTGCACAGCCGGTGAGCCCGTTTATTCCAGCTCATCTTGCGTGTACGAAGGGCATAGTCCGTGGGCTGGATCCGAGTCTGACACCTCAAGAAATTCTTGACTAATTTGCTGTAGCTGGGGCAGTTTCAGTCTATCGATGCACCCGAACGACTGATAAAACAAAATCGCCTACTGAATAGGTATAGTAACTTTTGCAGGAAGAGTTAGGCCAACAGAAATTAAGGCATTGCCACTAATCTACAAAGTAGAACCACTTTCCCCGAAACCTTTTCAGTGCTCAAAATGTTGGCGATTCAGCCACAGCATGAAAGGATGCAGATCACAGGCTAGATGTCGTCTGTGCGGAGAGAGTCATGACAGTCGCGATTGCAAATTCGATGACCAGAAGTGCTGCTTGTGTAATGAAGCGCACCCTGCAGACTCTGCTGAATGTGGTGCAAAAGAAAGAGAAATGGGTGTTCTAGAAATCATAGAACGCAGGCGTTGCTCTAGGAAGGCGGCGGTAGCAGAAATGCATGAAAGATCGAAAGGTTACGCAGGCATAACATCCCGGCACACAGTGGCAATGGATGCATCGCTCGCAAAGTCGATAACTGAGGCTATTGAAAAGTCCACTGAAAAGGCAATGCAGCGTCTGGCAGCTACTCTTTTTGAAGCCTTGGCTGATATGTTAACACAACAGCTGACACAAATCATTGGTACAGTTTCTGTGCAAAATCGGGATTCGCACGCTCTGTTGATTTCAAGGGGTACAGAGGAGGAAAATCAGACAGCCAATCATAGATCTATCTCTCCGAAAGCAGGACCTTCAAAACATAGAGTTCAGGCTGAGTCAGAACCTGTGACAGATGATTCAGGAGACTTTACAGATATGGACACAGAATCTCTATGAACTTTGAAACGTAACAGATCTCCCCCTTCTAAAAAGTCTTCTCAGAACACAAAATCTAAGAAATACTTGTCAAAGAAAGACTTCTTTGAGAACCTTTCAAAAAATGATTTCTTGAAAGAAAATATTCTTGATCAGGCAGTTTCTTCTGCCGGTATAGCATCAAAATAGGTTCCCTAAAATTTCTGCAGCGGAACTGCCGGTCTATTTGGTCGGCAACTACAGATTTACAATATATTTTTTGGCAAATTTCTCCCAACATAATTGCCATTCAGGAAACCTGGCTTGGTAACGGTAAAAACTTTTACATGAAAAATTATCGATTAATACGGCTGGATCGGCCGAGTAGAGGTGGCGGTCTGGCTTTCGTAATATCAACTAAATTTTGTCACAGAGCCAAGATATCGTATCAGTGTATAGATACGAATTACGAAATTCTGGTGTTAGACATAACACTACCAGACCGCTCGCCTTTCTCTTTTGCAAATGTATACTTTCCTACAGGAGTTCAAGACACGAGATGCCTCAATAATATGGTAGCTTCATGCAGAAAAGAAATAGTACTGTGTGGTGATTTCAATTCAAACCATGTGTTTTGGGGCTTCAAATCTGATGTATGCGGAAGACGTTTGTAGGAATGGACGCTGGATAATAACTTTTCCTGCTTGAACTCACACGTTGCTACATTTGTAAGAGGTAACTCTAAATCGACTATTGATTTAACATTTTCCAGCTCCACTTTAAGCATATCCTCGTGGAATATGTTAGATTAGGCTACAAACAGCGACCACCTTCCCATTACGTTTGAAATTAAGTTCCCGAGGTTTAGTTTGGCAAGGAAAGTTGGCTCATTCGTAATTTATGCTAAATTACAAAAAGACTTAAAATCTACGTTAACTTTTCGCGAGAAAGTGCAGGAAGACCTTAGGGCTATGAGTCTATGTGCGGTGTTGAAACGATCACTAAAAAATTCAACGTTTACTGTAAACTCGAACACAGCGGGATCTTTTACCCCGTGGTGGAATCTAGAATGTGTCAGGGGGTATAGCAAGCGAAAAGCAGCTTGGAAAAAGCTGTTAATTAACCAATTCCCCAAAAATCGGAGTGATTATAAATTCATGGCCGCCAATTTTAAGCGTCTAGTGCGCAAAGCAAAATAAGACTATGATATGAATATATTTATTTATCTGTCTAAAACCAAAAATAAGAAAATGCTTTTCAGGTTTTTACGTGCGAGAAAAATAATTCCACAGATAGAAAGCAGTCATTCCACCATTATGTCTCCTCACGAACTCTCTGAATTCTTAAAAAATATGGCTAAAGACTTGCAAACAAGGTTTACGACAATTATGCCAAAGTCCATGGTGAAACTAAGGGTGTATTGTGTTTCCAGGAGGTATCTTTAGCTGAATTGGCGGTTGTGAAGAAGAGCTTACCGCCCGCTGCTCCCGGACCTGATGGGGTGACCTCTACAATGATTAAAGTGTTATACGAAACATCGCCACATGAAATCCGTAATATAGCTAATTATTCACTGAAAAATTCTTGGATTCCGGCCGATTGGAAGCTTTCCAAAATAATTCCGATACTTAAGAAACAGGGAATGGAGGGAATGGAGTGGAATAACATAAGGCCTATTTCATTGACATCTAACCTGGTCAAGCTTGTAGAGAGAGTCTTAAATGCCCGTATAATAAACTACATCAATGAACATACAATACTAAACCCCAGACAAATTGGCTTTAGATCGGGATACTCCATTTGGTGTGCACATGTGGATTTGGAAAGTCGCATACAGCTGACTCGGCATCGCCGCGAATACTGTGCAATAGTCACTCTAGACTTAGCTAAAGCGTACGACAAAGTGGAATATCCTATCCGAATCCAGCAGATGCAAGACGATCGCTTTCCAAAATATATAACAGCATGGATTACAGAGTTTGCGAAAGACAGAGAATTTTATTGCTTTTTGGATGGATGCTCTTCTAAAAAATATAAGCAGACACGAGGTGTACCTCAGGGATCAGTATTATCCCCGGTGTTATTCAACATATTACTAAGTTCCATTCCAACTCATCAGGATATCCAAATTTACGTATATGCTGATGAATATTGCTTTCTTCGCAACAATGATCTGCACTCATTGTATCAGGCATTACAGAATTACATGAACATGCTAGAAGGATGGCTTGACAATATCCATATGTCATTAAACGTCAAAAAAAGCGCGCTTCTGCCATTCTCTTTTAAGGATCGTGTCAACATTTCCCTGATGTATCGTACCGAGCTCATTCCCCAGGTCGATTTCCTGAAATACCTAGGCATCGTATATAATAGGATGCTAAATTGGAAAAGCTATACAGACGAGGTTGGCTGTAAAGCGTCACGTGCCTTGGGGTGGTTACGCAAATTGGGAAACAGAAAAATAGGATTGCGTAGGAGTTCATTGATAATGATTTACAAGATGTATGTACGGCCTATTATGGAATTCGGGTGTGTATTATTTTCAGGCAGCGCGGCTTACAAAATGAGACAATTAATATTATTAGAAAGAGAAGCTTTGCGCTTGTGTCTTAGACTCCCAAAATTTGTGGCAAATAATGTTTTGTATGTGGAAGCCCGCCTTCCACCTTTGTTAACTCGGTTTAGAATACACACAGTTCAAATTTTCTTGAAAATATACAATTTGCCTCTGCGACAAGCTTCATACGTTTTTTATTCAAGAACCAACCGCATTCTTTGGAACACAATGGTCTAGACAACAATCCCCTCAGATTAGGTTCGTCCAAGCGTTGCTAGAGCCTCTCAATGTAAATATTTATCAGATTTGCATAACGAAGACACCTAATTCAAAACTTGAAATTAAAATTGATGATATTTTTCCCTCTAATGCAAAACAACTGCCCCTTCAATATTTAAATATTCGGTTTAAAGATTACTTGACTCATCTGTTCATAAAAATTATTGCGACGGATGCATCCGTATTGAACGAAAAGGCTGGAATAGGCATCTTCTGTACCTTTTTCGACTGGTCTTTCTCAGTTCGATTACCAGATTACACGCCTATATTCATCGGTCAATTATTTGCTATAATTCTAGCGCTTCGTAAACTTCCTGCAAGCGAATCAGAAGCGGTCATACTTACCGATTCATGTCAGTATGCACTGCACTATCTACAGCAAAAATTTGACACTATTGAGTATGATTAGCAGTTTATTACCAGAAAACCTGAAAACATTTCACTTGCTATGGATACCCGGCCACTGCGGGATTTATTCAAATGAGATGGCAGACTCGTTAGCCAAAGCATCTTTAAGCGGACCAATCTTACCTATTTTACCTGATTTCGCCTACGTAACATCACCCAGATATAGAAAGGCTTGTTTGCACAAAGAAATAGAAAAATTATGATTGGATAAAGTCAGAGACTTCGTACATCTAAGATATTGCTGGAACAAACAGTGGTGTGTATCTCGGCAGTTAGAAACTACAATCACCAGATTACGATGCATAATTCCGCATCTGAATTACTACCTACATAAAGCTGTACTAACAGCATCTCCGTTGTGTCTCTTTTGCAAGGAATCTGAATCAATAGATCATTTCTTTTTATCCTGTAAACGTTATGCTTATCAAAGGAAAAGATACCTGGTCGAACCAATTGAGAAGCTAGGTTTAAAAATAAACGTGGAACTAATTTTATCCTTCGGAGGGATTACATTAGGTTATAGCCACAGGGAGGTTTTCTCTGCTGTGTGCGAGTTCATAAGGGCAACAAAGACATTACCCTGTTAGCCTATTGTTATTATTTACGGCTACGAGACTACCTGAATGCCTGACTGAACACACTTGATGATCCTGCCGCCCGGTTCTTGGCCGATCCCCCTTCGTGGGCGAGTGCCATCAAAGCCGAAGGTTCATCATCATCATCATCATCATCATCATCTGCTTGTTACACTTGATGATCCTGCCGCCCGATTCTTGGCCGATCTCACTTTGTGGGCGAGTGCCAGCAAAGCAGAAGGTTCATCAACACCATCATCATCATCATCTGCTCGTTTTAGAACAACGCTGGAAACCGCCAAGGTAAGACGCCATTTTCTAGTCTCCTGTTTTAGCTAGTCGACGCTGTCGATTTCTGATTTAGCTGCGCATTCATGAAAGCGTTAAATGTCTCGCAAACATCCCCTGAGTAGTCACACTCACCTCGAAACATATCGAGGCCAAAACAATCCAGTTTAAACGCAAAATGTGTCAACGGACTTCGCGTCTTCACAGTGGTAGTCGTGTTTCAAACCTGTTTATCAGAACCCACAGGAGTTCACGTAGTTATGAGTAGCGATGGAAAGCAAAAAAAACTGTCAGTTGATTATGCGCTATTTCATACAAATGGTTTTTTGTGCGGAATCTACCACGTAAAATCACAGTATGTGGATTCGCAGCGTGTGTGAACCACATGCTTGTTTTCGCATCCTTAGATCGAGGACAACGCCTGGAAAAAATGCAGCGATATATAAATAACGTTTTATTATGCATTTACGTGGTGACTCGCATACTAATATGAACACTAGGGCATGAAATGCTTAACGCTTGTTTTTTTTTCGAACTGTAGATTTTTGCTTACTTTTGTGCAGTCTACGGCGGACGGCAAGAAGCTTCCAAAACGACTCAATGGGTTGACGAGTTCGCCATTTCTATTCGAGAAGCTTTTTTTTCATCTTTTTCGGCCTTCAGTAGGCGCACAATGTGTATATTTTCCTTATCTTGATGGTTGTGCTTTTAATGTGGCATTGCAGAACATGAAGGCAAGATGCGGATTCCTCTTCACCACAGATGCATTACGATGGGTAGTTTTGAGCCCCCCACCACTACGTGCCTTGACTGTCGTTCATAACAACTAGTAAAATAGCCTTTTTTATCCTTCATAGTATCCAGTTTTTAAGTCACAAAGATCTCACGAGCATGTTTCGATAAACGAATTCCAGCGTCCGTTTATATACGTTTCGCAGAGCATTGCAAGGCCCAGTTCTGCTCTCGTGCTAGTTACCGCCTAACACTCCACCGCCCACGCAAAATCCTGGCTTCCCTACATCAGCAGCACACCAGGAATTCAGCACAGATCGACAGAGGTGGTCTGGACTTCTCTATCTGAAGCCTTCCGCGCAGCGACGTGCTACGGTCGACTCGACTCGACAGCGACAACGCGGGACCGCACGTGCCGACAGCAGTTGCCAACTCGGGCATTTGCGCCGCCTTTCCGATGCATGATGCACCTGTGTTACAGCACCTGGAGGCGCCAAGGCTCAACTACACTAGGAAGGCGGCTCTGGTGGGTGCATATTTATACAAAAATATGCTGCTTGGTAGCACCGGACGAGCTACTAGACGTGGTCGGGTAGCCTGTTGGCGTATACCATAAAAAACGTGCTGATCCCTCTGTTTAGAAATTGTTATAACAAGAAAGGGAAGTGTCTCTACACATGGCAGTTGAGAGTTTATTGTGCATTCTTTTGCCACAGGGGCGAAGTAATGTTTGCTAGGCAACCACTTGCAAATTCACACTAAGCATGACAACCACCTCAAAACATTCAGTGCGCACCTCTCAAGTTGAAAGCTCGCATGAAATGAGGATGCACAAGACGAGTGCGGGCTAATGGCTGTTACAGATGGAAACATGAAGCGCGCTTTTCAACCTGAAAAAAAAAAACGCATAAAACGAACGCTCAAGTATAGAGTCGACAAGCGGAAACAGTCACAGTCCTAACTTCTTCATGTGTGAGAAGTGGGCTTTTCTCCTAAACGTGGCGCCAGAAGCGAGCGAAATGATCTTTTTGCTCTCCTGAATCATGAGACAGATAAGCGAGCTCGCAAAAGAGATTGCAGTCTATGGAGGCAACGCTTATCGAAACGTTAGAGGCGACAACTTTTAAAGCGCGCCCAACGCGAAGTGATCACGCCAACTGGCTCTTGAGATGACAATATCACGACTAAGTTATAGCTCTGAG
This sequence comes from Rhipicephalus annulatus, assembly GCA_013436015.1. Lineage (NCBI taxonomy): Eukaryota > Metazoa > Arthropoda > Arachnida > Ixodida > Ixodidae > Rhipicephalus > Rhipicephalus annulatus. The sequence continues at coordinate 178,151 of WOVY01012363.1, forward strand.
GACTGCCAAACGGTATATGTTGTGTATAAATGGCTTGCCGTTAGCTTTCTTCGACAATGTACGTTTAGTGGCGTAGTGGTTAGCACCACGTGTTGCGGTGTTAAACGTCGCTTAATCAACACCCCGCGTTGGAAACATTCCGTCTTTTTTCTACGGAATCCGTTATATTATGTTTTGTACCGTTTTTTTTTCTGATGGAAATTCGTCAGCGGAGCATAAATGGACCCTGGCATAAACCATTTTTGTGTCACAGAAAAAAAAAAGACGCAGCCTTTCTGTTCCAGCGTAATATACAGCATCTTGCTTTCGTTGCCTTACCACGTCGTGCCTCGAATTTCCTGGTCAGGAATGACAGGCGCATTATCCAGGTGACAATAGGATCCTTGACAGCAAAGAGGCAAGCGCCGAGTTTTCATAGCGCAAGCAAGCCAGATCACGATTGATAATGTAATATTGTATCGATATCATAGACTTTAGATATTTCTTAAAACAATGTCATGACTATTAGAAACGTCGTATACGGGGGCTCTGAAAATTCCCACTATGTGGTGTTCTTTGATGCGCCTTAACATCATTACCACACATGCAGGCCTCCGGTGCTTCTCCTCCACCGAAAAATGGCTGCAACTGGCGGTATCGAATCCGCGACCTACTGGTAAGAATCTAGATGAAGTAGTTACTGAAAAAACAGCATATCAACGGAGTGAATGACAGAGAGTGGGGCGAAGAATTCGTCCTTCCATTCGTTCTTGCTTCCGTCCGTCCATGCGTCCGTCAGTGTGACTGTCCATGCGTCCATCAGCCCGTCCGTCCCTGCGTTCGTCCATGCAGCCGCCCCTGCGTCCGTTCATGCGTCCATCCATGCATCTGTCTATGTGTCCGTTCGTCCATCTATTCAACACTTCAAGTACCGCCATCTCGCACCTTTTCATCATATATTCCCCATATAGAAGCACCGCCATCCAGTGGACATTCCAAGGACTAAACGAGAGGTGGCACACACACACTTTCTTAAGGCTTGCGCTTCGGGTCCACTTCCCACCTTTAACCACCTCCAGCTCGAGTTCACGGTATATACTAGTTCACTGTATTCATGGCACTGTGGCAGAACACTCGCTAAACCTTTCGAAAACCAAGGAGGTTGGTTACGCCCAGCGAGTATGACGAAGCAAACTTTTTCAGTCTGATAGTGCTCAAGGTACATGCCAATGGCTGCTAATGGGAATTGAGAGGTAGAGAATTCGGATTTTACTTTCTTACGGCTTGCGCTTCGTATCTACTTCCCATTTTTAACCACCTCGAGTTCATTCATGGTATATACAAGTTCATTGTATTCATGGCACTGCCGGCTCAACGCTTGGTAAACCTTTCTAAAGCTAAGGAGGTTACACCCAGCGAGTATAACGTAGCAACGTTTTCTTGTCAGATAGTGCTCAATGTACATGCCAATGACTGCTAAAGGTGATCGCAGCCTGCGCGGTAACTAAAAGCCGAATGCTCCTGTCTCTCATTCCCCATTAGCAGCCTTTGACATGTACATTGAGCACTATTTTTTATTGTTCAACAACGCACAGAAGAAGTCTCTCACCGGCACCACCTTGGAGGTCAAAATGTTATACTTCTTACAAACTGCAAATGACGAACGGGTGCCGCTATAAGCAGCTTCGCCCCTAAAAAGCCCTCTTTGCTCAAACACTAATTTAGTGTGCTTTGCGTAACTTCAAAAATAAACGTTTCGCGAAAAAAAAGGCAGATCCTACGTACGGTGGGAATCGATGATATGCGAAATATACATGAGAAAGGTTGATGTGTAACCTTAAAATCAGCACAACGTTACGAGGTAGATGTAAACGATGCCGTACCTGACTTCCGTGTCATGGTTATCATGTTTGGTTCTGTCATTACCTTCGTCATCTATTTACGCCACTTGATACAAAATTTAGTATATGTTAAGCTAGCGAAACGGCCACGAGCATGCATTAGCGTTGTATGTTGTACTGTTCTTACATGACACGCGGGTAAGGATTATCATGTTTGCACCAGTCATATATTTCGTGATTCATTGACGCTACGTAACACCAAATTTGGCAAATGTGGAGGTAGCAAAATGGCCGTGGCTGCTACATGAAAGACCCAATATACTCCAATGTATCGTTGACGCGCGCGCACGCTGGGACAGCCACGCCACGTTGGCAAAACGCGAGAACTCTATAGTCTGACGCCAGGTGCGACAGCGCCACCAGCGTCCGTCGGCGCGGGCCGACGGCAACCGGCGCGCAATTAGCGCTGATGCGTCATCTAGACAACACTGTCTCTCTCTTTTCGTCACGGAGAGAGTGACGAAAAGACCTTCGTCATCTATTACGTCCCGTAATCATACCTTCGTCATCTATTCACGTCCCGTAATTCCAAATTTGGTATAAATGAAGCTAGCGATATACGAATTCCAGCGTCCGATTATATGTTTCGCATAGCAAGGTGCAGTTCGTATCTCCGGCTGGTTACCTTTTAAAACTCGGCCGCCAATGCAATATCCTGCATTATCTGCATCAGCAGCACACCAGGAGTTCAGCCCCGGCAGACAGAGGTGGTCTGGATTCCTCTATCTTGAGCCTTCTACGCGGCGTGGTGCTATGGTCGAATCGACCCAACAGCGACGACGCAGGACCGCACGTGCGGGCAGCAGTTGGCGACTCGAACGTTTGCGCCGCTTTCCCGATGCATGATGCACCTGTGTTACAGCACCTGGAGGCGCCAACGCTAGACTACACAAGAAGCCGGCGCTGGTGGGTGCATATTTATACACAAATATGCTGCTTCGCATTCACGGACGACTTACTAGACGTGGTACAATAGTATAGGCTTTTGGCGTATGCACACACAAAAAAAAAACGTGACTGAACAAAAAATATAATTGTGTATTCACAGAGGCAGTTGAGTGGTTATTTTGACTTGTTTCGCCACAAGAGCGAAGAAATGAATGCTAATGCTACAAATTGCAAATTCACGCTTAGAATGAAAACCCTTTTGAAACTTTTTGCGTGCACATCAAGCAGAAAGCACACTCAAGCATACGCAAGACATGCGCGGAATAACGGTTGTCACAGCTCGAAACATGAAGCGTGCTGTTCAACCAGACAAAGATGGACAAAAGGAACGCAGAATTGTACGCCGGACAAGCACGAACAATCGCAGTCCTTATTTGTTTATGTGTGAGAAGCGTGTCATTTTCCAAAACGCCACATTTGTAGTCTCCCGAACCATGAGGACGATAAGCGCAAAAGAGTAGTATTGAAAACTAGGCAGGTTGGTAACAATTCATTGTTCAAGGTAAACAGCGCGAAAAACATAGACAGAGAAATAGAAAGACACAGGACGAGTGCGGACTTTTAACTGTTGAAAGACAGAGAAATAAGAAGACAGAGGACAAGCGCTGACTTTACTTCTGTTGAAAGACAGAGAAATAAGAAGACAAGAGGGTCAGCGCTGACTTTCCCCTGTTGAAAGTCACTGCTCGCCCTGTGTCTTGTCAGCGCTCGTACCCTGTTTTCCTATTTCTCTGTCTTCGTTTTTCGCGCTGTTTACCTTAAACAACGACGCGCAGCGCTATATTGAGGTGGCGGTTATCGAAACGCTAGCGACGACCTTGAGAGCGCGCCCAACGCGAAGCGATCGCACCATCTCGCTACTGATTACAATAGCGCGATGAAGCTAGAGCTCTGAAGACTGCCAAACGGTGTATGTTTCGTATAAATGGCTTGCCGTTAGCATCTTCGGCAACGTACGTTTCGTGGCCTAGTCATATAGTCACGAAGGAGTGCGCATTATTGAGGCACGTGGTGGCCGCGCCGCTCGCCGTAACACCCGATATGTCTTGGAACGCACAAGGCGACTACGGGGTGAGACGACGTGGGCGGCGTCTTGCACGACAATGACGACGGGAAATACGAAGTCGCTGAAGTCGGTGCGACAGTCCACCGATGCCAGCTGCCGGCCGGTGCCTTTGGCGGTGTCTTTTTGTGTTGTTACTTATTATACCTTAACGTTTGTTTGATTTTGTTCCTATTAACTGCAGTGCGGAAACTTTTTTGGACGACAGAAATAAAAAAATTGTATGCGAACTTTGTTTCGCTGTAATTTTTTCGATGGTTTTATTGTGGGAGCTTCGTTAAACATGGGCAGAATGACCCTTAATAGCAAATTGTAGTTATGAAGCTCAAAGTAAATAAAAAATAGCATAATGTTTTGTGAATATTGCTTCGAATGTGGAAACATATTGATATTTCTATAATGCTAGTGTAGTGAAGCGCTAGAGAAAATCGTCATCGAAAAGTCGCACACCGTGTCACAATAAAAATATCATCGTCTGATTATGATATTAAAAGAGCAAAAGCGCCAATTTGGGTGTCTGCAAAGTCTCCTTAGAAACACTAGCGTTTACTTCGTAAGTTCGCTAAAGGCAATCGTATTTTTTTTGCAAGCAGTTGGAAATGAACGATTTACAGTGACGCAGAATTAAGCATATAGATGTGAAAAGCGATGAAAGTTTCACGCTGTTTCTTACGCATTATTTGCCATACGTGACTCGAAGGTGCAAGAGTTTCGGTGTGGGTCAATTGTTATAATGATCACCATTAACGCTGCAGCAAAAGAGCTATGTTGATGCTGTGGGTATACCGATGATTGTCATATATTATAGCTCGGCCCTCTGCAGTAGGCTTGTGGCTTTCCACGGTGCTCAAGTTTGGCAGTCACATGGCGTAACGGCTGGTGCGAGTCTATGCTTTTGCCACGCAATATTAATTTCTGAATACTTCTTTGCGTAGTGTAACCACTTTTTGTTTCTATTTGCGTATCTATATATCTCTAGCCGACTACATCTGAGTGCTCTCGCGATCACCCCCTTAACTTGGCGTGAACTAACATTAGTATGGGAGGGTAAGATTGTAAGACGAAGTTCACGCACTGGTCGACACATGAAACTTCTCACAATCCCGTTGCGTACGTCATTAAACATCGAAGCGGAGGTCAAGATAAATGGTGCGCTGGCGTGCATATCATAAGCAGTCTTCATTGGCGTACTGCGGGGACGAGAAACGCCTGACTATAGCTTGCAGAGTCATGTGGGTAATTCTTGCATTGTCAAAAATAAAGCTAAAAGACACGCGTGCACTAATGTATACACGAACGCATGCGCTTGCTTGCTAAATGTGATGCCTTTTTTACGTCTACTACAGAAGGTGAAACACGAGGGCGAGAGTTGTGTGCAGTTCATTTGTTGAAATGCACCAGCCACGAAATGTTTGTCACGGTTTCAGCTACTCACCCATCTTCGTGTCGCGAATTCATTCTGCAAGCTCTTCGGTAGTTTCATGTAACTTCAAGATTTCCCTCCCTACATGCACACGTCTTTTGTGGGTGGTGCGTTTGGATAACTGGCCAGGTAATATAGCGATCTAAGAATTCGGAGGACACGCCAAACATTGGTGAAACAAGTAGACAAGGTAAGTCCCTTGCGCTTCGTTGTTAACATTGTTGAGGGGTGAGGGCTTCGCATCATTGCCTTGAATTCATGCCTTTAGCTGCCATACCTTTAGGACTGTATTGACCTCTTTCGCGGAACGTTTTCAAAAATGAAATGAGGTGGTTATGCCTTACGGGCTTTTAAGCATGGAACCACCGTTCCGTCCCTCACCTGGACGTGTTTGGCACACAGACTTTTAACGGTCGCTGTATTGGTGACATTTGTATATTCAAGAATAGGGACTTTCACACACTGACTAAATTTTGGGTGGACTTTGGATGCACCATTTATGCGTATAGCATAATTTTCGGATTTGAAGAAAAGTTGGAATTTAAATAACATTCCTGAGTGATTACGTACAATAAAAGAGCTACCACTGAACATCTTCATGCCATTTTGGAAGTGTCCGCTTCAAAGGATCAGTGTCTACGAGGCTGTTGTTGAGGAGAAGGTCGCTGGTTCGATTTTGGTTTCGAAGGTCGAATTTCGGTGAACGCGAAATCGCAGAAGTCCGGGTAATGTGTGAGGTCAGTGCACGTTTAGCAGACCCAGAAGGTCGAAGTAACCGAAGCCCTTCACTGCGGCGTTCCTAATAACTATATCGTATTTTCATACGTGATATCTCAGATAATATTATTTTGGAAGGGCACAAGTGATGCATGGAAATACGAGAATACCGACAGATTGTTGAGTGGCACGTGTGTGTAGCAGGCTCTGCCGCACATTCGCCCAATACAACTGCTCGAGTGAGAAATGGGCCAATAGCGAACATTTAGTGGCAATTGAAAGTATTGCTGACGCATGCACAATGACACACCACATTGCATGAAACTTTGAAATGCCAAAAAATTGAGCTTTATTTAGCGTATTGTTGCTCTGTCACCCTATTGCAGGTTTATTAGCGAACACTTTTGTGATACAAGCTTGCAAAGAGCCTCGATTTCATACGTAAAACACAAAACATAGAATAGAATCTAGAAGAGAAGCTTTGATATAAATTGTTTTACCAATAGCTCCCTGTACTAGAGAACCGTGTTAATCATTCGTTGTGCGGTGATGCGCTCTGGTTGGCCCTTATGGGAATGAGGATGTTCGCTGAGTAATGTCTTCACCACCATCTTTGACGGAGATGTGTTGTGCCAGCTCGTTAGGAACGTTTTGCTTGTGCGGGCGATTATTTTGGCGTATGACGCTTAACCTTCAGTTGGGAACTCATGACCTCCTGAAGGCAATCCATGGGGCAATGGCTACTTCTGAATAAAAGGTGTGGCTAGCGATGTCGAGATAACCCTCCCCCAGCGCGATAACGAACAGAACATCAGCTTTGCAATTATTACCTAAACTACCAAGTTATATATATATATATATATATATATATATATATATATATATATATATATATATATATATATCCACTCTGCTCTCTTCGTGTCTCTTAAGGTTACACCTACCATTTTTCTTTCCATTGCTCGCTGCGTCGTCCTCAAATTAAGCTGCACCCTCTTTGTAAGTCTCCATGTTTCTGCTCCGTAGCTAAGTACCGGCAAGATACAGCTGTTATATGCCTTCCTCTTGAGGGATAGTAGCAATCTACCTGTTATAATTTGAGAGTGCTTACCAAGTCTGCTCCACCCAATTATAATTCCTCTAGTTACTTCAATCTCGTGCTTCGGCTCCACGGTTATTACCTGTCCTAATTAGAAGTTGTCTTTTACAACTTGAAGTGCACTATTACCTATCTCAAAGCGCTGTTCTTTTCCCTGGTGGTTGTACATAATGACATGTATATCATGAATGTCATGATTTACATTTCATGGTCTTGCAGCTCTTGCGGTGGTTTCGTTCACATGGCATGTTGCAAAACTAGTATGGCATGGCATGATGGCATGGCTAGCGTCACCTATACCAAATTTCGTATCGCGGGACGTGAATGAATGAAGGAAATATGATACTGGTGCAAACATGATAAACATGAGAAGCGTGTGATGTAACAACATGACTACATGCTACGCTCATGATGCGCTCACGGCAGCTTCGCTAGCTTCACATGTAACAAACTTGATATTACGCGATGCGAATGAACGACATAGGTAAATGACCCATCCAAACATGATAATCACGACATGCGTGCCATGTAACAATACGACTACAAGTCACAGAGATGATGTGTTTACGGCCATTTCGCTAGCTTCACATATGCCAAATTCGGTATTTAGTGACGCCAATAAATGCCGAAAGTATGTGAATAGTGTAAGCATGATTATCATAAGATGCGTGTCATGTGAGAACATGACCACATGACACAGTCAAGGCGCCAAGACATTTCGGCGTGACGCGGTGCGCGTGCTCGCCTGCGTTCATTTCGTCGCGTCACGCCTGCGTTGCCATGCCAGGCTCCTCTCGTGCCATATACCTGCAGGGGCGTGCCGCACGTTGTTGCTTTGACAAATGCGCGTTTCAGCGCGTCCGGCGTCCCTCCGTCACGAAAAGAGGGAGACGCAGTGTGGTCTGGATAACGCATCGGCGCGTAATGAAGCATATCGCATTTCGCGCTAGTTGCCGTCGGGCCGCGCCGACGGACGCTGGTCGCGCTTGGCGTCAGACTATAGAGTGCTCACGTTTTTCTAACGTAGCGTCGCTGTGCCAGCATGCGCGCGCATCAACGCTACATTGGAGTACATTGGGCCCTTCATGATACGCTCGCCGCCGTTTTGCTAGCTCCACACCAACTGAATTTGGTATTACGTGACGTCAATGGATGACGATATATATGACTGGTGCAAACGTGATCATCATCACACGCGTGTCATGATTGATTGATTGATTGATATGTGGGGTTTAACGTCCCAAAACCACTATATGATTATGAGAGACGCCGTAGTGGAGGGCTCCGGAAATTTAGACCACCTGGGGTTCTTTAACGTGCACCCAAATCTGAGTACACGGGCCTACAACATTTCCGCCTCCACGCGTGTCATGTCAGTGCATGACAACATACCGCGTTCATAACGTGCTCACGGTCGTTTCGTTAGCTCAACATATAATAAGTTTGGTATCACGTGACGTGAATAGATGCCGAAGGTAAACGACATATCCAAATATGACAATCATGACATGAAAGTCATGTACGGCATCATTTACACCCTCCTTGTAACGTTGAGCTGATTTTCAAGTGACATATCAACATTTCTCATTCGTGCTTCGCATATCATCAATTGCCGCTGTACGTGGGATCTGCCGATTCTTCGCCATAACAAACATACAAGCCATTTGCTCTTTTGAAGAATACATCCACCAAGGGGGGCGAGCAATAATAGCCAACCCTTGTATGCGAAAAACTTCGTGAATATTTGTCCGAGACTTCTTCAATATCTTTTTCAAAAAATTTGTCGTCGTGAGCACAAACACTGTTCACCTAAGGAAGAATTTATCCAGAATTTATAACGGCGTAATTACAACGGAAGGTATTTTACGGAAGTGTATTACATTACCTACTTATGTCATCAGCGACGCCTTCATCATTGTTTTCTGTATTCGAGGCAAGGCATTTTATTCATCATAGTCTCAATCACACTATTTCAGGGGTGAAGCTCCTTAAGCCGTAGGTCGTGCATCGGAGATGTTTCTAGTAGTAATAGTAGTAGTAGTAGTAGCAGTAGTAGGTAGCCACCTCCACGACAGGACAAGAGGAGCGGCACGCATGTACCCTTTTCGATTGAGGTAGAACCCTTGCACGTTAACCATAAATAAAAATACAGTTGTTTCTGAATAAATAACCTACATAGAAAAGTATCTCTGACTTAATCTCCAATAAACTTTGCCTTGAAAATGATGCTTCCTAAACCAAACTAGTATCAGAAGGACACACTTCGAGGACTATCTTATCACAAAGGGTTGCGATGAAACCTTGCGATGTAACTGAGCGTAACCTTTTTGGTTTTAGCAAGGTTTAGCGAGTACTGGGCCGCCGGTTGTTAAAGGTGGAAATTAGACACGCAGCGCAGGCCACAAAAAAGTGCGTGCGTGCCGCTCACTTTAGTCGGGCAGTGTCATCTCTCGTTCGGTCCTTGGAATGTCCGCTGGATGGCGGTACTTCTATATAATGAATATAATGTTTTCTGCTCTCTCCCGAATTTAAGCTGCTAAGTTGGCAGGTATGCGTTTATCAGAGGCCACAGGAATCGTTCAAAGAATAGACGCGCCGACGAGAAAACGTTCGCAACCTCATACAACCGCCTAGTGGCGCTGCTCATTCCATGTTTTGACATCAGAGTATACAATAGGAACCAAATCTAGCTCTTAAAAGCACGCTGTAATTAACTTTTCTTGGCACACTCTTGCTTACTAGTTCATTTGATATGCTCTCGTTGGTTTAGACTGTCATCTCTCTCTCTCTCACACACACACGCACGCACGCACGCACGCGTGCGCACACACACACACACGCACTTGTCGAGTACCCCTTTAATATCGGTGTGCAGTATGGCTACGACAGCAGTGCACTTCTCGTACCATGTGCGTATTTGCGTCTATACGGAAAGATTTCTCTGGGCCCTTGATGCTAAACTTCGCAACAGCGAGCGCCGGAAAGTTCAGCGGTGCCGGAAACTTTAGTGGTGCAAAATGTTATTGCTGTATCAATTTGGTACAAACTAACCGGTTGGTATAACATCAACCACTATTGCATAACAGTACGCGAATGAATTGGTCTCTGTGAAGCTCTTGTTGAAGATTCGCCGCAACTACGTGCGTTAGTACATTGAAAGTGGGTACATGCTTATGATGTTTCACTGCAGATCATAACCTGGATAAAATAAATTGACATAGTTCTGAAAAAAAAAACTTGTCATATACTGGTTAAAATTGAAAATGAGAATAATGCGCAAGGAAACTAAATGCATACATCATTAAGCTGTAACAAGCTGCATTTTTATTACGATTGCAACAATATGAACACTCGAACGTTTTTGCCGTCGCTGCCATGTTCCGTAACAACTCCACATTGATAATATGCCCATGTACATTGGAAGGGCCCGCGTCAGCGGCAAATCTCGTTTAACGGCGCTGTAGCGTAGACCGTCGTCTGCTGCCATCTGCGGAAGAGCTGTGGGTAAGCACGGTAAGAATCACCACCGAGGCACTTGAGCCTCCAAAAAAACATGGCTGCTCTTCGAACGTGGTTTTCAACATCTACGAATCTATGAAGCAGCCACTGTGCGCTCTGTAGTTTGTAAGCTCGGAACTGATGTTTCCGCTCACTGCAGACTCGTCTTCTTATGCTTCGACAACAAAGTACTCCAATAAATATCGCTCTGTTTCTGAGAGCCATATTCACATGATTGATGTTGTAGGTTTAGAAAGTGGCAATGGGTACTTCCTGAATCTCTGAGGGCATACACGTGTTTTCAATTTTGGATAGCTGTAACACCACTTGTCCAGGTGCCAGCTTTGGGACACATTGTTTAGTTTTACGCCAGAATTTTTTAGCAGGAGAGAGGCTAAACACCCTTATAACTACCAAAACCACACGCACTTTGAGATAGGAAACCACGGAGAAAGAACCAAGCAGCTCTAAAAAGTATCTCGCTGCACACACGGACGACGTGGTTCACCAACTTAGCTCCTCCGTCACTGACTGACTACGTCACCGTGAAAACGGAAAATGCTACGAAAATGGGTCTCGGGCCTATTCTCCGAACAGCAAGGGATGACAGACGTGCGCAAAAGAAACAGCCCTTGCATGGTGGCCCGAGAACGTTGTATGGCAAACGGTGAGGCAGGCTTGCCCCCTGTGTGAATTGGGCTTAATCGCGAAGTATACGGTCCCGCGAACTCGTGGCGCGGTGCAAAATGGAAGGGCGTTACTTGTCCACCTCCGAAGATCTGTCGTCATGGTGGCCTCAAAGCATTTCTATGAGTGCCCAATCTGACATCAGCTCGATAGTGACGACACAGTTGTCTGCATTTTAAAAAATAAATCAATCACATCAAAATAAATAAATCAAAAAGAGTTCAGTGGCGTTATGCTTTCGAACTTCTTTTAACCTTTTAGCACTTCATGTCCATTACCAGTGAGGTAATGAAGATTTTGCAGCCTTTGGAAATCACTGTCAACCAGAGCTTTAAATTCAAAGAGAGGCCTGTATATTGGATAGGGACTACACCTTTCTGGGCATATACAAAAAAACTTCAATTGGTAAAGTGGCTAAGGGAATTACAAGCTCAAACTGTAATTTTTGTAACGACATAACTACCTACTAAGTCTTGAAGACTTAGACTATTTCAAACAATTGTACGGTTGGCTAGAGATACTTGCGGCAAAATTTCAGAGCGTTATGTGGCCAGATTGTTTGAAGTCGAATGTAACCTAGTCCAAGCTTTTTGCAAACCCATTGGGCATGCAGGGGTACAACAGCGTCGCCATTTGCGCCATTGTGCACCAAACGTATGATTATTATTAGACCGGTTACTATTTCACCGGTTACCACCGCTGGTAACGTATTTCCTCACCAGACAAGGATTGGCCACTCTGGTGCAGTATCTGGCCACTACCTCCCACATGCATGCGTCAATTAACTCACGGCTCTCAGTCCCCAGTGGCTGCGAAGCAACTGACGATGGTGATGGTGAGATCTGCAACGTAGCAGAGGGTACTAAGAATCTCTGGGTCCGGACGGGCCGCCATTGGAACCTGTACTTGGCAACGTTTACCGCTAGAAGCTTATGTAATGAGGCAGGTCTGGCTGTGCTATTCGAGGAGCTAGAGGGTGTTAAATGGGATGTAATAGAGCTCAGTGAGGTAAGCAGGACAAATGAATAGGCACGTCCTTGGCTATGGCGGGCTGGCTGACAGAAGAGAACTGGGTGTGAGGTTCCTTACCCAAAGAAATATAGTTGAAAACATGAAGGAATACTATAGCATTAATGAAAGGGTGGTGGGTATCGTAATCAAACTCAATAAGAGATACAAGATGAAGGTGGTAAGTTGACAGAAGCTTTTCGCATAAGAAAAGAGGGAAACAATGCATCAGCCAGCCTTTGGTTTTGCTGCATGATAAAGAGTTTGTTTTTCTAGATTATGTTCCGCGATAATCTGTCTTCTTTTACCATGTGTTCTCGATGTGCCACGAATGTACTTTTTTGCCTGCACACACATGCGTCGTGTTTTTCGATTGCCTGTATATATATTCTTCCCTTTCTAATAAACAGTTTAGTTGCGAGAAAGCGCTTATCCTTTCTTCCTGTCTGTTTTTCGTGCGCTTTAACTGATAGTTATATAGTGGTACAGGCTTACACGCCTACATCTTGCCATTATGACGCGTCAGTTGAAAGCTTCTGTGAATACGTGAAATCGGCAATGAATAAAGTAAAAACAGAGTATATTATACTGTTGAGTGACTTCAGTGTCAAAGTAGGGAAGAAGCAGGGTGGATACCAGGCAGTAGGAAATTATGGCATCGGTACTAGAAATTCCAGAGGAGAGCTATTAGTGGAATTGCCAGAACATAATAATTTACGGGTGTTGATAATTATTTACGGGTGTTGAATACTTTCTACCGAAAACGAGGGAACCATAAGTGGGCATGGAGGAGCTCTAATGTCGAAAGTAAGAACGAAAGAGGCTCTATACTGAGTGCAAAACCAAGGCATCGTGCAGGATGTGGAAGTGTTTGACAAGATGCGATGCAGTGATCATAGAAGTTTACGGTCTCGAATTCAGCTTGACTTCATGAAGTAACGACAGCAACTGATACGCAAGAAGCTAACCAATGAGCTAGCACTGAGAGGAAAAGTACAAGAATTCTGAGTCTCGCTTCAGAACAGGTACTCGGCTCTCATCGAGGAAAGCAGCCATAGCGTTGACGCAGTGAATGATATTCTGACGAGTATTATTACGGAGTGTGCAGCGGAAGTTGGAAGTACAATACTTAAACAGAACAGAGGTAAGCTGTCCCAGGAGACGAACGACCTCAATAAGAAGCGTAAAAGCATGCAAACCTCAAATGCAACAGACAAATTGAATTGTTAGGGCTTACAAAATTGATTAATAAGCGCAAGGTCTGATGTAAGAAGGTATAAAATATAAAAAATTGAACACGCTCTGAAGAACGGAGGAAGCGGCAAAGCAGTTAAGACAAAACATAGAGTAGGCAAAAACCAGATTTATGCACGAAGGGGCAAAGTAGGCAAAGTAACTACCAATATAGAGAGGGTAGTTAAAATAGTGGAGGAGTTTTACAGAGATCTGTACAGTAGCCGGCACAACCACGATTTTAATATAAGAACTAGCAGTATCCTAGACGGCATCCCACCAGTATTGATAAAAAAAGTCAGGAAAGCTTTAGAGGGAGTTCAAAGAAGCAAAGCTGCTGGCGAGGTCGAGGCAACATCAGATCTTCTGAAAGATAGAGGATAGATTATGCTAAGAAAAAACTAGCCACCCTGTTTATGAAGTGTCTCCTGACGGTAAGGGTACCAGAATTTTGAAAGAATGCTAACATCATCTTAATACATAGGAAATGAGATGACAAGGATTTGAAGAATTACAGGCCGATCAGCTTACTCTCAGTCGTATACAAGATATTTACAAAGGTAATCGCAGGCAGAATTAAGGCAACGTTACAATTCAATCAACCAAAGAAACAAGCAGGATTTCGAACAGGCTACTCTACAATCAAGCACATTCATACTAGGAATCAGGTAATGAAGAAATTCTCAGAACATAGCCAAGCACTATACCTAGCCTTCATAGATTACGAGAAGGCGTTTGATTCAGTAGAAATATCAGCCGTCATGCAGACACTGCGGAATCAGAGCGTCGATGAAGTATCTATAAACATCCTGGAAGAAATCTACAGGGGATCAACTGCCACCATTGTGCTACATAAGGAAACCAACAAAAATACCAATCAAGAAGGGTGTAAGGCAGGGGGACACAATATAGCCAATGCTATTTACTGTGTGCTTACAGGAGGTTTTGCGAGGCCTGGAGTGGGAAGAGTTAGGGATAAGAATTAATGGAGAGTACCTTAGTAACCAGCGCTTTGCCGATGACAATGCATTGCTGAGTAACTCAGGGGACGAATTGCAACTGATGGTACGGAGTTAGACAAGAAGAGAAGAAAGGCAGGTCTTAAAATTAATCTGCTGAAAACGAAAGTAATGTACAACAACCTCTGAAGAAAACTGCGCTTCAACATATGCAATAATGCTCTTGAATTTGTAGAAGACAACTTCTACCTAGGGCAGGTAATAACCGTGGAGCCGAACCATGAGATTGAAGTCACTAGAAGAATTATGATTGGGTGGAGCACACTAGGCAAGCACTCTCAAATCATGACTGGTAGATTGCCACTATCCCTCAAGAGGAAGGAATATAAAAGCTTCTTCTTCCCGGTACCTACAGCTATAAAGCAGAAACACAGAGACTTAAAAAGAGGTTCAGCTTAAATTGAGGACGACGCAGCAAGCGATGGAATGATGAATGATATGTGTAATCTTAATAAATGAGAAGAGAGCAGTGTGGATCAGGGAACAAACCAGGGTTAAGGATATCATAGTTGGAATCAAGAAGAGGAAATGGACATGGGCCGGGAGTGAAGCGCGTAGACAGGATAATCACTGGTCATTACGGATAACTAACTATATTCTCAGAGATGGCAAGCAGGTAAGACCAGACAGAAAGTTAAGTGGGCAGATGAGATTAGGAATTTTGCGGGTTTAAAGTGGCAGCAGCAAGTACAGGACCGAGTTTATTGGAGGAACATGGGAGAGGCCTTTTTGTCCTGTAGTGGACGTCATCAGGCTGCTGCTGCTGCTGATGATGATGATGATGATGATGACCTTTTGATGAAAGCACTATGTGTGAAGAGTCGCTTGATATGCCACTTTCCGCGACACACAGAACAAGAGCTTGATCTGGGCGAGCTTGTACATCGTCGTTATATATATTGTAGCTGAAGTCTGACAATGATATGACGAAACATAATGAACAGGATAGGCGCTGACTTTCAAGTCAATTGATTGAAGACACTCCCACCACCTTTTTTAGGGTGGGAAAGATGAATGCGCACGCACGGCAGCACGTGTGAAATTTTGCGTAACGTTAACTCAAAAATAAAAGTCATTTCCCGCAGAAGTGCAGTGATGGTGCACTGATGCATCGATCAGCGGCCTTCCCAATAAAAGTTGCTTAAGTAATCATTCATTCTTCGTTCTCACTTTAATCATATAAGTGAAGCCATCCGTTCTGCCAAACAAGGTCTTACACAAGAGAGCGACATATATTTTCATGCGAAGTAAATGTAGGTAGGAACAAAATGTTTAGAGAATACTGTGACCTCATACGCGCTTATTCAGCGAAAATAATGGTGATACTTTTTGTTTTTGAGAAAGTACTTTTGTTTTGTACGTCACCTATATGCTGTGTTGTCAGATTTCAAGTAATTAAGGAAAGTGGCAGTGAGAAAAATTTTGACGATTGTACACATTAAGCAAAAGTTGAGCATTTGCACAATCTTTCCGGCACCAACTATAATCGCTTTCTACATCGCGTAACTTCCTTACATTATCACCGTGATTTTTGCACATTCTGTCAATAAGTAATGAGTACAATATTAGCGTGAAATGGCATTCTTCATTAAAATGGTACAAAACTGGCATTTAAAAAGGAAAAAAAGAAAAACACGAGCAAGGCATGCGATAGTCATGTTTATCTGGCAGGAATGCTCCCTCAGGTACTATATAGTGAGATTCTAAATTGTGAGACGAAGCATCTAGAGATCGCAAGTAAGATTCTTATTCAGATCGCAAGATTTCGCTATAAAATATGAACTGGCTGTTCATTTTTTTCACGGGAACAAAATTGTCACTCAGTGTGCAGAAATGACACCTTATCGGAGACGGCATTGTTGGCTCTGTTGGGCGCAGTCTGGAACCCGTGTAAAACAGTAACTGAAGTGGTTAATTTACTCTAACATCAATTGTCTGAGAATGTCTTCTGACTTGGCTACCGTTGGCTATCCACTAATGGAGAATCATCCTCATCATTCAGTATCCAATACAAAGCTTGTTTTGTTTACGGAATTGACCCTATTTTATTTTCTTGCAATGCATTCACAACAGTTGCCTTGTGTACAGGCCCTCCCCATGGTGCGCGCTGATTTCTCCAGTCACCATCTTAATCCGTCGAGGCTGCCCTCGTCGCCTTCACCTCGTTCGCGCCGCGAGAAGCTCGTGGGCCGTGAAAAAGCCGGGTTTCTGACCAGTCGTCGACGCCGACAACGAGGACAAAAACGTCCAGGCCTGCCACAGCATCTTCGATATCACCCTGGGTCCCAGGCCAATAGGGCCTAGCAGTTGCTGCAGCTGGCACGTTGAAGAATTTTACATGTACACTACATACTTTATTCGTCAAAATATTTTGTTTCCTGTGTACTGTCGTGCTTTAAAAATTAGTGTTTAACAATCAAATAAATGTTCTATTGAAATGAACTGCAGTGTTTTGCTGTCAACCGCAGCGTTAGAACTCATTTTAAACTAAAATAATTGTTCTTGTGCTTGCAAGTGCAATGTACTTGAGGAATTCAACTCTCACACCCGTTCTATGAAGCGCTACATGCATGTCTTCTTTGACGCATGGACGTACAACATGACAGCAAAAGCAAAGAACTCGTATACTGATGGATTTAGCAGAAGACTTGCAACTTTACGAGCCTGCGGGGATTTGGTCATGCTGTAACTACGAGGTAAAAAAACATGGATGGCAAGTGAATACGCCAGAAAATCTCTACTTTGCAGAATGGTGAGGCGCCCATTGAGAAGCGAAGGCGGGTAGCGAAAACACAAATTTATACTTAGACATTCTATTCGCTCATTTTCCTTTGTGTTGCATGGTTGGTCTTCAGATGCAAAGCGTAAATGTTCCTATCCAAGTATGCAGTATACTCGAATAAGAACTTTGAATCGGCGCCATATCTGATAACCGTAACCACACCCCGGGTTGCATCTGAAGACCATATTGCCGAGCCTCACCCTCTTCGTAAACCGTTTTTTTTTTC
Source organism: Rhipicephalus annulatus (assembly GCA_013436015.1). Taxonomy (NCBI): domain Eukaryota; kingdom Metazoa; phylum Arthropoda; class Arachnida; order Ixodida; family Ixodidae; genus Rhipicephalus; species Rhipicephalus annulatus. Next base: position 195,734 of record WOVY01012363.1, read on the forward strand.
TCTTTCAGGAAGCCTTCCTTCTTGCGAGTTCGTTCAATAAACCTCAGTTGATAGTTTGCGCTTGTACTGTGCACTTCTTTTTCATCCTCTCCCTAACCTCGTTTTCCGCAGCAAATGCAGCGCAATTTTTTGAGTCATGAAGAAGCAACTAGCACCCCTCACTTTGCTAAGGAAATTGATATGTCATGCCAAGCAGTCAATAAATAGTAGCCAGCCTATGCAAATTTTGTTCGCTTTGAGCCAAGTGGTACGAGGCGATTAAATGTCATTGTGTAAAGTGAGTTGTAGTGGACGTATAGTTCAGTTACCCTGTAAGGCGGCTCCATGCGCCAATAGAGTGTACTTCATTCTAGGAACTCACTCGGGTTACTTCACTTTGCCACGAAAAGCACGTTACGGGGCGATGATGCGCATTTCGTATACGTAGCGATCGTAGCAGTGTTACGTACGAGTTTCCCTTGGGGAATAATATGTATTGTTTATTCCTTTGAAGTGATGTTTGATGACTTGCACTATTACCACAATTGCTGTTGTCCTCATATGAAGCTTTTGTTGGATCTTTTTTCTGGAAAAGATCAGATCCCTTGGGTGGCTCTGAGCTAGAAAAGGTACCATGACGAATGCTTGGGTTTAGTTCCGGGAGCCGGAATTTTATTATCGTTTGCTCCCATTGCAGAATTTATGGAATCGGCAACGCCAGCGACAAAGACTCCCATCTTGCAATCAGTCCCCTTGGCAGTCTGGAGTCTATCACCCGTGGTGCAACCCACCACGGTCACCACGGTAGTCTAGTGGCTAAGGCACTCGGCTGGTGATCCACAGGTCACGGGATGGCAATCCGATCGCGGGGGACTTGCCATAGCGCCTGTGGCATAGCTGAAAATAAAAAAAAAACACTTGGCAAGGGCGGACGTACAGAGTATGTCAACCCGGTGGACTCGTTTATCGTGATTGACTCGCACAGAAAGTGTATAGAGGTGAGTCCAGTGAATATAGCCAACGTGGGACCGACTGTCGAAGCCTTACAGTAAATGTTTAGTAGATCTGGCCTGCACGAACGGTGCTTTTAGTTAATGAAAAAAGTTCACTAGTGAGCAGTTTCCGTCGTCCATGAATGAAACCGGAATACGCCACTTTCGCATTACGCCTTGTCATCCGCATGTCTACGGTAAAGCAGAAAGAGAAATGTGAACGACTAAACTGGGACTGCGCAAAAACGCTAGTGGCACACCGAAAAAGCGATAAGACTGAATTCAGTTGCGGTATCACCACACACAACTGCCAAGCAGGAAAACACCCTTCAGGCTCCTTTATTTACAGCCTCGTTGCAATAGATGCCGTCTTTTTTCGTCGTTCATTTTCTGTCACAGATACCGAACAACTGGGATATTCTAATACAGTGAATACAAGACGGAGTTCAGGTGTATGGCTGGCATTGTACAGCTGCTTGCCGGCCACCTTATGCTAACCATCAAGGCTACAGACGCGATCATCATCGTCGGCAAGTGGTAACCAGCTGGGAGAAAGAAAAACATACAGTGTGGAACTTCCCGCTGTTGAAGCAGACGCCAAGCAAGCGCCCGGCGCTGATGAACCACAGACGGAAGCAGGTGAGACCGAGGCACTAATGGCCTTAAAAGAGTGACCCCAGAGCCAACGAGGTAATTGTTGGGTTTTAATGTCAGAAACCCTCTTGATGTGGAGAGACGCCGTTGGGAAGGACGTCGAGAATTTGATCCACCAGGGGTACTTCAACACTCCCCTAAGTCGAACTACAAGGGCCTCAGGACTTTTTGTCTTATCGAAAATGCGGCAGCCAGCACCGAGATTTTCAATGATGACCAGAGAGTCAGCGGCCCAGCAAGATACACATAAGACCACCGTAGGTGGCTACAATGTTTTCTAATCGGAGCTATTGACACCACCCTCTACAGCAATGTTGGTAGCCTTCACAGTACAATAAGTGGCCTCGTTGGCACCATACATTTGAACTTTTATACCACAATTCTACTGCATTGTTTCATTGTGAAACGCCACCCTAAGAGTCGAAACCTTCGCTATTTCATTAGTTTCTTTTAATATTTTGCCGGCATCTCTGTGTAACTTATAACATGAATATTTCCGAATAGACAACTTTTCACCGAACTCAAGATTTTAAGACAAGGTCGTCGAAACGTGCGTTTCACCCACGCTAATCACAATCTACTTGCACGTGCTTTGCACTCCTCGCGATCTGCTCGTTCTAGAACAACGTTAGACGCCGCCATGGTAAGCCGCTATTTTCTAGTCTCCTTTTCGAGCTAATGGACGCTGTTCGTTTCTCATTTAACAGCTCATTCGCGAAGAGTTCAATGTCTCGCAATTTTCCCCTGAGTAGTCACACTCACCTTGAAACATATCGAGGCCAAAACAACCCAGTTTAAACATAAAATGTGTCATCACGTGTTCACAACAATAGTCGCGTTTCTAGCCTGTTCATCAGAGTCCACAGGAGTTCCAGTGTTTATGAGTAGCGAGGGCGTGCATTAAAAAAAATGTCGACTGTTTATTCGCTTTTTCAAACTGGTGGTTTGTGTGGAATCTACCACTGTAAATCGCATTATGTGGATTCACAGCCTTTTGAACCACGTGTTTTTTTCGCACTTCAGATCGAGGACAACGCCTCGAGCAATCGCAGCGATAAATTAAATAACGTTTTATTATACAGTAGCAACGTTTCTGTAATTAGTTTCATGTCGTTTTGGTCACCATGAACATTGCAACCTTGATGATTATTTTTTTTTGCCGCTACCTGTCTGTTTGCGTACTTTTGCACATTCTAGTGTGGACGGCCAAATAGCTCCCAAAAGAACTCAATTAGTTGACATGCAGTAGCAGCATTTACGTGGTGACTCACATATCGGTTTGACCACTTAAGCATAAAATCTTTGACGGTTCTTTTGCTCCTAACTGTCGATTTATGCTTATCATTGTGCATTCTACTGTGGACGGCAAGTATCTTTCAAAACGACTCACTGAGTTGACGTGGTCGCTATTTCTAAGAGTCAAGAAGCTTCTTAACTTTTGCGGCCTTCAGTATAGGCGCGAAATGTGTATATCTTTCTTATCTTGATGGTTGCGCTCATAATGTGGCATTGCACAACACGAGGGCACGATGCAAATTCCTCTTAACAGCAGATTCATTTATATGGGTAGTCTTTCAGCACTTCACCTTTTCGTGCCCCGTATCTTGCCTGTCATTCATAACAACCATCAAATTTGCCTTCTTTCTTTTTTATAGCACCCCGTTTTTAAGTCACGAAGATGTTACAAAAATGTTTTGAAAGACGAATTCCAGCGTTCGTTTGTATACGTTTCGCAGAGCAAGGCCCAGATCTTATCTCGTGCTGGTTACCGCCTAACACTCGGCCGCCAACGCAAAATCCTAGCTTCCCTACATCAGCAGCACACCAGGAATTCAGCCCCGATCGACAGAGGTGGTCTGGACTCCTCTATCCGAAGCCTTCCACGCAGCGTGGTGCTACAGTCAACTCGACTCAACAGCGACGACGCAAGACCGCACGTGTGGACAGCAGTTGGCGACTCAGGCGTTTGCGCCACCTTCCCGATGCATGATGCACCTGTGTTACAGCACCTGGAGGCGCCAACGCTCAACTACACAGGAAGCCGGTGCTAGTGGGTGCATTTTTATACACAAATGTGCTGCTTCGCAACCCCGGACGAGCTACTAGACGTAGTACGATAGAATATGCAGTTCGAGTATACGCTCAAAAAAATTGACTGAAAACAAAATATATGCGTGTCTTCACAAATGCAGTTGACTGTTTATTGGGCATTGTTTCGCTACAAGAGCGAAGGAATGAATGCTAATGCTACAAATAGCAATTTCACACTAAAAATGACAAGCATGTGCGCCTTGAAACTTTCATCGAGCACCTCAAGCAGAAAGCACGCTCAAGCATACGCAAGGCGTGCGCAGACTAGCAGTTGTCCCAGCTCGAAACGTGAAGCATGCTGTTCAACCAGACAAAGGTGCCCGAAAGGAACACAGAAGTGTACACCGGAGAAGCACGAACAATCGCAGCCCTCATTTGTTCGTGTGTGAGAAGTGTGCTCTTTTTTTTAAAACGCGGCCTTTGTACTTTCCCGAGCCACGAGTTCGATTAGCGGGCGCAGGAGAGTCGTATTGAATATTGGGCATTTTGGTAACGATTCATTGTTCAAGGTAAACAGCGCGAAAAATGTAGACAGAAAATTAGGAAGACACAGGACGAGCGCTGCGTTTCAACCATTGCAAGTCAGCGCTTATCCTCTGTCTTCCTATTTCTGTGTCTTAGTTTTTCGCGCTGTTTACCTTGAACAACGACGCGCAGCGGTATATGAAGGCGGCGGTAATCTAAACGCTAGCGACGACCTTGAGAGCACGCCCAACGCGAAGCGATCGCCCTATCTCGCTACTGATTACAATAGCGCGATGAAGATAGAGCTCTGAAGACTGCCAAACGGTGTATGTTTTGTATAAATGGCTTGCCGTTAGCGTCTTCGGCAACGTACGTTTTTTGGCCTAGTCTTATAGTCACGATTGAAGTGCGCATTATTGAGATGACAATAGTATCCTTGATATCAAGGAGGGGAGTGTCGAGTTTTCAAGACACAAGCCAGCCAGATGACACTTGATAATGTAATGAGGTAATATTATCTGGGGCTTTAGATATATTGTGAGCTCATGATATTGTCATGATTATTAGAAACGCTGTAGTGGAAGGCTCCAGAAATCCCGATCCAGAAATTCCGACCGAAATACGACTGTCACTGCCGAGATCAAACCCGCGACTTATGCGTCAGCAGCCAGATGACGAAAGTTGTGGGTTAAAAAAAAAGCCCGTTTTTGTGCAAACACTTCTTAGTGTGGAGTGTGCCATGCGTAACTTGAAAATGAAACAGAGCGTGAAGGAAAAGGCGTTCACTAGGAACTGCGTGGGAGAAAGCGCAAATCAGCACAGTTTATTTATGCGCGGAAACACCCTTCAAGCTGCATTTTTTCAATTTATCCGATGCTTGTACTCGGGAATAAACAGTAAGTTTGCGTTCCTTTTAGTACCTTTCTTGGTGAACGTTTTTTTTTCACAACCTTTTAGAATCCAGGATTGACTTTCAGTCAATCCTGGAGAAGGAAGAGCAAGCAAGCTTGGAAAAAACAGGTTCAGCCGGTTCAATTGTCGCATAGCCCAGCTTCAGTGAGGTAGTGGTGTGGCTGGGAGGGGACAAAGCAGCCGGCGTCACAGGTGCAAGTAGCCCCCAGGTGCAGAATGTTCCAGCTGAAAAGTCACATCATGTGATAATCGCCGGGGACTCGAATTTAAATCGATGCACAGAAGCCATCAAAGAGAGGGTAAGAGGTGACAAGAGGGTTGCAGTAGGAGTGTTCCCAGGATGCAAGCTTGAAGCAGTCATGAGGCAAGCGAGCGCAAAACTCAAAACTACAGCTGATAGACGAAACCTCGTGATAACTTCAGGCAGTTTAAACGATGTCTTAAATGAAGATACAGCAGGACTAGCAACCACACTGGCGAAAGGCGTCGATGACATGCGTGCCACTTCTCCTAAGGTACAGGTAGTGATATGCACGATACCGGAGGTACCGGTGCGTGATAGCCACCTGCAAAGAGCGGTTGTCAACGCAAACCAAGAGATATGGCGGATGAGTGGAGAGAAAGGCTTTGAGGTGGTGTAAATAAACAGAGAAGTGTATAAGTGAGGTGGTTTTCAACGAGACAGAATTCAGTTCGATGGGTGGCTAGGTCATGAGGTGGGTTGGCGACTTGCAGGACGTCCAGTAGCTTTTTTGGGGGGCAAGCGAGCGCTTCGGGTGCAGGATAGCTAGTAAAGAAGAAAACAGCCAGGGAGACTCTTCGACAGGTGGTATGGACAGATACGATTCCAAAGTGGCACCAGTATCTAAGTTAGGTAGAGTCCGGGGCATAAATAGACGTAGCCACGAGCGCCGAGCCAATTCAGACATAGGGTATATTAACATGCCGGGTGGTAGGAGCAGCCTGAAGTGGGAAGAGATAGAAGAACAGCTAAGGGAAGAGAGGCCGATGGTATACGGTTTGGTAGAAACACATTTCAGGGACATGGAACAACCTCCGAACAATCCGGACTACGCGTGGGAATATTGTAATAGAACACAAGGCAGCAGAAAGGGGGGTGGTATTGGGGCATTCATTCATAAAAGTACAGAATGGCAAAGGGTCAAGCAGGAGTGCAAGGAACATTTATGGCTAAACGGGAAAGTGGGAGGTCAAATGACACTCCTTGGTTTCGTGTACTTGTGGACGGGAGCAAAGACCAGAGAGGAAAACCAGGCAATGGTAGAGTGTACATCAAAGGACATTCAGGAGTTAAGAAGAGAGTGCGAGATAATTTTACTAGGAGACATGAATGCGCACATAGAAGATATAGATGAATATACCGACCCGACAGGCAAAATGATCATAGATATGTGTGAAAGGCTTGATTTGATCATTTGCAACAGTACCGAGAAGTGTTAAGGGCAAATAACATGGGAGGTAGGAAGGCTTCAGTCAACGATAGATTATGCACTGATGTCACGTAGGATGTATGATAAGCTCAGGGGAATGCACATAGATGAAGTTGGCTCCAGAAGTCTGGGTAGCGATCACAAACGTATCAAGCTAAGTTTTGGAAGAGCAGTGAGAGTGGGAAGGAGACAAGATGAGCAACTACAGGGAAAATTTTATTCAGAAAGGCAAATTGAAATAGCCACTAAACAAATTGAGAAAGTAATCACGGAGGATAATAAGACAGTGTGGACATACACGAATCAAATTAGACTCTGAGCTAGAGCTTGCTAAGATGCGTGACAATACACCCCAGAAAAGAAAACACGAACCAAAAAGTTGGTGGGATGAGGAAGTTGAGAGCCATAGCAAAACGTCAGGAAGCCTCTAGGGAACACAGACATGCTAAGCAGCGGGGTGAACCGACAGATAATGTTGAAAGAAAATGGGCAACCTTTCTAAGCTGTAGAAGGGATGCATCCCTTCTGATCAATGAAAAGGGTAGAAGGAAGGGAGCTCAGTGGCTGGCAGAAGTACATAAAAAAGATAGAAATGTAGCTGCGAAATTTTGGAACCATCTAAACTCCCTAAGAAATGAGATGAGCCTAGAGCAGAGTTTTATAACTACAGCTCAAGGTGCTAGGCTAGAAGGGGACGAAGCTATTGAATATATAAGAACAAGGGTGACAGAAAAAATTTCAACAAAGTACTTTATGCACCACAATAGACAAGGACGAATCAAGTGGTACAATGGCTCCATTTTCACAACAAGAGTGGGAAAGGGCTGAGAAAAGGGTTTCTAGTAGTACATCAACAGGCCCGGATGGCATTCCAATTAAGCTGATAAAGACATTAGGTCTGAAGTCTAAGCAGGTTTTGAGAGAGGCTGTGAGCACAATAATAATCGATGGTGAAGTTCCCGATGGATGGAAACTTAGCAGGATGAGCATGATCTATAAAGAAAAGGGGGACAAAGCTGACATAAACAACTATCGTCCTATAACAGTGACGTCAGTGGTCTACAGGCTGGCGATGCAGATTATAAAGGAAAGACTGCAGGCGTGGATAGAGGATGAGGGGGTGCTGGGGGAACTGCAGAATGGGTTTCGGAAACATAGGAGGTTGGAAGATGTCACAGAACGAGCGCTAAAAAAAGAGCGCGCCGCCAAATCCTTGCGACAACGGGCGGCAGAAACGCCGCGAGGTAAAAAGAAAAAAAAAGAAAGCAAACATCCAAGGCTCCCGGGCGCGCGCGCTCCCCGCAGAAGCATGGCTTCGCAGACGAACCTCCTCACCCCACATCGGCGGCCCAGCAAGGCCGCGATTTTTGTAGAACAAAGGAAGCGTGGTCAGACCGAGTGAATCATCCTCCGGGGAGGGCAGTCGAACCGTCTCGTGCCTCTCCCTAGCCTTCGCTGCGCGTCGCGCCGACGAAATGAGGAGAACGTTCTGGAAGGTGGCGCGGAACGTATTTAATCGAGCAGCCGAGACGAGAAAGCAGGAGGTGACGGAAGTTAACGCCAGAGCGCGTAGGGATTCCGCCGTGTAGTCGGCGAAGGTTTCGTTCGTAGTGACGAAGCAGGAGATAGAGAGGAATTCCACCTGAGGGGTGAAGGCTCGGCTACAGGCAAGAGTGTGTGTTTACCGCTATCGAGCGAAGACGCGGGGCAACAGCTGCGTGTGTGAAGCCGACGGATTTCCGGCGAAGAAGTTTGAAGCTTGGAGAGTGGCCATTTGAGGACGCGAGGTTTCCTGGAAGAGAAACTTCGAGGGCTGCGGAACGACAACCACGCTGGACTTTGAGTGAGTGATTCTCGGAAGAGTATCATCTCGACTTTGGTTCCAAGAACTTTGGACTGAATAGGATTTCTATCTCTTTAGTCTTTAAGTGTCTTGGTTGTTCAATGCATGCGACTGCATTGTAGTGCGTATTGTTGTCCGTGTCCGTTGTTTCAAGTGTGGCTGATTGTATTGTGTAGTACGTTGATTGATTGGTTTGATTGGTGACGTATTGTGTGCAACTATTGTGGAGTGTGCATTTTTATGTATTGTTTTCGATCTGCCATTATTGAGAATATAATTTGTTTGTTTAACAACTCTCGGCTCTGACTTGTTCTTTGGGCCACAGCCGGCGTCCGCTGGCGCGCCAAAAAGGACCACTTCTAAATTGTCCACGCTTTCGTGGTGCGGTTCGGGGGGCCGATACTTCGGCTCTTGGAATTAGCCCGGCGATTGCCTCCCTAATAACGGGACAGGTGTGACAATTAATCTGGCGTCCGCGAGACAGGACATTTTGGTGCACAGTGTGTCCAAAGTAGTGAGAAAGTGCCTCGAGTTGTTGATAGTGGTATCGGAAGGATTTTGTGTGTTGTTCAGTGTTCTCGTTAACGAGTGCAGGGGAGTGTTCCGATAGACTGATTTAGGCAGATACTTTTTGCACGCGGCAAGGTTTTAGTTGCGAGTTGCGAGACACAATGGATCTCAAAAAGTTAGTTGCTCTTGGTGAAAAGATGGGTCTTTCTGGCGCCGAACTACGGAAGTGGGTCACCCAGAAGGAAAAAGAAGAAAAAGAGAGAGCCAAAGAAGAAAAAGCAGCCGAGCTGGAAAAAGAGAGGTTGGCGGTCGAAAGAGCCAAAGCGGAAAAAGAAGCTGAGGTCGAGAGAGAGAGGTTGGCGGCAGAGAGGGCCAAGGAAGAAAAGGCAGCTGAGTTGGAGAGAGAAAAGTTGGCAGCCGAAAGGGCGAGAGAAGAAAGAGAAGCGGAGATGGCTGAAAGGGAGCGGCAGCGGCAGCACGAGATAGAACTCGAGCGGCTCCGTTTGCAACAGCGAAGTGAAACTCCCGTCCAAGCTAGAGTTGAAAGCAGCGAACGGGAAGATCACGGCTTCCGCTTGAACCCAAGCAAGCTGCTCGTAGCGTTTGATGAAAGGAAGGACGACCTAGACGCGTACCTCCACAGATTTGAGACGATTGCGAGGAGCCAGAATTGGCCGGAACAGCAATGGGCAACTGCTTTGAGTACTTGCTTGAGTGGTGAAGCGCTCAGTGTGTACGGTAGGCTGACGCCGACCGATGCAGCCAACTACGCAAAAGTGAAAGCTGCTTTGTTGAAGCGACTTAGATTCACTGTGGAAGGATTCCGGGACAGATTTCGGACAGGAAAGCCAGCTGATGGTGAGACGGCTACGCAGTATGCCGCCCGACTTTGCCATTATTTCGACAGATGGATTTAACTTTCAGGGACAGCGCAGGAGTACGATGAACTTAGAGAGCTCCTAATTAGAGAACAATTTCTTACTAGTTGCCACCCAAGCCTGTCGCTGTATTTGAAAGAGAGGAAGGCTGAGTCATTTGAAGGAATGCTTGAATTGGCTGATCAATTCTTGGAAGCGCAAGGTGGCACTAATTTGGCCAAGGTAAAGAAGGAGTGCCCCGATGATTCGAAGAAATTGGCTCCTGAAGAAAAGAATCGTGCACCAGAGAGCATGCAGCGATGTTTTCTGTGTAACCGAGTGGGTCATCGCGCGAAAAACTGTCGAACGATCTTTACGAGCCCTACGGTAGTGAAATGTTTTAAGTGTGGTCAGACTGGGCACAAAGCAGATGCATGTCGAAACGGAGCGAGTCAAACTCACCAGGTATCCTGTGTGCAAGCGGCACCGAAATCCGATAATAATGCCATCACCGACGGATTCGTAGAATTGAAAAATGGGGAGAAAATTCCTATTGTCGGTGCTGTAATGTCAAAACAGCCAACCGGTGTTACGAAAGGAATGCCAGCGCGGCCTGGAAAAGTTGCGGGCAAATAAGTTACGGTGTTAAGAGATACCTGCAGCTCCACTGTTATCGTTCGGAGAAATTTGGTATGGGAAAGTGAGTTGACAGGCAGAACGAAACCGGTTTGCCTAATTGACCGTACGGTTCGGATGCTTCCCGAAGCAGAAATTGAGGTTGAAACCCCGTACTTCAGCGGGAAGGTTACTGCTTTATTCATGACGACCCCCCTGTATGACCTTGTCATCGGAAACATCGACGGGGCGCGAGGGCCAAGTGATCCAGAATGTTTGGGAGAAGACCCGAAGATAGAGCCCTCGCCAACACAGCGGCCGCGAGATACAGTGGAGGAGCATCCCGTGACGGATCTCACTAGAGCCCAAGGTGAAGCTGCGGCGCAAGAGACCGCGAAGGAGAAGACGATCGTGTCGAATAAGTTCACGGGCCGAGCAACCGGACTTACGTCGGCACGACTTCAACCGACCGACAGTGTAAAGGAGACGGAGTTGGCCAGCCGGGCAAAAAGTAGAGGCATGATCAAGCGGGTAAATAAACAGACAGGACCCGTCGAATGTAATGACGCGTTAACGGTGTCGGAAGAGACAACGATGGCTGAGACGACGCCTCAGATATCGTCGTTGGAAAGGGCTCGCCGAAAAAGAACGTGGAAGCACAAGAAGAGATCGAGCGAGCACCGCAAAAAGGGGCGCAAGCGCTGTTCGAAGTACTCAGGATAGGTGCTGAGGTGGAATCAGAATGTGTTTGGCAGGGCTCAGTGACATATGTTGTGTTAATGTTCTTGTTATCCTGTGTCTCAATTGTATGTGGAGCGAGTCAAAGTGTTCTGTGCTGTGATGTGATGTATAGTGTGGTATAATTGTTGTAATGAGAGAACTTTGTACGTTCGTATTGTTTGGAACAAGTGATGAAGTGTTGTCGTCGTGTACCTGTGGCTATATTTCATGTGTTGTGGAATTGAACTACAATGTACGATTGTATTAAGTGATCTATTGTGAATATGAAGTGTCATGAGTGACTGATGGTGTTACAGTCTGTGAGAGTGTGTGGTGACTGTTCGCGCTCGTTTGTGTGGTTTGAATATTATGAGATAATATTCTTAAAGTGGGGGGCAGTGTCACAGAACGAGCGCTAAAAAAAGAGCGCACCGCCAAATCCTTGCGACAACGGGCGGCAGAAACGCCGCGAGGTAAAAAGAAAAAAAAAGAAAGCAAACATCCAAGGCTCCCGGGCGCGCGCGCTCCCCGCAGAAGCATGGCTTCGCAGACGAACCTCCTCACCCCACATGGGCGGCCCAGCAAGGCCGCGATTTTTCTAGAACAAAGGAGGCGTGGTCAGACCGAGTGAATCATCCTCCGGGGAGGGCAGTCGAACCGTCTCGTGCCTCTCCCCAGCCTTCGCTGCGCGTCGCGCCGACGAAATACCCAACTCGCGTGGGTAACTCCGTGACCCGGGACACATGTCCGGACCTTACCCTCACAAAAAACATTCAGTATGCGGATTGGGTCAACACTGAAGAGACCCTCGGCAGCGACCACTGCATACTCAACACCACCATTCGCACCTACCCTTTGGCAAGACCCTACGGAGAGGCAAAATTACCCGATTACACGAAGTTTCGGCAAATATACGCCAATTCGACACCCATTGAGGAGCAAGGATACCATGCTTGGTCCCAGCAACTGGTTTCCTCATTACGCTCCACAGAAACACAAATTAAACTCTCCGAGGCGACTCCGGCGGTGGATAACCATCTCCTTCACCTCTGGGAGGCCCGGCGCAGCCTCGTCCGCCGATGGCGCCGGCAAAAACACAACCGAAAGCTCAAAATTCGCATCGCTGAGCTCACCCAGCGAGCAGCAGAGTACGCGGCCCAGCTCGCTGACTCTAACTGGGTGGACCGTTGCAACACGGCCGCTCGACAAATGTCCAGCCGGAGTACCTGGCGCCTCTTCCGCGCCTTGATTGATCCGACCCAAACTCGAACAGAGACACAAAAGCATCTGCAACGAGCATTTCACAGCTTCGACGGAGACACAGCCAAATTGGCATGTAAACTCCGAGACCAATATCTATGCACTCAGCAGGACTCCCAAGGGCCGGCGTACTCGTATGCAGGTACCGAGAACGCGGAGCTGGATCAGCTGTTCCAGTTACACGACCTGAAGGCAGCCCTAGCAAAAATGAGGCGAGGAACGGCGCCAGGAAGGGATAAAATTACCGTGAAATTACTTGCCAATCTTCCTGACTCGGCCTACACCATGCTCCTTGCCTACATCAATTCCATTTGGATCGGGAAAACAAGCCTACCAATTGAGTGGAAGACCGCCCTGGTCACCTTCATACCCAACGCGGGCAAAGCCATTAACACGGACAACCTCCGCCCCATCTCCCTTACTTCTTGTGTGGGAAAATTAATGGAGACGATGGTGCGCGACAGGTTGTCCGCGTTCCTGGAGAGCAAAAATGCATTTGCAGACACCATGTTCGGGTTCCGCCCACACCGGTCCGCGCAAGATGTCTTGCTTCAGCTCGACCATGAGATCCTCGATCCAGTCGAGTATCCCCTGAATGACAAAGTTGTGCTCGCTTTGGATTTGAAGGGGGCCTTTGATAACGTGACCCACGAAATTATTCTAACACATCTCTCACAGGTGGATTGCGGCCAAAACACTTTCAACTATATTAAACAATTCCTCACTGACCGACAATCATACATTCGGATTCAGGACATTGAACATGGCCCTTACCGATTAGGCACGAGAGGGACTCCGCAGGGAGCGGTCCTCTCGCCCCTCCTATTCAATGTGGCAATGATGAGACTCCCCGCTCAGCTGGCGAAAGTCGAAGGCATACAGCATGCGCTGTACGCCGACGACATCACCATATGGGCGTCACACGGCTCGGCAGGAGACATGGAGGCAAGCCTGCAGCAAGCGGCGGACATCGTGGATGACTATGCCCGTCGCTGCGGCCTTCAGTGCTCCCCGTCCAAATCGGAATTCGTGCACATACGCCCCTCACCAAAGTGCACCGCAAAGATCGACCTCTCCCTTCACAGCGGACCAATACCCGAACGCGATGAGATTAGAGTACTGGGGCTTTTTATACACAAAAATCGCAGAGCAGACACAACATTGGCCAAATTTCGTAAGGTGGGGGACCAGGTGGGCCGGATGGTCCGCCGGGTTTCCAACAAGCGCGGGGGGTTACGATGCAAAGATGCCTTGCGGCTGGCGCATGCATTCGTAACCAGCCGAGTCCTGTACTCGGCTCCATACCTCCACCTACGCAAATCCGACGAGAATGCACTCGAAGTCATTCTCCGCAAAATCTACAAGCGCGCCCTCGACCTTCCTGTCAGCACCTCTAACCAGCGCCTTTTGGGCTTGGGAATGGTGAACACCTTCAAGGAGCTGAGAGAGGCGCACTTGACAAACCAATATACTAGACTCTCTAAAACACCGTCGGGTCGCCGCCTCCTTGCCCGGCTACACATCAATCACTCAATACACACGGAAGAGCGCGTACGGATTCCAGAAGTTTGGCGATACTCCTTGCACGTGCGCCCTCTTCCGGCTAACATGACCCGAGACGACTACACTGGCCGACGCCTCGCGCGGGCGGAAGCCTTGGCTCGACACTACGGCCACAAATTCGGGGTATTCTACGTGGACGCCTCCGGCCCGCACCACGGTGGTTGGTATACGGCGGCGGTCGTCCACGAAAACACCGTTGTAAACGGACTCACATTCCGTGCACATAACATTACGCACGCGGAGGAGATCGCCATCGCACTAGCCGCCGCAGATCAGGACTCGAGGGTCATAATCACCGACTCAAGGGGTGCCTGTCGCAATATTGAACAGGGATACATTCCGTACCGTGCTTATAAAATACTGCAGAACAGCAGCTACCTAGGTACCCCCGCGCACCAAACGATCATATGGGCTCCGGCTCACACGGGCCTCGATGGTAATGAGACGGCCGATGCCGCTGCCCGCGCGCTCACTCTCCGGGCACCATCCTCGTCCCCTACCGATCCGGAACTCGAACCCAATCCTGCCTACACCTTTAAGGAGATCACACAATTTTATCAATCCGGCCATAACGTCTATCCTAAACCCTGTAAGGGCCTCACGAAGGCGGAGGAGCGAATCCTCCTTCGCCTTTATACTAAAACTCTATTGTGCCCGGCAATCATAAAACACTTTGACCCCGCTTGCACGGGGAAGTGCCCACATTGTGAGGAAAGTTCCTCTGACATTTTCCACATGGTGTGGGCATGCCAAAAAACCCCAAATCTTACCCCACTACCCAACCCTTCGCGGGAGGACTGGGAGGCAGCCCTGCTCGGCTGCTCTGACCTGACGGCCCAACGGGCCCTGGTCGAGCGGTCCCGGGCCGCGGCCAACGCCAATGGGCTCCCGTAAGAGGGAGCCCACCTAGTGTTTGTACGGGGCGGCCCCTTAAGGACCGTTCCCACCCTCCCTGTAAATAACATCTGTAAATAAATGTTTTTCAGCAGCAGCCGACGAAATGAGGAGAACGTTCTGGAAGGTGGCGCGGAACGTATTTAATCGAGCAGCCGAGACGAGAAAGCAGGAGGTGACGGAAGTTAACGCCAGAGCGCGTAGGGATTCCGCCGTGTAGTCGGTGAAGGTTTTGTTCGTAGTGACGAAGCAGGAGATAGAGAGGAATTCCACCTGAGGGGTGAAGGCTCGGCTACAGGCAAGAGTGTGTGTTTGCCGCTATCGAGCGAAGACGCGGGGCAACAGCTGCGTGTGTGAAGCCGACGGATTTCCGGCGAAGAAGTTTGAAGCTTGGAGAGTGGCCATTTGAGGACGCGAGGTTTCCTGGAAGAGAAACTTCGAGGGCTGCGGAACGACAACCACGCTGGACTTTGAGTGAGTGATTCTCGGAAGAGTATCATCTCGACTTTGGTTCCAAGAACTTTGGACTGAATAGGATTTCTATCTCTTTAGTCTTTAAGTGTCTTGGTTGTTCAATGCATGCGACTGCATTGTAGTGCGTATTGTTGTCCGTGTCCGTTGTTTCAAGTGTGGCTGATTGTATTGTGTAGTACGTTGATTGATTGGTTTGATTGGTGACGTATTGTGTGCAACTATTGTGGGGTGTGCATTTTTATGTATTGTTTTCGATCTGCCATTATTGAGAATATAATTTGTTTGTTTATCAACTCTCGGCTCTGACTTGTTCTTTGGGCCACAGCCGGCGTCCGCTGGCGCGCCAAAAAAGACCACTTCTAAATTGTCCACGCTTTCGTGGTGCGGTTCGGGGGGCCGATACTTCGGCTCTTGGAATTAGCCCGGCGATTGCCTCCCTAA
This sequence comes from Rhipicephalus annulatus, assembly GCA_013436015.1. Taxonomy (NCBI): domain Eukaryota; kingdom Metazoa; phylum Arthropoda; class Arachnida; order Ixodida; family Ixodidae; genus Rhipicephalus; species Rhipicephalus annulatus. The sequence continues at coordinate 211,455 of WOVY01012363.1, forward strand.
TAACGGGACAGGTGTGACAGAAGACAATCTGTTCTCACTGACGCATTGCATTGAAATAGCAGAAAAGGAACACAGGCCCCTGTGGCTAGCATTTTTGGATATCAAGGGAGCGTACGATAGCGTGGTTCAAGATGAATTGTGGGGAATACTGGACACACTAGGCGTGGAACATGTAGTCGCTAATCTTCTAAAGGGTATCTATAAAGGTAACAAAGTTGTTATAAAGTGGGAAAAACAGGTATCTAAGCCTGCAGAGGTGAAACGGGGGCTTAGGCAGGGGTGCCCCCTGTCACCCTTATTATTCATGATGTACCTACAAGGATTAGAGGAAAAATTAGAGGGAAGTGGACTGGGCTTCAACCTCTCTTTAGTCAAACAAGAAAAACTTATTGATCAGGCACTACCAGCATTAATGTACGCAGATGATATAGTGCTAATGGCCAACAACAAAGAAGATTTGCAGATTGATGGACGTCTGCGGTAATGAGGGAGATAGGTTAGATTTTAGATTCAGTAAGAAAAAATTAGCAGTCATGATTTTCAATGACAACGAAGGTAGTGAGCTTAGATTACAGGAGGTCACGCTAGAGATAACAGATAAATACAAATATCTGGGCGTATGGATAAGCAATGGGACCGAGTATCTGAGGGAACACGAAATATACGTGACGACTAAAGGTAACAGAAATGCAGCAGTCATGAAAAATAGGGCACTGTGGAATTACATTAGGTATGATGTTGTGAGAGGAATATGGAAAGGGGTCATGGTTCCTGGGCTGACGTTCGGCAATGCGGTCTTGTGCATGAGATCAGAAGTTCAAGCGAGATTAGAAATTAAGCAACGTGGAATAGGTAGGCTTGCTTTGGGAGCTCACGGGAATACACCAAATCAGGGAGTACAAGGTGATATGGGATGGACATCATTTGAGGGCAGGAAAGCTAGCAGCAAGATAAAATTTGAGAAACGATTGAGAGAAATGGGGGAAGAGCGTTGGGCTAAGAAGGTTTCCAGCTACTTGTACATGAAGAATGTCGATACAAAATGGAGGAAGCGAACCAGGAAGTTGACTGGTAAAAACTTAGAAAACAGCAGGTGGCCAAACCAAAAAGAACTATCGGTTAAGAAGAAAGTGAAGGAAACGGAGATTGACATGTGGAGAATGGGCATGATTAAGCAGTCCGCACTAGAGATCTATCGAACTTTTAAGCAGGAAATTGCCAAGGAAAGGATCTATGATAATACTCGGGGTAGTTATCTACTGTTTGAGGCCAGGACAGGAGTACTGTGAACCAAGACATATCGGGCCAAATACGAAGGGGTAGACACAGTATGCAGTGCGTGTGGAGAGAAAGAAGAAACTGCCGAACACTGGATATTGTTCTGTAAAGGGCTTCACCCTATAGTTCAGGATGATGGCGCAGAGGTTTTCAAAGCACTGGGGTTTTGGGACCGAAAGGGCAAAATAAACTTTAAGTGGGTAGGACTTAACAAGAAGGAGGTTATCTGATTGGTGGCTAAAGTCAAGGCACGAGTGAAAATTAAACTCTTCACTGCAAAGTACGAATCTTCAAACTCACTTTTTAAGGAAAAAAAATAAATATAGTTTTTGGTTCATTAGGTATTACGGCTTGGTGGCGCTAGCCACCGCCCGATCTAAAGGGTACAGCCATATCCATCCATCTATCCAATATATGATGAAAAGATGCGAGATGGTGGTACTTGGTGTGTTGAATAGATGGACGAACGGACGTACAGACAGATGCATGGATGGACGTATGTACGGACGCAGGGGCGGCTGCTTGGACGAACGCAGGGACGGACACACAAACAGACGCACGCACGGACGGGCGGACGGACGCGTGGACGGTCACACAGACGGATGCATGGACGGACGGAAGCAAGAACGAATGGACGGACGAATGCTTTGCCCCGCTCTCCATCATTCACTCCGTGGATATGCTGCCAATTTTATTTTGCCTCCATCGCAAATGCAGCTGCAGCAGCTGAGATTCAATACCGCGACCTGCGGTATTGAATCCTGCGGTATTTTGCATGTTTTGACAAGCTCAAAACATGTAAAAGCACTTTTCTGCGCAGCCGATTGGGAGCGCTCAAAAAACACGTCCCTCTACCATGACAGTCCGAACCAAACTCCAACTGCACTACAACTGCACTAGTCAGCGAAATACAACTCCACTAGTCGGCGCCCCCTGCCGGACCAAATTACGTGCTGGATAAAAAAACTGACAGATCCCACGTAGAGCGAGAATCGATGATATGCGAAGCAGGAATGAGAAATGTTGATATGTAACTTTAAAATCAGCACGATGTTATGAGGTGGAGGTAAATTATGCCTACATGACTTCCGTGTCATAATCATCACGTTTGGATGTGTCCTTTACCTTCGTCTTCTGTTCAGTCACGTGATACCAAATTTAGTACATGTTTAGCTTGCGAAACGGCCGCGAGCACGCTACAAGCGTGGTATGTTGTCAATGTTCTTACATGACACACGTGTCAGGATTATTATGTCTGCACTAGTCATATGTTTCGTCATCTATTGATGTCACGTAACTCAAAATTAAGTATATGTGGAGCAGCAAAACGGCCACGAGTGCATCATGAAGTGCCCAATGTACTCCAAAATAGCATTGACGCACGCGCACGCTGGGCAAAGCGACGCTACGTTAGCAAAACGCGAGCACTCTGTAGTCTGACGTCAGGCGCGACCAGCGTCCGTCGCCGCAGCCCGACGGCAACCAGCGCCAAATGCGACCTGCTGCAATGTGCGCCGATGTGTTACCTAGACAACACTGCGTCTCCCTCTCTTCGTGACGGACGGACGCCACACGCGCTGAAACGAGCATGCGTCAAAGCAACGCAGCGTGGCGCGCCCTTACGAGCATATGGCAGGACCAGCGCCTGGCGTGGAAACGTCGGCGTGACGTGACGAAATGAACGCCGGTGAGCACGCGCACTGCGTCACGTCGAAATGTATTGGCACCTTGACCGTGGCATGTAGTAATGTTCTGACATGAAACGCATTTCATGATTGTGATGTTTGTACCAGTCACATACGTTTTCATTCATTAACGTCACGTAATACCATATTCGGCTTATGTGAAGCTAGCGAAACGGGTGAAAGTGCCTAATCAGTGTGGCAAGTACTCATGTTGTTACATGACACGCATGTCGTGATTATCATGTTTGGATGTGTCATTTACCTATGCCATTCTTTTGCGCCACGGAATCTCTAGTTTGGTAAATGTCAAACCAGCGAAACGACCGTGATCCCATGATGAGCGTAGCATGTAGTCATGTTGTTACATGACACGCATCTGAGATCTGTCATGTTTTCACCAGTATCATACCTTCTTCATTCATTCATGTCTCATAGTACGAAATTTGGTAAAAAAATGAAGCTCGTGAAACAGCCGCCAGCGCATCATGAGCGTAGCTTATAGTCTTGTTACATGACACGCATCTAATGATTATCATGCTTGCACCAGTCACATACCTTCCTCATCTATTCACGTACTGTAATACCAAACTTGGTATATGTACCGCTAGTGAAACGGCCGCGGGTGCATCGTGAGCGTGGCATGTAGTCATGTTGTTACATGACACGCTTTTCATGATTTCTATGTTAGGATCTGCCGCTTGGGTTCGCAATACAATCATGCCATATCATACCAGTTTTGCAACATGCCATGTGAACGAAATCACCGCAAAAGCTGCAGGTCCATGAAGTGTAAAACATTACATTCATGACATACGTGTCATGATTTTCATTTTATGACTAGTCACTTATGTTCTTCATAGGCATGTTGATTGATTTGTGGGGTTTAACGTCCCAAAACCAACATATGATTGTGAGAGACGCCGTAGTGGAGGGCTCCGGAAATTTCGACCACCTGGGGTTCTTTAACGTGCTCCCAAATCTGAGTACACGGGCCTACATCATTTCCGCCTCCATCGGAAATGCAGCCGCCACAGCCGGGACTTGATCCCACGACCTGCGGGTCAGCAGCCGAGTACCTTAGCCACTAGACCACCGTGGCGGGGCTTCATAGGCATGTTATGCCATACCAAGTTTTGTATCGATACCGTTAGCAAAACGACCAGGAGAGATGCGGATAGATAGATAGATAGATAGATAGACAGATAGATAGATAGATAGATAGATAGATAGATAGATAGATAGACGGATAGATAGATAGATAGATAGATAGATAAATAGATAGATACGCCCAAAGTCGCCGAAGTTAGCTATGAAGTGTTTCGCATTTAATAATCGAAAATGTTCAAAGTTATTTCATAGTCCTCCAATATGGCATGTTTAGTAATCCTATTTTGTTACTGGCAAGCTAAGCAGAAGTGTTTCATTACATTTTAGCAATGAAGCAGTTTAAGGTAACGGTTACTTGTGCTCGTCGAAAACTCCTCCGATGTGTATGCATAGCAGGAATCGGACAAGCCCCGCCATCTAACACACAAGGTAAGAGTGTTTAACGAAAATTCTGCTCGGTGAAATGCTGCCCATGAAATGCGCGAGAGAGAGAGAGAGACAAAAGGAGACAGAAATTAGGAAGAGACAACAGAGGCCGAGATAAAAAGAAAAAAATGATTGTTAGAAGAACGGTGTGACAGAAAAAGAGAAGAAATTAATTAGAGGAAGTCAAGACATTTTGAAAAAGACAGCCAGAAAAAGCAAAGAAAAAAAAAACAGACACGAAAAAATTTTAAAAGACCTACAGAAAGCGATGCAGAAATAGAAAGAAAAGATCACAGAGACTGAGAGACAAAATAAAGAATCATAAAGGCTGAAAGTGAAACAATTGAAGAGAAAGGAAGAGAGATAATAAGGCGTTGAAAGAAAGAAAGAAAGAAAGAAAGAAAGAAAGAAAATAATAAGAAAAGATATAAATGGTGACAAAGCCAAGCGTCACATTTCTTCTAGTTATAAAGCATTCTACATGCGTGCCTCGCAAACTAAAACGTACTAGATAGCAAACCCTAAAGGAGTAATCACATTGTGTTAGCACAGCCAGCCGCTTACATTTGCAGAATTCCATTGCCGAAGAGCAGCTCGCGTTGCGTAGAAGCTTTCCGGACAGCGTACAAGACAGCGCCGACAGAAGCCAACGGTCGCCAATTTCTAAATGTTGATGTCGACGCATGCTGAGCCATGGAAGGCAGAACGCGGGGGCATAGTTTGCAAAACGTCTCTCAAAATGCGAGTACTTTCATGAGATAGGATTGACTGAACATTGTAGCACAGCACACGTAAGTCAGTGCAGTAACGGCGTTGGCTGTCTGTCTCAGGTACATCGAAGCATCACGGGTTGGAAGATTTATTATCACGTTACTATGGCAACCGGAGCTTCGCGAAAATTCCGGTTCACATACAGACGGTCTCGTGTCTAACTTGGCGCGGCCACCGAGAGCTGTCGGGCATCCGTGAAACGGCAGTTTTGGTAGAAATAGAGGTGGTTTTTGTGTGGCTGCCACTCACGTCCACAGTTTGGCTAAAATATTTTGGATGCGTTGAGAAGCGTTAATTGCGATAGCAGTTCGAGACAAAACCTTTGCCGTTTTAGAAGCTTTGTAAGGCTCTCAATAGATATCCGCTGCCGTCGACGGACCGATGAGTGTGCACCAGTGCTGCACTCATTCGGGCAAACAGCGTCTTCCACGCAGGTCGACATGTTTCAGCATTTCAAGAGTGCATGTCTTTCACCACGGCGATGGCGAAGAAGGGACCGTTTACTATAGATCGTTGGCGTCAACCCCATCGCGTCCAAGTGAGTAAGTTCAATTCAAAATTACTTCCTGTAGGAATATTGAAGCGAAAAAGTACGAGCTGTATATGTGCGCCATCCCGACAAAAAAAAAACTAGAATACCACGATTGTCATGAAGAGGTGTCATAGAGAAATAAAAAAGGTGAAGAGTGGACACTCCCGTTGACCCCAGCGGCCCAATCGACCCTAGCACACCTGGTGGTTGGTGAGAGCAAGTGGCGTGCGCTTCCTGTTTCGGTTTCACTGGCGCAAATTTAGAATTTTTATTTTTATTTTTTATTTTCATTTTGATTAAGTTATAATAAAAGAGATGCAGGTAGTGATAATTCACTACGATTTTATTCATCGCGCTTGTTCTTGCTCTTTTGTTCACTTGTTCTTTGGAACAAGTGATCAATGTATATATCAGTCAAAGAGACAGAGTATCCGCAATGTTTTATTCAAAGGCAAGGTAGAGTCTGAGAATATAAAAAGCACAATATGACAAAGGTAGACAACAAATGCATCTCGCCTTACAAATAAATTGTAACAAATATTGTAACAAATACAGAGAGAACACAGACAACGCACACATCGCGAGAGTTGGCAGAAGCCGAGAAGCTGGTGAAGTATGACACACCGGGCCCGTGGGTAAGTAAGGATCTATTGCAAAAACACAGCACGCAATACTGAAGAAAGAAGAAGTGACATATACACAGCAATGAAGTCGCGAATCACGCCTGGGGTTAACCAAAATAATGCATAGAAAAAAAGAGTGCACAGAAACCACACGACACAATATAGCAGAAAGGCAAAGCTGCAGTGTGCTGGCTGTGCTTAAGAACAGCTAGCCCAAAATGAAAAAAAAGCAGACTTGATGCCTGTTTGTCCTCAGAAAGGTAGGGCTTTGCTGCTTGCTCACTACGTGAAAGACAAACTTTATGCTACAACACTGGCAGGTCTTGTGGCTCTTCTTATGCGTCGCCTTCATCAAAAACTTAAGATCCCAAGCGATTTGCGTCTGGGTGTTGCTGTGACGCTTGCGAGCTAAATTAGATTGTAGTCATCACTTATCCAGAATTGTGGACCTTAGTTGGTGTTACGAGAGCGGTATTACAGGGCTAATAAATAGCAGAAGAAAACCACTATGGCTGATTATTTTTCACAAAGGCTCTACATCGTACGTTATCACTCACAAGCTATATAAAAATAAAATGGCACTGCCGCAGCCCCATCAAACGCTACAAGTTTGGGTATTCTTTTGAAAATTTTTATGGGCGAGATGAGGAGGTTGATAAGAAGCTAAAATACAAAAAGCGTGATAACGTGAACTGTGCCCACTTCATACTGTGCTCCTTACCCGCTCGAAGACATTTCAACAAGCGGTTTTGTTGTCGATATATTACTTGAGCTGGAGAGATAAAGCATACACAGTGACCAAGCGACCCACAGTAAAGTGTACAGTTCGCGCACATTCGCTACAAAAATACAGACAGGATACCCAACATTCTTTTTAAGGTTATGCAAATCACTTCGAGCGAATACACAGTGTCCCTACTCCTCATAGCGGGTAACCAAAACAATGTATGCAACGAAGGAGTGGTAAGTCCAGTTGAACTGAATATAAGCATATAAGACCATAATGAAGTCTGCTGTTACGATGTAATAACATAACAAAGCTATTGCAGGATTCGGCTCCACTCGAATACTTTAGTGTAAACCCGCCGCTAATTGCTAACCTTTGAACTTGCCAAGCTGTATGCCCGAGATTGTAGACTGGAACCTAACCCTATGTAAGTTTCGGTTCACAAAACGCACATGCGAACATAAACGAACCCGGCAAAACATTTTCAGAAACTTCGCGCGACACCCAGCAGAGCATAAATGAAAATCGCCAACACTTGACAGATGGTGATACAAAACATCGCACACTTTCAGGTGATGTGCAGTGGCCTCAATTATGGCAAGAAAGTGAGATTCAAGTTGTTGTACGTATGCAAAAGCTGCTTCTGATGGCACAGTGAGATTCCCAAAAAGTTTGCTGGGGACGTGGTATGATTTGAGCATTGTGAAATACTGGTGGGTACCCTTAAGCGTCTCACTGTCGTCTTTCAGTAACTGTGGGCAACTGCAACCGTCACATGCATTCCGAAGGAAGTGTTTGATGAGAAAACCAGCTACATAATATGCAGCGGAATCATCGATAATATGGGAGTGAATGTTTTTCGCAAGTTCAGAGAGATCGTCTAGAGCGGGAAAGTCGTCAGGCTGAAGCTGTGCACACTCCTAATTATCCACAAGAGACGCACTGGTGAGGGAGAATGGCGAGAGCTGCTCCTGGAGGAGGTCACATTCATCATCCTCGACATTTCCGTATTCTGACAGCTTGAAGAGTTTTCTTATGCAGATGTGCTTCAGGCCACAAATAAATTGTGCTACATTGGGGTTGGTGTTGCAGCCCTGTTTTTGCCTAATGTGGCCAAATATGTTCTCCAGAGGATCCTGTTGAAGCCTGCGTGTTAACAGGTATTCAAAATTGTAATTTTTTGAGAGGTCGTCCCATAGTTGACAAATTGCCTGAATTGTAATTTGCCAACCTACGATGGTTTGTGGTTGACGTCTGCCAACAAACTGCCATGATGCAATCCAGGGAAGCTGGCCTCGGAGGAAGTCAATCAGCTCTGAATCATTTTTCATGATTGCATGCCGCAGCTTTTGCGAAGTTCTTTTTTTACTCGAGCTGTTCAAGGCATCAAAAATCCTGTCCATACGATCACAAAATTGAGCTGTAGTGATGGCCGAGGCAGGCAGCACCTTCGCATACACCATTGCCGTGATAGCAATCGAAACTGATGCACTGAGGACCTGAGTTGCTCTGCTGACCTTCATATTAGAAAAAAGGTTTCTGATGAGCGTGCCGTTCAGTCAACTTTGAAGCCAATCGCAACCGCAACTCATGTGAGGATTGGTAAAGGCTTACAATGTGCGACCAGTTAATGATGTCATCCCCAATGTATAACTTGTGTGCTTGGACATTATTGCGCGTTGTTTTAATTAATTGCGGAACATCAAAAATGTAATATACCCGCTCACCATTAACTTCAATAAAAGGCTTTGCTACAGTCACTCTTAGTTGGTTAGCGAGACTTACATTTGAACTGCCCTGGTCACAAATGACTGCTTTCACTGCAATATTAATGCTCCTAAGCTCCAAAATGAGTGACACCAGCAAGTTATGCACAACAGATGATGGTGTTGATGTGTGCCCTATAGTAAAAGCAACCGGTTGAACCCACTTTCTCGAAACGCCAACAAGAAGAAAAACCAGTGCTTGATCAGCGATGGTTGAAGTGCGATGAGTGCCATCATCTGTAAAACCCTGGACAACGTCTCTTGCAGCATCATAGTACAAATTCTTTTTGAGTGCTATTTCGTCGAAAACTAAAGCGCACACTCGGTCCCGTTCATTCCAAGCTTGAGTATTTGTTGCAATGAAAGAAAGAATTCCTGGAATTATGCCTGGAGTCATCTTTACATTAGCTAGCCACCTCCTTAATGAACGCCGGGAGGGCAAAGAAAAATATGGAGCCAGAAATCAGTACGCTCGCGGACCTCGGAAGTTTAAGTGAAGAGCGAATTTCTTGAACCACACGGGAAACCGCTTGCCCTTGCGTTTGGGCCTCAAGCAAACATGTGCAGAAAGAAGTTTAAAAACCTCCTCGGTGACGTGCGGTCGGATAACTTCAAGGGCCTTCGAAGTCGATGACGGTGCTTGGTGAGGCTGTCTCTGCAGTCTTTTGATAGTTTCCCGCTGTGCTGCTACTTTGGCTTGCAGATGTTTAATGGTTTGCTTGTACTTCATTGATGGAGACATTGTCGCTGGCACACAGGAACGCACTGCAATAAACAAGAAAATTGATGTAAAAGCGAAGAACAACTAATCCGATACGAGCACTTTCCTCGCTCTTTCAGACCCAAGGTGCACAACTTTCTGTGGTACAAAGTTTTCGATTCCACTACCTAAAAACAAACCATTCACAATGTTGACAATGCACAAAAAAAATGAAAATCACTGAGAGCCCACCCTTACATTTTGTAAGTGCACACGTAGTGTCCTTTTGAAAATAGTTTCCTCAGAATGTCCTAAACATAAAATAGCACATTAAAAACTGCTGCAATAAAAGCATAGTCACCATTTTCTCTAGGGCACTCAGACGTGGAGCTGTTGGCAGAGACGTCTTCTGGAGGGTCTTGTGAAGCTTGTTCAGTGCCTCGGACAGTGCTGTCGGAACAATCTTGCGAGCGGCCTGCGGAAGTCTCTATATCAATACACTCTGGTGTTGAAGTGAACATACAACTTACCGGTCAGACAAGTTCCTTTTGTGACAGCTGAACGACTGGTTAAGGTTTTCTCCGGCAAGACGAAATCAGCAGAAATTCTTTCACCAGCTACAAGGGAGCTGCCACCTGAGGAGGTTTGGTCAACAGTCAATTTGGGTAAACAAAAAAAAAGAAATCGCGACACTGAACGCACCCTGTTCATCGGGGCACCTCAATGTGTGGGAGCCGCTTTTTGAAGCCTCTACCGCAGGTCCTGAAGAAATGAAATTACGACAATGTGTCAGTAGGAGGCTTATAATAACACAAACTGAAGCTCATCCGCACCTTGCAGTGCAGCTTCTGCAGCCATGTCACAGTCACTACTTGAAGCGACGCTCCGAGAACCTGCATATATGTGCAGTTAATACAAGTTACAAAGCTCGTAGCATGGGGAAACTTAAACAGCTCTTTCGAACGCATAAATTGGTCGAACGTGGAAGAAAAGAGAAGGAACCAACTAGGAAACAAGTAATTTGTGATTTTTAAAATTATCAACAGTGGCAGCTTTCACTGATGAAAGGTATACGTACATGTGCACTCAGGCTTGAAGATAACGTGAAATAGCCCTTTAAAGTCTTTCAAAACAAGTTGCGCAGGTCCAGAGCATCAAAAATGACAGAAATGTAAAGCTGCTGTTAGGAAGGTAATAGCCCACAATTTACAAAATTTAAGACTTTCCAAGTGTTACTTCTGTAGTGAGGTTTCTCCATCGGCTACAAAGATCTTCACGGTTAACTGTCGCCACTGATTCAATACAAGTGGCTGCTATTGCACATATTTGAGTTTCAGTCAATCACTTGCATGGTGCAGCTGGTTGCACACTGGGAACAGCCATTCTTGTAAGCCTTGTGTGCCCAGGGTCCATGAAACTTTGAGCAGTAAAATGGTCGCTACAAACCCTGTACGTTGCGTACAATAGGCTGGCCGGCTTACTCAGGAGATCATCGCGTCCAGCATACTGCATCCATGCTTTCATCCTGCATTGGCAATGAACTATCAGCTGAAAGGGGAAGTGCTTGAATAGTGATTTTTTATTGTTACCCTCACTTAGCAAGTACGAACAGTAAGCCTACAGGCATGCAAACCATACAAAAGCTTTAACACACCTGCCGTCCCGTGGTACGCGGAAGAAACTCGTCCCAGGCTTCTTGTGGGTTCTGCCATTGTTGAAGCACCACGATACACAGCAGTACCTGCCGTAGCTTGGACCGCCGGACGGCATGGCGTCAGCGCGGTCTGAAAATGTTAGTAAGTGGATGCTTCGCTGTCAAATTACGAAAAAGATATGTGCACGTCATAAGTGTACCAACAAACCCCTTTGAATGATCAGCTAATCGATGCACAATACAAAACCAGTGATACATCTCTGACCCATAAAACTCTGACTAACAAAGATAGACGTCAAGACCACGTACAAAGGTCTTCAGAAGTTTCCAGGCCGCTATCCCTTGTAATGCAATGGTATCGCGGCCTGGGAACTTTAGAACACCTTCGTGCGTACGCAGTATCAGCACAGTACATTGGGAAAAAAATCGTAGTTGAAATTTGTGCGGTAAAATTATATTGGAAACGTCAAAAAAATTTGTGGGCAGCTTGCACTAGTGGCACAAGGCTAGCGAAGAAACGAAGATGATGGCCACTTGGCTAGTCCAGATTTGCCTCCGGCACACCAAGAATTATTCGTGTTCCGAGCCTTCGGGAAACGCGTCGTGAAGCATGCGAGGCCCAGCGAACGATTTTCAATATTTTGCACCGAGCCACCGAGCCTATGACCTAGCTGCCCAGCTATGCTCAGCGCACAGACGCTCGCGTCCGTGGCAGACGCAGCACGCGTCGCCTCGGCTTGACGCCGTGCCGCCTTTGCTATACTGCATACGTTGCACAATGTTCCCGTCTAGCCGCCGCATAGAGCCACAAACTTTCTTTTTAGCGAACCTCCCAGTCCTTAAAAGCTTCAGAAAAAGGTTACAACTGCGTGAATGAGACGCCAAGTAAGAAACAAACTCGCACACACGAAGCGCAACGTGTGTGTGTGCATCTTTCTATGTTTGTTGCTTGGTGTCTTATTCGCGCAGGCGTAACCATTTTCTGAAAAAATGACCCAACAAGCCCAACAACATGTCATTCAACAAGCTTCGCTTGAAAACGTGCCTCACCTGTTATCTCACGCACGAAAACGCCGACGCAGCCGACGTTGACGAAAGCGACGAAAGCTTCTCGCTGTCAGTCATGCATGGGCTTGTCGCTGGGTAGATGGTGTTTATGACAGTACGGCTGAAGAAAAATAATCGCGTAAGGTGTGTTGAATAAATCGTTTTTATGTATAAAAAACATACCAAATTTGGGCGTATAATTATTAATTTGTGAAAACAATTCTGTTGCATTGATTATAACTGTGTTTTTTTTTGCGCTTGCGCCCTCTGACGTTTGGTGGGCGCACTAGTTCGTTACGTAGTCGTGACGCACTTCCTGAGGCCAGGTTTTGCGGAGTGTCCGCTCTTGTCTTCTTCTTTCTCTATGGAGGTGTTTCAAAAAGAAAAAAAAAGAATGTCCAGCAAAATTGACACGCGTACTGACAGCGAAGTTAACATGAAGCGAAGCCCCGTAGATTTCCCGTTTCATTATGCACCTGGACCCAAGTCGTGTGTGTTTTTAAACACCAAAACAGTCATGGTTATTTTGTTTTGTGAAAACACCCGTATTGTCTGTGTTAGTTATGGACACGTGATGAACTGGTTTAAGTGTAAAGTTTCGCCTTGAGAAAAAAACTTGTCAGCTCAAACGTACCTTGGGAATTCATTTTATGCGAAGCATGCCGAGGGAAGATGATCGTATTGTAATTTTTCTTTTAGGGATACGTCATAAAATGACGCTAGTTAAAAGTAAAAACGCTGCACGCACAAATATGCGTTGACTTACAGATATTTATACAAACTGCTATTTGAACTTGAACTGTATAGTCAGCACTGCAACCACGATTGACGCTTCCTGAATATTACGGTCTGTTGAAAAAGTAGTTGATTAAGTGTTATGTGCAATTTAACGTCCTGAAACCACCGTATGTGATTATGAGAGACGCCGTAGTGGAGGAATCCGGAAATTTTAACTACCTGGGGTTCTTTAGCATGCATCCGAATCTGAGCACACGGGCCTAAACATTTCCGCCTCCATCGGAAATGCAGCCGCTCCAGCCGGGATTTGTTCCCGCGACCTGCGGCTCAGTAGCCGAGTATCTTGGCCTCTAGGTTACCGCGGCAGGGCGGAAAAGTATTTCCAATACCTTGCGTGGCTCTGAGCTAGAATGCTTTATTTTCATGCAGAACACTTGAGTTCAAATCCTGCTAGCACCCCGACATTCATTCTTGGCAATCGTTCAATCAGTGCTGCTTATGTAAGACTGTTCTCAACACTGAAGCGTTCAAATTACGGATGAGTGTTCTCGCTGTTCCTGGGTAGGTACTATAGTGTGAATCGCCTGTGGCACATACCCGCATGCCAGCGGCACATACTCTCCGGCAGGTATGTGCCAATGTCTAGCGGGAAGTGTTTGAAGACGTACGCGACGAAATTGTGAGACTATTCATGTCTTTACCAGCACGTCATATTCGTAAAATCATTATATCCTCCTTTACTGATTTCGGTTCACACCAAGTTTAGGGGGCGACCACAAGAGTTCGACGTAAGCAGATAGATAGATAGATAGATAGATAGATAGATAGATAGATAGATAGATAGATAGATAGATAGATAGATAGATAGATAGATAGATAGATAGATAGATAGATAGATAGATAGATAGATAGATAGATAGATAGATAGATAGATAGATAGATAGATAGATAGATAGATAGATAGATAGATAGATAGATAGATAGATAGATAGATAGATAGATAGATAGATAGATAGACGAAGTAAGGCTTTCAGCTCGTGCTTTTGAATATGATCTAGCGTAACCCTACAAAACGCTGGTGTAAGCGACCGCGGTCGTTCCAGGAAGCGAAGCAATTTTCGTATGGTATGCCATCTCAACTCGAATTAGGCAATGAGACACCATTATGTACAATAATATATGAGTCCTCCGCTGCTGCTTGTAGAGGCGAAGCATGCGTCAGTGCTCACTACTGCATTGCTTTTCATCGAAGTTTGTAATTGCCGCTGGAAAGACAATTTGAGTGAACAACACTAAACGCACCGAATTCGAGAAACTAGTTAAAACCTGTGTACATAATGCTTTTGTACATAATAGAGTCTGTGTACATGAATGAAAGCTATAAGGTTGGAAGGAGATTGATCAAGAAGAAAATCGAGCTCAGCTAACGCACGCTAAAAACCTAAGATAGAGAGAGAAAGAACCAGTCTGACGACAAGCAGGAGCACGTATTTTAAGGTCTCCTATATAGCCACGCACATTTGTAAAAAGCAAGCAGAGCTTGAGCGATATACTTCTTCATACAAGTCCTGTGAGCTGAAAACTGAATTATTTTCGTCAGTCCTCTCAGTTACTTGCTAAATGTCTATTTTGTGCAGTCTAAAATATCAAATCTCCGGTCCTTCCATTCATACCGAGTAAAAAAAAAAAGTCGTAGCAATCTTTAAAATTTGTGCCGATGTATTTTGAAAAAAAAAATTATCGTGGCAGTGAGTGGCGATACCGGGCGACAATAATCGGGACAACGTGATGGAGATCAATCGATGACACATGATGTGAAGATAGCGCATTGAATAAAGTTGCTACAAAATCGCTTTCTACCACGCCATCTTTGATGGCTAACACGCGGCGCAACTTTCTCGCTCTACGGGGACACTGCGCATACGCGTATGCAAATGAACTGAAATTGAGCGTCGTTCATTTCTGCACGTACATGAGTCCGTCAAAGTATTCGGTGCTGGAGGTATTGACATAACTAGAAACAGTGAAAGAGACAATTGACGAAAAAAAGGGTTACGTAATTGTCCTATCGGGAAAATTAAGGCAATGGAGGTTGCAGGTAACGAAGACAGCCATGCGTTTATAGCCAAGTAATTTGTAAGGTGGTAGTATAGAAGTGCAAGTCCCTTCAATAAAAGGATTACGTGAAGAAATAAAAAAAACGGCTGACCTCCCACATGCGCGTGATTGAAAGAACATCGAT
Source organism: Rhipicephalus annulatus (assembly GCA_013436015.1). NCBI lineage: Eukaryota > Metazoa > Arthropoda > Arachnida > Ixodida > Ixodidae > Rhipicephalus > Rhipicephalus annulatus. The sequence goes on from WOVY01012363.1 coordinate 226,751, forward strand.
TATGGCAAAACAGCACTCACAAATGTGCACGTAAGCTGCGTACCTTTAGGACCCGCATTTCTGCAGACTCACTAGCGCCGAACTTTCACACCGCCGCTATTTTCGGCCTGTCCACACCTTGTCCAGAAATCATGTTGGGTGCTTGAGAAAGTGTACATCGTTTGGTTGTCTAAGAGCGTGTGAGCAGAATGCTGTATTTTTTTATGCCTTTTGGCGTAGTTTTTGTTAACAGCGCCTCATCAAGTGCAAAGCCCACACGACGGCTTTACGCTCTGCCATATTAAATTACCTATAGTACCCTACATCGTTGCCAACTTTTTCTAAACACATATTGTTTGAAACGTACTACGGTGCATGAAATCATTTCATAAACGCAAGCTCGTGTTTTCGTCACTTATTTGTGCGTGTTCTGTATTCTACTGTACGCTGCTTCTTAAAAACATTGTGGCCCTTGAGTACAAAATAAAGAAAAAATATTTGCTTTGAGAAGAGAATAACAAATGATATGCAAGGAATGGCAGGCAGGCTATCCAGAGTCTGGTTTGGTAACCTGCATCGGGGGAACGTGTCCAAATGGGTCAATGGATTGATTATGTCGATGTTCTTCTCACGGAAGATAATTTAATATAGTCGTTATTTGTGCAAGCCTTGCTGTATGCTATACTAAGTGTGGGAGTCGCAATAAAGGGAGGTCATAGCAGGGATGCGGTTTTGATATGGAGTTTGGTTGATTGTTCAACGCGCTCGCTGCCAGGGAGTGAATGACGTACGTTGATGTCAAAAAGACGCGATAGACCCCAACGGGCATTTCAGCGTACGCCGGCACGTGCGCAGGATTTTCGCGCGTCACAATATGCAAAACGACCTCAAGTAGATTGATAAGGGTGGTGCTCAATTGTTCTTTCTCTACTCGCATAGCTACTGTTCCGTAATATCAAGATGTATATACATCTTACACAAATAGAACACAAACGCCTGCGTGGTTCTCTCTTGTCCCTGTCATTCATTGTTAGGGGGGACAGACACGCGCTTGACTTGCGGATGAATTCAAATGGCTCCCATGATGCCGTATGTGATTCGTACAAGATGGTACTCTCAGAAAAGAGTTAGCCTTGTTTGATAAGCAATGCGTGTGATACCGAGATTTATTGACAACTCATTAGCTATAAATATTATGAACAATATATCAAACAATGAATGTTATTTCAAAGTTTCGTCTTATCAAACATTCATCATTGACAGCTCATTAGCTATAAATATTATGAACAATATATCAAACAATGAATGTTATTTCGAAGTTTCATCTTATCAAACATTTATCAAGCTTGTCCTTACTACCACCTTATCAAGCTTTGCGCCGCGAATGGCATGTTAAGATTTCAAAATAATTTCAGACCGATGCCCTAGTAATGATCTTCCACTTTTATATGTCACGTGACTTCTTGAATTTCAAATAGACGTACGCAGTGAGGCTTGGATGCGGCAGGTATACGTGATATATTCCCAGTGCCTCTCATCATAACAGGAAGTTGTAAAAAGTGTTAAAGAGAGCGTTCCTTTTTATGAATAGTTGCCCAGCACGTAAGCAGAATGTGATAGACCATAGCCTAGTTCGTTAGAAATGCATAGCGTGCATTAGGCTTTGGGGAGAAGAAAAAAGAGCCAAACATCAATGCTCTGTGAAGCTTTTAAATGCATCTGGCGCACCGAAAGGCGTTTGCAAGAAAAGCCCTTTCAAGTTTTTGACAAGAATCGCACGCACACCGACCCATAGAATGAGGACGCTTCTGTCACGTGGCTTTAAGCAGAATGATCAGTCATGTCTCATTAGCAGTGGCAAAAAAAATGTACAAACAGAGTGAAATTCTTTTTTTCCCATTGATTCATACAACAAATGCCATATTGTCAACAAAAAGTGAGATGATGTCGTGTTTCTTTAGAGAGACTACAAACTCACTGGGTCTTATATGTAGGCGCATCGACAACCACCAAGATCATATTGGTGCTCGGGGCCTCTCACCCGGAAACTTGGTCTCTTTTTAAAAGCTTTGAAAATAAATGATGCAGTTACGTGGCACGCACAGCGCGTATACTAACAGTGCATCGGGTATTATGAGCCGTGCTGCACAGAAAAAAGAAAGAATAGAGTACATAAAAAAGACAATCCTCAGTTTTGCGACTCAGATTTTTTTTCTCTTGTATACCTCGACGTCGACATTGTGGTCAATGCCTACATACATATTCCTGCTCACGGCAAGTTATTTTTTCACCCACTTTTCTTTCTCCTTATTTACATTACATTGGTTCTAATGACTTCCCCTATACATTCCTTGGCATTATTGTCTGTTAAATCGCATATACATATATATATATATATATATATATATATATATATATATATATATAGCTCTGTCTTTTTCAATTTTTCAAGGCATAGTACTATATACACATTTTAGTGCCTTCCTATAGCTTCTCGAGACAGAAGGTGTCACAGAACGAGCGCTCAAAATGGGCGCGCCGACAAATTCTTGCGATAACGCGCCGGAGTGAAGCCGCGAGGTCAACGGAAAAAAAAGAGAGAAAACAAACATCTAAAGGCTCCCCGGGCGCGCGACGCTCTCCCCTCAGAAGCGTGGCTTCGCCGACGAACCTCCTCACCCCACATCGGCGGCCGAGCAAGCCCTAGAAATTTCCAGAAGGAAAGGCGCGTGAATGCCGGGTTGAGTCATCTGTCGGGGACGGCCCCCGTACAGTCTCGCGCCTCTCCCCAGCCTTCGCTGCGTATCGCGCCGACAAAATGACGAGAACTTTCTGGAATTTCGCGCGGAAGGTATTTAACTGAGCAGCCGAGACGAGAGATCAGGAGAAGACGGAAGTTAGCGCCAGAGCGCGTAGGGTATACCGCCGGGTAGTCGGTGAAGGTTTAGTTCGTAGGGACAAAGCAGGAGAAGAGGATTTCCACCTGAGGGGTGAAGGCTCACGCTACAGGCAAGAGCGTGAGTTTACCGCTATCGAGTGAAGACGCGTGGCAACAGCTGCGTTTGTGAAGCCGACGTGTTACCGGCGAAGAAGTTTGAAGCTTGGAGAGTGGCCATTTGAAGACGCGAGGTTTCCTGGAAGAGAAACTTCAGGGGGCAGCGGAACGACAACAACGCTGGACTTTGAGTGAGTGATTCTCGGAAGAGTATCATTCAGACTTTTGTTCCAAGGACTTTAGACTGAATAGGTTTTCTATCACTTTAGTCTTTAAGTGTCTTGGTTGTTCAATGCATGCGACTGCATTGTAGCGTGAATTGTTGCCTGTGTCCGTTGTTTCGAGTGTGGCTGATTGTACTGTGTAGTACGTTGTTTGATCGGTGGCATATTGTACTCAGCTATTGTGGAGTGAGCATACTTGTGTATTGTTTTTCGGATCTGCCAATATTGAGAATATAATTTTGTTGGTTTATCAACTCTCGGCTCTGACTTGTTGTTTGGGCCACAGCCGGCGTCCGCTGGCGCGCCAAAAAGGACCACTTCTAAATTGTCCACGCTTTCGTGGTGCGGTTCGGGGGGCCGATACTTCAGCCCTTGGAATTAGCCCGGCGATCGCCTCCCTAATTAACGGGACCTGTGTGACAATTAAACTGGCGTCCGCGACACAGGACCTTTTGGTGCACAGTGTGTCCAAAGTAGTGAGAAAGAGCCTCGAGCTGTTGATAGTGCTGTCGGGACGATTCTGTGTGTTGTCAGTGTTCTCGTTAACGAGTGCAGGGGAGTGTTTCGATAGACTGATTTAGGCAGATATTTTTTTAACGTGGCAAGGTTTTATTTGCGAGACACCATGGACCTGGAAAAGTTAGTTGTTCTTGGTGAGAAGATGGGTCTTTCTGGCGCCGAACTACGGAAATGGGTAAGCTAGAAGGAGAAAGAGGCGGTGGAGAGAGATAGGTTGGCAGCTGAGACAGCCAAGGAAGAAAAAGCAGCTGAGTTGGAACGAGAGAGGTTGGCAGCTGAGAGGGCCAAGGAAGAAAAAGCAGCTGAGTTGGAGCGAGAGAGGTTGGCAGCTGAGAGAGCGAAAGAAGAAAGAGAGCAGCAATTGAAGTTGGAGCTGTAGAGAGAAAAGTTGGCAGCTGAAAGGGCGAGAGAAGAAAGAGAAGCAAAGGAGCGACAGCTGAAAGAAGAAAGACAGGCAAGGGAGCGACAGCTGAAAGAAGAAAGAGAGCAGCAATTGAATTTGGAGCTGGAGAGAGCAAGACTGGCAGCTGAGAGGGCGAAAGAAGAAAGAGAGGAAAGGGAACGGCAGCGACAGCACGAGATAGAACTCGAGCGCCTGCGTTTGCAACAGCGAAGTGAAACTCCTGTCCAAGCTAGAGTTGAAAGCAGCGAACGGGAAGATCATGGCTTCCGCTTGAACCCAAGCAAGCTGCTCGTCGCGTTTGATGAAAGGAAGGACGACCTTGACGCGTACCTTCACAGATTTGAGACGATTGCAAGGAGCCAGAATTGGTCGGAACATCAATGGGCAACGGCTTTGAGTACTTGCTTGAGTGGTGAAGCGCTCAGTGTGTACGGTAGGCTGACGCCGACCGATGCAGCCAACTATGCAAAGGTGAAAACTGATTTGCTGAAGCGATTTAGATTTACTGTGGAAGGATTCTGAGACAGATTTCGGAAGGAAAGCCAGCTGATGGTGAAACGGCTACGCAGTGCGCCGCCCGACTTAGCCATTATTTCGACAGATGGACTGAACTTTCAGGGACAGCGCAGGAGTACGATGAACTTAGAGAGCTCCTAATTAGAGAACATTTTCTTACTAGTTGCCACCCAAGCCTGTCACAGTACTTGAAAGAAAGGAAGGCTGAGTCACTTGAAGGAATGCTTGAATTGGCTGATCAATTCCTGGAAGCGCAAGGTGGAACTAATTTGGCCAAGGTCAAGAAGGAGTGTCCCGAAGATTCGAAAAATTCGGCACCCGAACAAAAGAAGCGTGCACCAGAGAGTGTTCCGCGATGCTTCCTGTGTAACCGAGTGGGTCATCGCGCGAGCAACTGTCGTACTAACTTTACGAGCCCTACGGTAGTAAAATGTTTTAAGTGTGGTCAGACTGGGCACAAAGCAGACGCATGTCGAAACGGAGCGAGTCAAACTCACCAGGTATCCTGTGTGGAAGCGGCACCAAAATCCGGTAATAATGCCGTCACCGATGGATTCGTAGAGTTGAAAAATGGGGAGAAAATTCCTATTGTGGGTGCTGTAATGTCAAAACAGCCGACCGGTGTTACAAAAGGAATGCCAACACTGCCTGGAAAAGTTGCGGGCAAGAAGATTACGGTGTTAAGAGACACCGGTAGCTCCACGGTTATCGTGCGGAGAAATTTGGTACGGGAAAGTGAGTTGACAGGCAAAACAAAACCGGTTTGCCTAATTGACCGTACGGTTCGGATTCTTCCCGAAGCAGAGATTGAAGTTGAAACCCCGTACTTCAGCGGGAAGGTTACGGCTCTATGCATGACGACCCCCCTGTACGACCTCGTCATCGGAAACATCGATGGGGCGCGAGGGCCGAATGATCCAGAATGTTTGGGAGAAGACCCTAAGATAGAGCCCTCGCCAACCCAGCGACCGCGAGATACAGTGGAGGAGCATCCCGTGACTGATCTCATTCGAGCCCAAGGTGAAGCCGCGGCGCAAGAGACAGCGAATGAGAAGATGATCGAGTTGAATGAGTTCACGTGCTGGGCAGCTGGACGTACGTCGGCACGGCCCCAACCGACCATCAGTGTAAAGGTGACAGAGTCGGCTAGCCAGGCCCAATGCCGTGACATGAACAAGCTGCTAAATAAACAGACAGGACCCGTCGAACGTTATGACCCGTTAACGGTGTCGGAAGTGACAACGATGGCTGAGACGCCGCCTCAGATATCGTCGTTAGAAAGGGCTCGCCGAAAAAGAACGTGGAAACACAAGAAGAGATCGAGCGAGCATCGCAATAAAGGGCGCAGGCGCCGCTCAAAGTACACAGGATAAGGGCTGAGGTCGAATCAGAATGTGTTTGGCAGTGCTGAGTGCCATATGTTGTGTTAATGTGGCGTTATTCTGTGTCACAAGTGTCGAAGTGTCTGTGCTGTGATGTGATGTATAGTGTTGTATAATTGTTGTAAAGACAGAACTTTGTACGTTTGTATTGTTTGGTTGTACTTTCTTCGCGCCAAGTCGATGCGAGACTTAATGACCCTCAGGGTCAGCCGCACGTCGACGGCTGAATTCAGCCGATTCCCGTGCTCGCTTTTCAGACAGGCAGTTGTCGAGAATGTCTGCTCACAAGCATACGTACTTGCGAATGGCAGCTGCGCGTGCCCACTGCCTTATCTTCGGCCCCAAAGTTCGATTTATTGATTGGTATATGAGGCGGCGATGGCGTAGTGGTTAGAGCATCCGCCTCGCATGCAAGAGGTCCGTGGTTCAAATCCCGGTACCGCGCAGTTCCCAACCGGATTAAAAAAAAAATCCGCAAGTTGATGCAACTGCATTGAGAGGCCTGGGGTGCGGCCTCACCGGCAAACACCGCTGAGAACGCACTCCCTCACCAGAGAAGGATTGGCCACCCTGGTGGAGTATCTGGCCACTACCTCCCACATGCTTGCGTCAAATAACTTACGGCCCTCAGTCCCCAGCAGCTGCGAAGCAACTGACCACGGCGGCGGTCAGATCTGCAACACAGCAGAGGGTGCTAAGAATCTCTGGATCCGGACAGGCTGCCATTGGAACCTGAACTTGGCAACGTTTAACGCTAGAACCTTATCTAGTGAGGAAAGTCTAGCTGTACTATTCGAGGAGCTAGAGGGTGTTAAATGGGATATAATAGGGCTCAGTAAGGTTAGGAGGACAGATGAGGCCTATACTGTGCTACAGAATGGGCACGTCATTTGCTATCGGGGCTTGGCAGACAGAAGAGAACTGGGAGTAGGGTTCCTAATTCACAGAAAAATAGCTGGCAACATAGAGGATTACTATAGCATTAATGAAAGGGTGGTAGGCATTGTAATTAAACTGAATAAAAGATACAAAATGAAGGTAGTACAGGCTTACGCGCCTACATCCAGCCATGATGTCGCTTCAGTGGGAAGCTTCTATGAAGACGTGGAATCGGCAATGAGTAAGGTGAAAACACAGTATACTATAGTAATGGGCGACTTTAATGCAAATGTAGGGAAGAAGCAGGCTGGAGACCAGGCAGTAGGAGATTATGGCATCGGCACTAGAAACGCCAGAGGAGAGCTACTAGTAGAATTCGCAGAACGCAATAATTTGCGTATTTTGAATACCTTCTACCGAAAACGAGAAAACCGCAAGTGGACATGGGGGAGCCCTAATGGCGAAAATAAGAACGAAATAGACTTTATAATGAGTGCACACCCTGGAATCGTGCAGGATGTGGAAGTGATTGGCAAGGTACGATGCAGTGACCATAGAATGGTACGGTCTCGAATTCACCTAAACTTGAAGAAGGAACGACAGAAACTGATACGCAAGAAGCCAATCAATCAGCTAGCACTGAGAGGGAAAGTACAGGAATTCAGAGTGTCGTTGCAGAACAGGTACTCGGCTCTTAGTGAGGAAACCAACCTTAGCGTAGATACGATGAATGATAATCTGACGAGTATCATTACGGAGTGTGCAGTGGAAGTTGGAGGCAGGGTAGTTAGACAGGACACTGGCAAGCTTTCCCAGGAAACGAAGAACCTAATTAAGAAGCGTCAAATCATGAAAGTGTCAAGTACAACAGACAAAATAGAACTGGCAGAGCTTTCGTAGTTGATTAATAGACGTAAGTTATACGATGTAAGAAGGTATAACATGGAGAGAATTGAACCCACTCTGAAAAACGGAGGAAGTGTCAAAGCATTGAAGAGCAAACTTGGGATAGGCAAAAGTCGGATGTATGCACTAAGGGACAAAGAAGGCAAAATAACTACCAATGTTGATAGGATAGTTAAAATAGCGGAGGAGGTTTACAGAGATCTGTACAATAGCCGAGACAACCACGACCTTAATACTATAAGAACTAGCAGTAACCCAGATTACACCCCATCAGTAATGATAGAAGAAGTCAGAAAAGCTTTGGAGAGCATGCAAAGGGGCAAAGCTGCTGGTGAGGATCAGGTAACATCAGATCTGCTGAAAGATGGAGGACAGATTGTGCTAGAAAAACTAGCCACCCTGTTTACGAGGTGTCTCCTGACGGGAAGAGTACCAGAGTCTTGGAAGAACGCTAACATCATCTTAATACATAAGAAAGGAGATGACAAGGACTTGAAGAATTACAGGCCGATCAGCTTGCTCTCTGTAGTATACAAGCTATTTACAAAGGTAATTGCTAACACAGTAAAGAAAACATTAAAATTCAATCAACCAAAGGAACAAGCAGGATTTCGAACAGGCTACTCAACAATTGACCACATTCATACTATCAATCAGGTAATAGAGAAATGCTCAGAGTATAACCAACCACTATACATAGCCTTCATAGATTACGAGAAGGCGTTTGATTCAGTAGAAATATCAGCCGTCATGCAAACACTGCGGAATCAGAGCGTAGATGAAGTATATATAAACATTCTGGAAGAAATCTACAGGGAATCAACTGCTACCATAGTGCTTCATAAAGAAAGCAACAGAATACCAATCAAGAAGGGTGTAAGGCAGGGGGACACAATTTCCCCAATGCTATTTACCACGTGCTTACAGGAGGTTTTCAGAAGCCTAGAATGGGAACAGTTAGGGATAAGAGTCAATGGAGAATACCTTAGTAACCTGCGCTTCGCCGATGACATTGCATTGCTGAGTAACTCGGGGGACGAATTGCAACTCATGATTACGGAGTTAGACAAAGAGAGCAGAAAAATGGGTCTTAAAATTAATCTGCAGAAAACAAAAGTAATGTACAACAACCTCGGCAAGGAGCAGCGCTTCGAGATAGGTAATAGTGCACTTGAAGTTGTAAAAGACTATGTCTACTTAGGGCAGGTAATACCCGCAGAGCCGAACCACGAGATTGAAGTAACTAGAAGAATAAGAATGGGGTGGAGCACATTCGGCAAGCACTCTCAAGTTATGACAGGTAGATTGCCACTATCCCTCAAGAGGAAGGTATATAACAGCTGTATCTTGCCGGTACTTAGCTACGGAGCAAAAACCTGGAGACTTACAAAGAGGGTTCAGCTTAAATTGAAGACGACGCAGCGAGCAATGGAAAGAAAAATGGTAGGTGTAACCTTAAAAGACAAGAAGAGAGCGGAGTGCATTAGGGAACAGACGGGGGTTAAGGATATCATAGCTGAAATCAAGAAGAAGAAATGGACATGGGCAGGGCATCTAGCGCATAGACAGGATAACCGCTGGTCGTTAAGGGTAACTAACTGAATTCCCAGAGGAGGCAAGCGGGTTAGGGGGAGACAGAAGGTTAGGTGGGTTGATGAGATTAAGAAGTTTGCGGGTATATATTGGCAGCAGCAAGCACAGGACCGAGTTAACTGGCGGAACATGGGAGAGGCCTTTGTCCTGCAGTGGACGTAGTCAGGCTGATGATGATGATGATAATAATGATGATTGTTTGGAATGTGTGATGAAGCGTTGTACTCATGTACCTGCGGTTATATTTCATGTGTGTGAGATTGAATTGTAATGTCCAATTGTATTGAGCGATATATTGTGAATGTGAAGTGTCATGAGCGACGGTGTGTGTTACAGTCTTTCAGAGTGTGTGGTGACTGTTCGCGCTCGTTTGTGTGGTTTTGAATATTATGAGATAATATTCTTAAAGTGGGGGCAGTGTCTAAGAACGAGCGCTCAAAATGGGCGCGCCGCCAAATTCTTGCGATAACGTGCCGGAAAGACGCCGCGAGGTCAACGAAAAAAAGAGAGAAAACAAACATCTAAAGGCTCCCCGGGCGCGCGACCCTCTCGCCTCGGAAGCGTGGCTTCGCCGACGAACCTCCTCACCCCACATCGGCGTCCGAGCAAGCCCTAGAAATTTCCAGAAGGAATGGGGCGTGAATGCCGGGTTGAGTCATCTGTCGGGGACGGCCCCCGTACAGTCTCGCGCCTCTCCTCAGCCTTCGCTGCGTATCGCGCCGACGAAATGACGAGAACTTTCTGGAATGTCGCGCGGAAGGTATTTAACCGAGCAGCCAAGACGAGAGATCAGGAGAAGACGGAAGTTAGCGCCAGAGCGCGTAGGGTATACCGCCGGGTAGTCGGTGAAGGTTTTGTCCGTAGGGACAAAGCAGGAGAAGAGGATTTCCACCTGAGGGGTGAAGGCTGGAGCTACAGGCAAGAGCGTGAGTTTACCGCTATTGAGCGAAGACGCATGGCAACAGCTGCGTGTGTGAAGCCGACGTGTTTCCGGCGAAGAAGTTCGAAGCTTGGAGAGTGGCCATTTGAAGACGCGAGGTTTCCTGGAAGAGAAACTTCGGCGAGGTTTCCTGGAAGAGAAACTTCAGGGGGCAGCGGAACGACAACAACGCTGGACTTTGAGTGAGTGATTCTCGGAAGAGTATCATTCAGACTTTTGTTCCAAGGACTTTAGACTGAATAGGTTTTCTATCTCTTTAGTCTTTAAGTGTCTTGGTTGTTCAATGCATGCGACTGCATTGTAGTGTGAATTGTTGTCTGTGTCCGTTGTTTCGAGTGTGGCTGATTGTACTGTGTAGTACGTTGTTTGATCGGTGGCATATTGTACTCAGCTATTGTGGAGTGAGCATACTTGTGTATTGTTTTTCGGATCTGCCAATATTGAGAATATAATTTTGTTGGTTTATCAACTCTCGGCTCTGACTTGTTCTTTGGGCCACAGCCGGCGTCCACTGGCGCGCCAAAAAGGACCACTTCTAAATTTTCCACGCTTTCGTGGTGCGGTTCGGGGGCCGATACTTCGGCCCTTGGAATTAGCCCGGCGATCGCCTCCGTAATTAACGGGACCTGTGTGACAGAAGGAAAGGAGACATATGAAAATTGTTAACAACAAAATGCGAAAAAAGGAAAAAAGAGAGGCAGAAATCTTAGAAAGAAGCAAGAGCAGCATGGTGGGATTGGGAAGGAACAGAAACTCAACAATTGCGAACGTGAACGAGCCATGTTATTTTTGTCACCAGTACCTTCCGAGCACCCACCCTTCCCCTAAGTGGACATTTTGACCACCGTTACTCTATTTCACCCTCCGGTGCAATCCGCTGGCAACTTACTCCCTTTTGAAGTTTAGGACAAATTGGTGGGGGAGCTTAAGCGCTTCAAGTGCACGTTGGTGGCGTTGGAAGATATGAAAGAGCCAGAGATTGTGGTGCTGCTATCAATATTCATTATATGCATTGGCTCCTGTCAGTGAAAGAAAAGAAGAAAAAAGAAAAAGAAAGAAAAAGAAGAAAAAGAAAGGAAAAAGAAAAAAAGAAAAAAGGTTGAACTTGTACGATATCAGGGACCACTTATGCTTGCATTGCGGCTGTGCTTGCAGTGACAAACCATTTTTTTATTGTCAGATGTATACGCTAAAAGATTTTTCAGGGGGTAATGTTATTGTGGTAATGGGAGGCTAGGGGCAGGGTACTGGTTGAATGGAGGCGTTTGCGTCTTTTAGTGATCGTAACGCTGACAGAGTGCCTTGGTGTTCATTTATTCCGTGTTTATCGTGTTGAATTTGTAATAAAGTAAGATTCCCGTTGTTCGCGCTCTTTGATAGTTCGAAAATTGCTTTTTAATAGTGTAACTCTGATGTCATCAAAGCTGTGGTCTTTTAATGTACTGTGTTTTGAAAGTGGAAGGCCTGGCAGGGGACGCACATGTGCCCAATGGTTGTTGAATCTAATTTTAAACGGCATGTCTGTCTGGGCTATGTATCGCATGCTACACACCTCACTTTCCAGAAGTTATATGACGTTATCTGAGTCGCCGTCCAGTGCACCTCTAAACGTGTGCTTAAAATCTGAGTGGGAGCTTTCCGCCACTGTCGTTGTCTGCATGTGTTTGCTTGCTTTGCAACTGCTTTATCTGCAAGGGCGACAGCCTGTTTGAGGTTTTACGCCTCTTTTGAATTTATCAAATGATCTCTTATACTTTTCGGCCGCCTGTATACCACACAAGGAGGAGAAGTGAAAAGTTTGGATAGTCACACGGTCTGTTTCAATATGTTAGAGTGTTTTCTTAGGATCTTGTTTATGATAGGAAGGTTGCTCGTGAAACTTAATACCAATTTTTTGTTAAGGTGCTGGTCGGCATCTTTTTGGTGGTGTAGAAGAGTCTGGCGGTCCCGATTTTCCGCTTTTTTGATGGCGTGATCAATGATAGCTTACGGGTATTCTTTGATCAAGCAGTGCTTTGTGCATATGAGTGCTGTTTTTGTGGAAGTCCTCGGTGTGGGAGCAGATTCGTCGAAATGTGTGTGCTTGTTAATAGGGAATGCTGGTTTTGCAGTGTCGCAGGTGGCAGCTTTGGAAGTGCAGGTATATTTGCCTGTCCGTAGGTTTTCTGTATACGCTACTTACCAACGCGCCATCGTTCATTCGAATAAGTACATCAAAGAAACTTCATTCAGTGTTAGAGTAGGAGTGTGTAAAATAAATATGGGGTGTACTTCGTTAAATGCCCTTATGAACTTGAGCAGCTCGCTTTCAGTAAGTGTCCAAATCATGAATATATCGTCTAGGTAACGTTTATAAATTAAAGGTTTGATAACACAAGATGAAAGAAAATTGGACTCTATTTGGTGCATGAACATGTTAGCGTAGTTTGGGGCCATTCTTGTACCCATTGCCGTGCCAATAATTTGAAGGTAGTACCCATTGTTAAACTCAAAGCTGTTCAACTCGAGTAGAAGTCTCGTTAAGATATCAATTACTTTTTGCTTGGATACGCGATAGGGTTGTGGGTGCCTTACAATTCAACAAGTGCCCTTACGCCATCATCTTGTGGGGTATTTGTGTAGAGTGAATTAACATCCGTTGTTACGAGGAATGCACCTTCTGGAATTTTCACGTCCGATATTTCCCGAAGGAAATGGTTTGTGTCACGCAAGAAGGACTCTTGTGTGGGTGGTATGTTTTTGATTAAAGAGTCAGTAAAACTTGAAATGGGTTTCATTTACATTCCTGTGCCTGATATAATGGGTCTGCCAGGGTTTTCCTCTTATGGATCATCGGCAGCGTGCGAAAACCACCAGGCGCCAATGTACCGTAATAAGTGCCTTTAGGAGCTTTGAATCAGTGGCGCCTTTACGTGTAAGATCTTTTAGGGTTGTTACAATGATCTTTTTGTGCTCGGTGGTAGGGTCTGAGTCGAGGTTTTTGTAAAATTGTTTGTCATTTAGCTGTCGCCTTCCTTTCTTAATGTAGTCCGATCTATTCAGAATAACGATTGTGCCCCTTTTGTCTGGTGGTTTAATGACGAGATCTTCGCGGTTGCTCAACGCGAGTAGTGCCTATTTTGTTCCCTCGACATGTAATTCATACCTTGTTTGTGTGCCTTTTACGCATGTATGACATCTTTCTGAACGGCGTCTACATATAGATGCAGATGTCGATTTCTGTTGGCGTCTGGAGTCTATTGCCGTTCAATTACCCCCCGAAATAGTGGGTGGTCTTTTTGATGTTTGTCGGAGAAATATTCCTCCAATCGTAAATTTTGTGCGAAGTCATCTAGGTCTTTTAGAAGCTTGAATTCACCGTATTTTCCATTACCAGGGCAGAATTTAAGTCCGCGTGATAGAACACTCAGTTTTTCGTTGTTGAGTTCTTTATCTGAAAGGCACGATGCTCGGTTCTTTGGAATGTGGTGGCAAATCTTTCTGAACGTGAGGTGGCCTGGTCTTTTTTATGTAGGCAGGAGTGGGTATAGCTTGTGGTGAGACATTGTCCCGCACTAATTTCCTTCTCTTAAGTTTTTTTATTTCCTCCGTTTTTTTGTACTCAAATATGGCGAGCCTTTAGACTCCCACTTCGAAAGAGGTAAGTTATTTCTTATATCTCGCTCCTCCTCTGTCATTGCGTCCAGAGTCTTTCTACAGTGTTCAATGATGACCTTAGTTAGCTCCGGTGTGGTGTGATCGAGAATTTTGTTCCACTGTTTGATTTCCCTTTTGTCAAAATTATGCATCGATGGTGTTAGCCACAAGCGCAACCACTTAAGAGCCGTACCCGTCAGTACATATTCTTCGAGACTACGCACGTGAAGTTCGTGCCGTATTCGTTTATTAACCACTTTTTTTGGTTTCAGAAAATTCGCACCTGTTCTTTGGCCTAATTATACTGAAGCGGACGGTGCTTGCCCATCCGCACAGCCAGTATGTCACTTTGCACAGACGCAGCGAGTAGAACCGCAAGGTACCCGGAGGTTGTAACTGGTTTGGGTTGGACATCCATCCCGTTTTGCGTCCCGTGACGAGCTGGCCTGTAGACGACTGCTGTTGGCTGCTGCTGGTTGCTGGTTGCTCTTGACTATTGTTGGCTGTTGTTTTTCTGCTGGGGGATGGTTGATTGTGACCTTTGGTTGCTGTTGATCGTGGTACAGCTGGCCGTCGTTGTTGGCCCGAATTAACCTTCGTCACATTTTTCTAGGTGTGCCTCGCAGGCGGCGTCGACACGTGTGGTAGGTGTGATGGCGGTCGCGTATTCCGTGATGGGGGTCCCGGCAAGATCTGCTGGCCTGTAGGAAAAATAGCGGCTCTTTGCGGAGCCGCTTGGTTCTCTCTCTGCTCTTCGTCGCCTCGACAGGTGTCACCGGGAGGGTCACGCCGGAGTGCCTCGGATCAGGATGGCGTCTCCCGAAGCTCGTACGCGTTTGGCTGTGGTGCGTGGTCCAACCAGTTATTCGTTCAGGGCCGACGTAGGTTGAAGAACTTCCCTATATATATATCGTCACATTTCGATATTCGCAGAAGACGCGTGCAACGATTTGCGTTCTAAAAGCCGCCACACAAGTAGCAGCAGGAAAGCCGAGCCATGGAACGCCGTCCTGCACGCGCCACGATGCTACGCCACGGGACCGACACGAGACTCGAGGTGAAGAGGAAGAGACCGACGAAGTTGAAGACAGCGAGCAAGAGGAATTTCGGCTGATCATTTAGTTTTGAGTTACGGGCACAGGTTCGTCATTAATAAATAGTTTGTGTAGTACCAGGTGCTAAATTAATTGGTAACATTCTGGTGGAGGTGCTGGCTATGATTCGAAGCCCACCACAGGCAAGGGAGACAAGCCCAGATCCAAGAAGATTGGAGCCAGCAGAATTAATGCCTGTGCACCAACGAACGAGTCGCCAATTACGTGATGAGAAGCCTGAGTTTGACCCCCTAATTGATCCAGCAATACCTGTTGAGAGCTCAAGCACAAGCGTCACTGCGATGGCCACCCAGTCGATGCCATTTCTATCTCACCTCATCGTGGATTGACCACGTACACCAGAGGTCTTTCACGGTGACACCTTTGAAGATGCTGAGGACTGGCTCGAAGGCTTCGAGAGCATTGCGTGTTTGAATGGTTGGGACAAAGCCCGGAAACTTCGTTACGTTTACGTCGCCTTGGAAGATTCGGCACGAACGTGGTTTGAGAACCAGGAAGCGTCCTTGCTGTCGTGGGATGACTCAACGCGAGCTAATCGCAACCTATCCGAACACGGACCGCAAAAAGAAGGCAGAGGTGGCTCTTCAGGTGAGGAACTAACGAAATAATGAGAGCATGGCTGTGTACATAGAGGACATGTCACGGCTTTTCCAACGAGCCGACCAAAACATGGCCGAGGAGAAAAATTGCGGCACCTATTCCGCGGAATAAAAGAGATTTTTGCAGGCCTGGTGAAGAGATTTTTGCAGGCCTAGTTCCAGTCCGAAGCAACGACCATGGAAAGGACACTACAGCAACGTGTGCGACTGTACAACAGAGACTTTGGCGTCTCTTCAGTAAGGGCGGAGTCAACAACCTTCTTCACCAGCGCCGACGTCTTCCGAGAAATTGTGAGGAATATCGTTAAGGAGGAGCTCCAAAAACTTCGACTCACCCTATGTCCTCCAGCGAAGCCCTAAATCACGGACGTTGTACGTGAAGAAGTGCGGCAAGCAATTCTTCAACAACCGCCTGAGGTGCCCCACCGCACGCAGCCAGAACTTCAGCCACAGCTGTCGTACGCGCCAGTCGTACGGCAAGACATCAGACGCCCGAACTTTGCACAAGCTCCCATTATGTCACCGATGTTTGCTTGCAGTACGCCACCACCGATGCCAGAAGCGAGACCTCGTAAAATTGATGAATGGCGCACTGCAGACCGGTGGTCCCTCTGCTACCACTGTGGGGAGGCAGGTCATCTTTATCGGACATGCCACTACCATCGGGTCGGGCTACGTAGCTTCCCAGTGAATGCACCTTGCTCTTGTAACGGTGACTGCCCTTACGAAATCGAGGAATTTTTATCTTCGCGCTATGCCTCTCCAAACACTCAGCGACTTGAATCGTGGTCGATTGCACCGATGCGCAATAGGTCGCCGAGTCCACGCCCATCATCTACTTTCCCGAGGCGTCGTTCACCAAGCCCGTGACAGGAAACTAGAACTAGCGACCTGTGGAGGCAGGGGCGCTGATTTTAGGAAAACTGAAAACCCTCCATCGTTAACCGGAACAGACGACGACTCTAACACAATAATGGATCAGACGAAAAAGTGCAGTAATTGCGACGTGACATTCGAGCTACAAGTCAAAATTGACGACGTCGAGACCATAGCACTAATCGACACTGGTGCTGATTACTCCGAATAACTAGCATGCTCGCCAAAGAAGATGAAGAAAGTGCGCACTCATTGGAACGGACCACGGATAGGCACCGCCGGAGAGCACTTAGTCAGCCCGTAGGATTGTGCACAGCGAGAGTGGGAATAAAAGGCTATGTGTACGTCAGCAGTTTTATTGTTCTCCCCGAATGTTCCCGTGAGGCGATTCTGGGCATGGACTTCCTGCAAGCAAACAGTGCCATCATCGACTTGCAGCAGTCCCAAGTTTCTTTCTCTACAGAGAACGCTGTTGCCACGTGTAATGCGGAGCAACCAATCGTTTTGTCTCTTCATATTGTGAATGAAGGTGTGACAGTGCCGCCACGTAGTAGCCTGACAGTTGCCGTGAAAAGCGACGTTTTTCGTGAATATGCCGGACTAGCTGATGGAAATATCGAACTGCTACTCACAAAGAGGTATACGCGTGGCGAGAGGTCTAGTGAACCTGCGAAACGGATATACTGATGTGGTATTGAATAACTTTACCAACGAGGTACAGCATGTGGTGAATGGAACTGCCATAGCATCACTTCATGACTACGTACAAGTCTTAGATCTTTGCATCATACCAAAAGCACCAAAAACTTCCTCGACAGTGGACAGTGTCCTCCAGAAAAGAGATATTGACCGAGAGCTTTCATCTCTGTAGAAAGACCTAGATATTGGAGTTTATCAAAGAATTCGCAGAGTGTTTTCCTTCCTAATCGAAAGTCGGACGTACTCCCGTAGCAAAGCACCGCATTGTAATCGGACATGTTAAACCAGTATGTCAGCATCCATATCGAGTAGCTCCAAAAAAAAGAGAGGCGATAGAGAAGCAAGCACAGGAGATGCTTGACGACGATGGCATAGCGCTCCAAAAGCCAATCGGCATGGCCTGTAGTACTTGTGAAGAAAAAGGACAACACCATGCAGTTCTGTGTTGAACACAGAAAACTAAACCTCGTTAGGAAGCAGGTCGTGTACCCACTCTGACGAGTCGACGATACGTTAGATAAAACTGCGCAATGCTCACCTTTTTTCATCGTTGGATCTAAAGAGTGGGTACTGGCAAACAGGAGTTGACGAACGAGATCGTGAGAAGACGGCGTTTGTGACACCCGATGGACTCTACGAGTTCAAAGTACTCCCATTTGGTTTGTGTTCGGCTCCCGCTACCTTCCAGGGGATGATGGACACTGTGCCCTCCAGCCTCAAATGACAGTCATGCCTTGTCTATCTTCATGACGTAGTAATTTTTTCCACTGCGTTCGAGCAGCACGTACAGAGATTGAGAACGGTACGTGACGCTGTTCGCACGGTTGCACTTAAAATCAAACCTGAAAAGTGCCACTTTGGATTCCATGAGCTTCGGTTCCTTGGGCACATTGTCAGTTCTCAGGGTGTGCCCCCAGACCCGGATAAGATCACTGCGGTCGAAAATTTCCCAAGGCCAAGAGACAAAAAGGCTATGCGACGTTTCCTGGGGCTTTGTGCTTACTATAGGCGCTTCGTTGAAAACTTCTCCAAGAATGTAGAACCACTGACACGGCTTACGAAGGAAGGTGTACCATTCATCTGGCAGCAAGAGCAAGAAGACGCCTTCTCTGAGTTACGACGGTGTTTGCAGTCACCTTCCATACTCGCCCACCTTGATGAAGATGCCAAAAACAAACAATCATACGGACGCCAGCAACGCTGTCTTTGGTGCTATTCTTGTTCAGTGGGGAAACGGGGAAGAAAAAGTTATTTCTTATGCAAGCCGCACTCTGTCAAAAGCTGAGTATGATTATTCAGCTACCGAAAAGGAATGTCTCGCAGTTATATGGGCCATCAGAAAGTTCCGTCCATATTTACACGGTAGACCATTCCGAGCCATCAGCGACCATCATTCGTTGTGTTGGCTTGCAAACCTCAAGAATTCATCCGGAAGACTTGCTAGATGGAGCCTGCGTCAACAGGAATATGGACATCCCCCCTCTCTACAAGTCTGCCTACAAGCACAATGACGCGGATCGCTTGTCATGAGCCCCAGTCCAGACCTCATCTTCTGAGCATGAAGAAGATTCCGAATTTCTTTGAGTTGTGAATGTGTCGCAGATGGCTCATGATCAGCGGATGGATCTAGAGTTACTTCTCCTCATTCAATACTTAAAGGGGCAGCAAGTTGAAGTCCCGCGAGTTTTCGTCCTTGGACTACGTTCCGACGTCCTCCGCAAACAATGTTCTCTACAAGAGAAACTTCGAACGCACCGGTAAAACGTTCCTGCTTCTGATACCATCGTCACTGCTAGATGAAATTTTAGAAGCGTGCCATCATGACCCATCAGCAGGTCACTTGGGTAATAATAGGACTTTGGCGAGAATCTGCCAGAGATATTACAGGCCGAAATTGATAAATTCAATACAGCACTATGCAAGATCATGCCGAGAATGCCAAAGACTCAAAGTACCACCCCTAAAGCCAGCAGGTTTTTGAAACCAATAGAGCCATCGAAAGTCGAAATTGAGCAGGTCGGAGTAGATTCGCTAGGACCGTTTCCAATGTCAATGTTCGGGAAGCGCTGGGTAGTTGTAGCGACCGACTACATGACCCGGTATGCCGAGAGGTCACCTCCCACGAAAGGAACGGCAAATGAAGTGGCTCAGTTTTTTTGTGACCCAGGTAGTGCTGCCACATGGCGCACATAACGTCCTGATAACTGACAAAAAAACTGCGTTTACTGCCAGGCTAGTACTGTCTGTCATAAAACTAATGCACACCGACCACAGAAGAACTACAGCGTACCATCCGCAAACTAACGGGTAAACTGAAAGGCTGAATAGGACGCTTGCTGACATGATCGCGATGTATGTGGACGTCGAGCATCGGACTTGGGACACCGTATTACCGTATACTGCATTTGCATACAATACTGCAGTATAAGAGATAACCCACTTCACGCCATTTCAAATTGTTTATGGTCGGACAGTAATAACGACATTAGCCATGATCCTGCCTGTCAACAACACGAATGAAGGGGACCCTGACATCAGCGATTATATAGAAAGGGCAGGAGAGGTGCGACAACTAGCACGGAACTGCATCATTCAACAGCAGGACATCGACGCGCACCGTTACAATCTAAGACGAAGGGATGTTCAGTACTCCCCTGGAAACCAAGTGTGGATCTGGACGCCTGTACGTGCACGCGGCTTGTCAGAAAAGCTTATGCGGTGTTATTTTGGACCTTACAGGGTTCTTTGTCAGCTAGGCCCATTAAATTACGAAGTGATCCCTGAAGGTCAAGTATGAACAACATGATGCGAGAATGTCCTGGTAGTTGTAGCTGTAGTATGGATGAAACCGTAATACGACAGGAACTCAACAAGTGAACTGACTCATGTCGTCTAACACACGGACAAGTCCTGTTGTTTACGAACTCTCAGCTGGCTGTACGCATCGGGGAAATGCGTGCTAGAAGGGGGACTAATCCCACAAATCGATATTCGCAGAAGACGCGTGCAACGATTTGCGTTCTAAAAGCACCACACAAGTAGCAGGAAAGCCGCGCCATGGAACGCCGTCCTGCACGCGCCACGAAGGTACGCCATGGGTTTCGGCACGAGACTCAAAGTGAAGAGGAGAAGACGGACGAAGTTGAAGACAGCGAGCAAGGGACATTTTGGCTGACCATAGAGTTTTGAGTTACGGGCACAGGATCGCCCTAAATAAATCGTTTGTGTAGTAACAGGTGATATATTTATTGGTAACAATATATATATATATATATATATATATGAGATATAACAGACAGTAATGCCAAGGAATGTACAGGGCAAGTTATTAAGTTATTAGAACCAATGGAATGTAAATAAGAAGAAAGAAAAGTGGATGAAAAAATAACCAGCCGTGAGCAGGAATCGAACCTACGACCTTCGAATTACGCGTTCGATGCTCTAACCACTGAGCTACCACAGCGGCCTTCCCTCCATCCACTTTTTTGGGTTTATATGTGAATTTAGGAGTAGGAGTGACAGTCAGCGCCATCTATAAGCCAAACGACGAGTGTGAAAACACTCTTATGCACATGTTTGGCGTCACGTAGCATGTGAGCTTATTATGAGCGGGCAGCTGATTAATTGTCCCTCTTATACAACCTAACACACCAAGTCTGCCAGTACGAGACCCTCGTTCAATGAAATAAGGGAAAGAAGTGTATACCTAAGCGCTCGTTTCTCCGTGTTTTTAACACAATATTAATGAGATCTGACAGTAATGCCAAGTAATGTACAAAGCAAGTTATTAGAACCAATGGAATGTAAATAAGGTAATAGGGTTATTTTTTCATCCACTTTTCTTTCTTCTTATTTACATTCCATTGGTACTAATAACTTGCCCTGTACATTCCTTGGTAGTACTGTCTGTTATATCTCATAAATATTGTGTTAAAAACACGGAAAAACGAGCCCTTAGGTATACACTTCTTTCCCTTATTTCATTGAACGAAGGTCTCGTACTGGCACACTTGGTGCGTTAGGTCGTATAAGAGGGACAATTAATCAGCTGCCCTCTCATAATAAGTTCACGTGCTGCGTGACGCCAAACATGTGCATAAGAGTGTTTTCGCACTCGTCGTTTGGCTTATAGATGGCGCTGACCGTCACTCGTACTTCTAAATTCACATATAAACCCCAAAAGTGGATGGAGGGAAGGCCGCTGTGGTAGCTCAGTGGTTAGAGCATCGAAAGCGTAATTCGAAGGTCGTAGGTTCGATTCCTGCTTACGGCTGGTTATTTTTTCATCCACTTTTCTTTCTTCTTATTTACATTCCATTGGTTCTAATAACTTGCGCTGTACATTCCTTGGCATTACTGTCTATTAGATCTCATTAATATCGTGGTAAAACATGGAAAAACGAGCCCCTAGGTATACACTTCTTTCCCTTATTTCATTGAACGAGGGTCTCGTACTGGCAGACATGGTGTGTTAGGTTGTATAAAAGGGACAATTAATCAGCTGCCCGCTCATAATAAGTTCACGTGCTACGTGACGCCAAACTTGTGCATAAGAGTGCTTTTACACTCGTCGTTTGGCTTATAGATGGCGCTGACTGTCACTCCTACTTCTAAATTCACATATAAACCCAAAAAGTGCATGGAGGGAAGGCTGCTGTGGTAGCTCAGGGGTTAGAGCATCGAACGTGTAATTCGAAGGTCGTAGGTTCGATTCCTGCTCAAGGCTGGTTATTTTTTCATCCACTTTTCTTTCTTCTTATTTACATTCCATTGGTTCTAATAACTTGCCCAGTACATACCTTGGCATTACTGTCTTTTCGATCTCATTATTATTGTGTTAAAAACACGGAAAAACGAGCCCTTAGGTATACTCTTCTTTCCCTTATTTTATATATATATATATATATATATTATATATATATATATATATATAATGGGCATTTGTTACTTACATCGTCCTCATCCCTGCATGATCACAATCACCATCATCCGCTTGTCTCTGTGTCCTCATTGCCACTCTGGGTCATCATTATCGTCATCGTCTGTGTACTGGCTCTGCCCGTTCGTTTGCGAGGTCTTTCCTCAATTAAATGCTGTCGCAACCAAGACTACCAAGACTTTATACGTGGTGGAGGTGGATTTTCGGTCCTCTTACCTCCCGCAGCCCGCTCTACCCGCTGCAGCTTCGTTCAGGCCGCCGATTGCGCCCACTGTCAGGCAGCATGTCCCAGACCGAGCCCACCGGAGCTGATGTCATCAACCACGCACCGACACAAGCTGCCCCTCCTATTTACATACACGGACATCAGCGGGAATCCCAGCTCTTCGCTGGTCTTCGTGGAGAAGACGTAGAAGACTGGCTCGACGACTACGACCGCGTAAGCGTCGCTAATCGGGGGAACGCGGCCGCCAAACTGCGTTACGTCCCTTTTTATCTGACCGGAGTCACAAAGACATGGTATTTTAACCTCGTCATTTGCCTACCCGACTGGGCTACCTTCCAGCAGCAGCTGCGACACGTTTTTGGCACTCCGGACATTTGATCCGCCGTCGCGAAGACGACACTTGATACTCGCCGAGAACATCCAGGTGAATCTAACACTTCATACATCGACGATGTCCTCGCACAGTGCCGGCGTGTCAATCAATCCATGCCGGAATCGGACAAAGTTCGCCACTTATTGAAAGGCAATGGGCTTGTTGCCTTTATTGCACTTGCTGTCCAAAACCCAGCTACCATCACTGATGTCGTGACGACATGCCAGCGCCTTGACACGCTGGACTCTGTGCGCCTCCAACCGGACATAGACGACCACCACTCTACGCCCAGCTACCATCGCTGATGTCGTGACGACATGCCAGCGCCTTGATACGCTGGACTCTGTTCGCCTCCAACCGGACATAGACGACCACCACTCTACGTCTCATGGCCACCAGCGTGACCTCATCCGGGACATTATACGTGAAGAATTGCGGTCTATGGGCTTCACACCTCCTACACCGCGTCCTACACAGTCTTCGGGAGTGCCTTTGCGTGACATCTTCAGGGAGGAACTTACATCGCTGACCGGCGTTGCACCCGTACAGCCACCTACTTCACGCCCCGTACCCACGTACCCTGAAGTTGCTGCCGCGCCTCCCAGCGACGCCCACGCGACATTGTTGCGTCCATCCTACGCATCAGTTGCTGCCGCTCCCCCGGTAAACTACCATTTCGTGCTCCCTGTCCCTCCGGCCCAGCTGACCGCACTATCTTCAGGTGCCCCGAATGCCTTCTATTCCCCACATTGGCGCTCGCCTCGCCCTCTATGCTACTACTATGGCTATCGCGGCTACATATCTCGTTTCTGCCGAAAGCGCCACAAGATGAGCGACGGAACGACGTACGCGAACGGGATTCGTACACTGGGGCGTCTTATCAAGGTCGGCGTAATTCGTCTACCCCGCGCCGGTCTCCATCTCCTTCGGCATCGTCTGCACCATGAAACAGCCGAAACACGAGACGCCGCTCGCCTTCGCCCTTCCGCCGTTCCACTTCTCCAATTCGGCCCGCCTCATTCTCATCTTATATTCATTCGGGAAACTAAGTAATGCAGTTTGTGGAGGAAAAACTGCATTCGGAATTAGAACTGAAATTCCTCCATAAGGCCCGTGTAACACGCTTTCTGTGGAAGTGGAAGGAGTGCGAGTCGATGCTTTGGTGGACACAGGTGCGGCATTGTCTGTGATGTGTGCTGATTTGTGTGAACATTTAAGGAAGGTAATGACGCCTTACGATGGCCCCACGTTAGTTGCTGCCAGGGGGAATGTCATTCGCCCTTCCGCGTTTTGTATTTTGCGTGTGTTCATCGACGGCATCCGCCATCATGTCCAGTTCGCTGTCCTGTTCCGCTGCCCTCACCAACTAATTTTAGGGTGGGATTTTTTATCATCTGCTTCCGCGGCGATTTGTTGTGGACCACGCGTCGTTCACCTCGCTGACACCGACTACATGCTTGACGACGACAATCACAAGCCACTTCGTCTGGTCGCTGCGAAAGACATCAAACTGCCTCCACTACAAGAGCAAATTGTCAGCATTACGTCCAATGACATATATCACGGTGATTTATTGGTCTCACCGTCACCACTTTGCGTTCGTAAAGGTATAGTTCTTCCGTCCGGTGTCGCTCGTTTTTGCAATGGCTCTGCACTTGTCACCGCTGTCAACTCTACACCGGAGAAGATCTTACTGCCACAGGGCACTACTGTGGCCCGTATTGCCGACTTCGAGCCTGTTTTTGTCACGCCACTTCAGGCCATCGCATCCAAAGAACCTTCCCTCCGTGAGCATGTTTCTTCCTCTGTCTTTACCACCGCTATCAGCAGCGAATCGATATATTACAGAGGCAGCAGCTGCTCGCATTGTTACAAAAACATGCAAATTCTTTCGATTTTTGCTCGTCTAAGCTGGGCCGCACTAATACTACAGCACATCGAATTCAAACTGTTGGGACATCTATCATACACCGCCGACCCTACCGCGTGTCTCTAGCTGTAAGAAAAATTATAGAAGAAAACGTTGCGGACATGCTTAAACGGGAAATCATTCGTCCCTCATCTAGTCCTTGGTCGTCTCCTATTGTTTTGGTCCGCAAAAAGGATGACTTTGTGCGTTGTTGCGTGGACTACCGGGCGCTCAATAAGATCACACGCAAGGACGTGTACCCTATGCCACGCATTGATGACATGCTTGACTCCCTACAAGGCGCGGAATTTTTTTTCAAACATCTACTTGCGTTCTCGGTACTGGCAGATCCCCATGCATGAAGACGATAAGGAGAAAACGGCGTTTGCAACCCCCGACGGGCTATATGAATTCAACGTGATGCCTTTCGGGCTCTGCAACGCACCCGCGACTTTTGAGCGCATGATAGATACCGTGCTGCGCGGCCTGAAATGGAAAAGTTGTCTTTGCTACCTGGACGACATTATTATCTTTTTTTCAACGTTTTTTTGTGCACCTAGAACGACTGGATCAAGTTCTGACATGCCTTGCCGGCGCCGGGCTTCAGATAAACACTAAGAAATGCTCTTTCGCTAGCAAATTTATCAAGGTCTTAGGCCATGTTGTTAGCAAAGATGGCATCCGACCCGACCCTGACAAGATTTCTGCAGTCCTTCACTTTCCGCGTCCCGAAAAACCAAAGGAGCTTCGCAGTTTCCTTGGCCTCGCCTCCTGTTTTCGCCGGTTTATCCAGAACTTCGCTTCTATTGCTGCTCCATTACACCAACTACTCGCTTCGAACGTCCGTTTTTTTGTGGTCTCAAGAATGTCAAACGGCATTCGAGCTGTTGAAACGGGCACTCACGTCTGAACCTCTGCTCTGCCACTTTGACGAAGCCGCACTGACTATCCTTCATACCGACGCTAGCAGCCTTGGTATAGGAGCCGTTCTTCTACAACGCGACAAGTCTTCCCTAGAGAAAGTTGTTGCATATGCCAGTCGCGTACTTACCCCTGCTGAAAAGAACTACACTATAACTGAGCATGAGTGTTTGGCTGTGGTTTGGTCAGTCCAGAAGTTCTGTCCCTATCTCCACGGCCGTCACTTCACAATCGTTACGGACCACCATGTTTTATGCTGGCTTTCTACACTGAAGAACTTGTCCGGGCGCTTGGGTCGGTGGATACTACGCTTGCAGGAGTACGATTTTGACATAACTTACAAGACAGGCAGAAAACATCAAGACGCCGATGCTTTATCTCGTTGCCCGCTACCAACTACCCATATGAGCATTGGTGAGAACTCAACCGCCACATCTACCAAAGTTCATACGCTCGCATCATTGACGCAACCCTTTTCGGACGACGAGCTAACAATTATCTCCCACCAGCGGTCCGATTCATACTGCAGACGCATGATGGACCACCTTTCGGGAGTTTCTCATCCACCAAACGCGCGAGTCCGTGATCAACTCCTGCACTTTAAGCTGGACAATCGGGTTCTCTACCGCCACGTCTACCACCCTGACGGTCAGCGCTGGGTTCTTGTACTGCCACGCTCTCTTCGACTTCAGGTGCTCGAAGCCTTCCACGACGACTTGGCTGCTGGTCATCTTGGATTTAAAAAAAGTCTTGACCGCATTCGATGTCGTTATTACTGGCCTGGCCTTTCTTCTAGTGTAGCTCGGTACGTCGGTTCCTGCTACCCATGACAGCGTCGTAAACTCCCCACGTCTGCACCTGCTGGACCTCTACAGCCACTTCCGTGCCCTTCAATGTGTTTCGAGGTTGTAGGTGTTGACCTTTACGGGCCTCTCCCTGTCACATCTGCTGGCGAACAATGAATAGTGACCACCGTTGACCACCTGACGCGCTACTCTGAGACTTCCTCTGTTATTACAGGCTCAGCTGTGGAAGTTGCTGACTTTATTCTTCACGCCATAATACTGCGTCATGGGGCTCCTCGTATACTACTAGTAATCGCGGCAAAGTGTTCTTGTCACAAATGGTAAATGAAGTACTGCGCGCTTCTTGAACTACTCACAAGACAGCTTCAAGCTACCACCCTCAGACAAATGGTCTCACAGAAGGATTTCACCGAACCCTTGCAGACATGATAGCCGTTTTTGTCCAACCTGACCACAAAAACTGGGATACTCTTTTAGCATTCCTGACATTCGCTTACAACAATGCCGTTCAGCGAACAACTTGCTACTCACCGTTATACCTCGTGTACGGACGCACCCCGACTACCTTTCTCGACGTCTCCTTCTTCAACAGCCATGGGAATTCGTGTCAGTCTTCTAGCGAAAAATACATTTCTAGCCTGGCCCAGTCTCGCCATCAGGCTCGCATCAATACTGAAGCAAGACAACACGAGCGGAAGATCATCTATGACGAATCCCACCGCGTTGTGTCTTTCCAACCTGGTGACGAGGTGCTGCTTTTGACACCTATTCGCACTCCTGGTCTCTGTGACAAATCGCAACCACGCTTTATCGATCCATACATTGTTTTAGAACAGACTTCGCCAGGCAATTATCGTGTGACACCACTCGTCGCCCCAAAAGACCGCTGCTACCGCAGCACAGAGATTGTCCACGTTTGTCGCATGAAACCTTTCACGCGACGTTCCCCGTCACTATGACTTACGACGGCCAGGGTGTCCGCTTCCAAGTGGGGGAAATTATTGTGGTCATTTGTTACTTACATCGTCCTCATCCCTGCATGATCACAATCATCATCATCCGCTTGTCTCTGTGTCCTCATTGCCACTCTGGGTCATCATCATCGTCATCGTCTGTGTACTTGCTCTGCCCGTTCGTTTGCGAGGTCTTTCCTCAATTAAACGCTGTCGCAACCAAGACTGCCAAGACTTCAGAATATATATACATACATATTTATATATATATATATATATATATATATATATATATATATATATATATATATATATATATATATATATATATTGACGCGTGTCTACATGTGGACGAAAACAATGATGGGGGATTCAGTGGACACGAGGTAGTGGGCCTCTAGCTTCACTCGAGACCGAAGCAGACAATCTTGTGGCTCAGCTGTTGAAAACACGCTGCTTTCGTTGCCTCAAGGTGTACCTCTGTTTTATTCGCGTTGTACCGCGACACTGGTGGACGTACTGGGCCGCAACCCTGTCTGATGCTCCACATGCCCGCTGGGAGCCGTTCATCGAGTCCAGAATCATTTTCACCGGTAGCAACTCCGGTGCATCGCTCCAATCGACGGTTGCGAGGCCTCGCGCCAGAGCTCACTTACTCGCCGGAACCTCCTAGGCACCGTGCACCTCAACCAATGGCCAACGCAAGCCCACAACAGGTGCCCCAAGGCAACGTTCCGATGCTCCCATCTCAGTTGACCATCTTTCAACCCCTCGTTCCCGATCGCTTTAGTGGCGGTGCCCACGAAGACGTCCACGACTTGCTTGACAACTACGAGCGTGTTGCCAAGGTCAATCAGTGCTCGGAACAGGAAAAGCTTTCTCGCGTCTATTTCTGCCTTGACGACGGTGCTCGTACTTGGTATGAAAATAGAGAAGGCAATTTGTCAGCTTGGCCTGACTTTCGACAGAGCTTCGTCGATACCTTCGCCAACGTCGATAGAAGGGACCGTGCGCAGCAGTTATTGGACATATGGGTTCAAAAACCCAACAAAACCGTTGCAATGTTTGCCGAGGACATGACTTGTCTCTTTCATCGAGCTAACCCGCCAATGACGGAAGATAAAAGTTGAGTTACCTCATGCGCGGTGTCAAGGAACAGCTTTTCGCCGGGCTACTGCGCAACCCTCCAAGTACCGTGGTTGACTTCATTAAGGAAGCTACGGCTATCGAGCGGGCCCTTCATCAACGCTGCAGGCAATATGACCATATGTCCTGCAATGTCCCAATCAACGCTAACGCCATGAAGTGTGAGAATCAGACCTCCTTACGAGAGTTAAGTAGGGAGATAGTTCGCGAAGTTTTGCAGACGTTACGAACTCCGGTTGCTGAAAATCCTATCGCGTCGATTGCTGAAGTCGTACACGACTAAATTCACCAAGCATCATATACGACTGGTCGATATTCAGCAGCATCTTATGAGCTACGCTGCCGCTCTTCGACGTCCACCACCCGCTATGCCGACGCAGTACCACCAGGTGCTCATGGTCCCTTGGTCTCCACCGCAAGAGCAGACACTGCATCAACCACCAACGCTACGGTCATACAACCAGCCGTCCACAGCTACCCATGGGCTGCAACGCCAGGGGAGATGCTCAGACGTCCACCGACCCGGAAAACCGATGCATGGCGCACAGTGGACAGACGTCCACTATGCTTTCACTGCGGAGGTGCAGGCCATATTGTCCGTCATTGCTGGCATCGAGGTGATTCATTCCGTCCTCATTGACCTTGGTTTGACGGTCGACGTACCAACGACAAATACACACCATGCCGGGACGACACTCCTTTCAATGAAGCCCGTTCTCATTTTGAGGATGGCTGTACCACTGCAGAGGAGGCAATGGCTACTCACCCTCCTAGTCTGAGACGTCAATCCCGCTCTCCGTCCCCCGCGCGTTCGCCTTTGTCGCACCGCCGCACATACGCGGATCTTAATACAAGAAGGTCACCTAGCCCGCGACAGGGAAACTGAGGGCGGTGACATCCGGGGGCAAGGTTGCACGCCATAAATAGGACGACAAGCCCTCACAGCATGACGTCGTACAGCCGATAAGCCGTGAAAATGATGAAATTGTCCATACTGTGAAGGACATATGTGAAGGACTTTCTTCTTACAGTGAAGAATTGACGGACTCTCTTCTTACAGTGAAGAAAGTATCGCGGGGTTCCACGGAACTCCGCGATACCGCTCCAGTAGGTGGACGGTTAATTTTCGGCACATCGACCACTTTTCTGTAACGCCGACGAACGCACGATGCCGTTGCCTCCTGCTGCTGTGCATAATGCGCTTGGCCTAGCCCACGGACGCTGGCGTCTTGAACCCCCTCAAGGCGGCCTTTCGGGTTAATGCCACAGGATGGTTACGATGAGCGTGGATGGCGAGGATATCACACAACAAGGGTATGAGAACGAAGCAGGTTGGCGCCTTGTAAACAAAAGAGGACGAGCCAACAAAGAAACCACAACGCATGAAGCCAAGGACCAAGAAACACACTTCTCAAGTGAGAACACGGTCAGTAATAGGTGGAGGAAGAGACAGAGAGCAAGACAAATTGTGGCTGCGAGCAGGTTGCCCCATCTGCCGAAGGGAGATTATAAGATAATTGTGCGCCCACATGACGGCTTCAAGGTCACTGTCTACGGGATCAACCATCTAGAATGCTGTGTCGCCAACGCCGCTAAAATACCCAGGAATGGAAGCAACAAAAGGAAAAAGGCAGGGAGGAACGAATCGGAAGAAAACACGCTATGTGCCGACTATAAGCAGAACATTCTAGTAGTCAGCACACAATCAGAGGAGCGCGCCGAAAAATACAGAAACATCGCTCAACTGAAGATAGGGGACAAGGAGTTCGAAGCCAATGCGTACCAGTGAGCTCCGAAAGATACATCTAAAGGGGTGATCCGAGGAGTAACGCAGGACGTGTCTCCAGGGAGATCGTGGAAATGCTGGTAACCCCGAGAAATCCGACGGTCCTCATGGCCAAGAGGATGGAAAACACCATGAAGGTCATCGTCTTCTTCAATGGGCATCGCGTCCAAGTTATGTGAGCTACGGAAGAACACTGGTCAAGTGCTCACTATACTGCAAGAAAATAGATGTATGCTACCAGTGTGGACGCCTTGGTCACAGAGCTGACGTCTGCCTGAGCCCGAATAGCAGAATTTGCAAAAGGTGTGGCACTGAGAACCCACCGCAGGACCACGAGTGCGAAGTGAAGTGCCAGCTGTGTGGCAAAGACCACCCGATGGCAGATCGCCATTGCAAGGCCAGATTCAAGGTACCGTACCTGGTGAAACGACACCGCTGGGAACTAGCCCGACGAGAGGAAGAAGAAGGACTTTACTACGAGACGGAATCGAAAGCACCTCACAGGCAAAGATGGGGCAACTCAGGTGAACGATCGGAACATCGGATGCGGGACGCATCCGGACCAGGAGCCTTCACGAAGCTTCAAGCACTAAACAAAAAACATTCTAGGTTTACTACCACCACATCTCTGTTGAGATCCAGATCGAGGTCCAGATCGAGGTCTAGACCCAAGACCTCCAATACCGGGTCTCCCCGACCACAGGAGGGAGAAAATTCCCAAAGCCCAAAAGGACCGAGCGGCGTTTGTGGCACTGCGGGATCCTTCCAGGTGAGCTATGTTGATGTAGCTTCCGGGGCGCACGCGGAGGCAGAGGCTGCTCTTCAATGTAGGATTAAGGCGCTAGAGAACGAATTGGCGCAGATCGGGCAGAACAATGTTGCATTTATGAATGAGATTAAAAACTGCGGGAAGAAAATTACTTTCTGAAAAACGGAGGGGTTACACGCAACGAGGAAACCTCAAAAGTTATAATAGAGGAAAAGCGCGCAGCAACGGAGGAAGAGGTAACAGCCCTCAGCCCCGTTTAACGTAAACCAGAGAACGCTCCGATTATAAGCGTGGTAAAGAAACCCAAAGCAGTGGCGACGCCACAAGAAAGACAGGAGGAATTTCCAAACGCCATGGAAGCCAAAATGAAACAAATTGAAAGAAAATTGCAAACTAAGCTTGAACAACGAGAAGTTAGATTTGAGGCCAGCATAGAGACCAAAATCGGGGAGCTAGTCAAGACGATATTGCAGAAAGTGCAGCAAATGGTGGCTGAATTCGACGCCAAGATAGCAATATAGGGATCACAGTCAAGTAGTGATGCCCGGTTAAGACGTCTTTCAAACCGTACGCTAGGACCTCGGTGCCCACCAAGAGATCAGAGAGCCTGTAACGCCGCCATGGACAGACAAAATAGCTACACGATTGGGCAATGGAATTGTCGAGTATATAATCGAAAACAATACATTTTGCAACAACATCTTAAAGACACGAGCACCCCGGATATTATAATGGTGCAAGAAACGCACGGGCTGGCCAAATTGTCGGGATATAAGTCCTTCGACAGTGCTGATGGGAAGACAAAGGTATTAGCAACGTTGGTTAAGCGAAATCACGTGGTGGTGCAACATCACATGAAAATGAAGGCAATAAATCACATTCTCCTCGAACTCATACCCACGCGGAAAACAGAAGACAGTCTTCCTGTATTGAATATTTGCAGCAGTCCTAAATGCAGAAAGCACAATTTCCGCACGCTGTTTCGAAAAACCCTCGCTATAACGGGCAACCGGGCGCTAGTGATTGGAGAAGATTTCAACGCCCCAAACGGTGCATTGGGATACAGGATCGATACCCAGAAAGACAGGAACTTGTGGTTGGACGCACAGGAAGAGGGCCTGACGCTCGTGACCGATCCTTCCGTTCCTACAAGAACTGGTACTAGCGTTTGCGCGGATACCACGTCAGATTTGACGTTCACCAAAACATACTGGACACGCAATGAACCAATACTCAACATGACTTGGGAAGCGATCATTTTATACTTGAAATAACGGTGAGTGCAGGGCCACGGAAGGCAAAAGGCAGACAACTTAAACTTGTCGATTGGGACAAGTTCTGGAACATCAGAGAGGAGCCCGACGAAATGATACAGAGTATTGAGGAATGGACCGAAAAGTTAAAACGAGACGCGGAGACCACTACGCAAACGGTGCCACCGGAGGTGCAGAGTATGTAGACAATAAGCTTCTCCACAACTGAGAAGCTAAAGAAAGTTTACAACGGAGGTGGAAATACCAAAGGCACAACCGGACACTTCGTAGGAGGATAGCTAAATTGAACAGGGATAGAGAGCAATACGCCTAGCAGCTGTGCAGGCAACAAAGGGAGGAAAAGTGCAATGACATGGACAACCAGATAGGAATGGCGAAAACGTGGACCACCCTTAGACATTTGTTAAACCCGGACGGAAACAAGTTGGCAGAAAGGCACAATATCAATCGGTTAATACAAAGATATGAAGGTACAGAGCAGCATTTCCTGAATGAAATCAAGAAAACTTACATCTCTCAAGCGCTTCCCGTTACACACCCTGATTACACAGGGCTGGCAAATGATGATTTAGACGAGATCGGGGAAGCAGAAGTGAGGGCCGTCTTGCAAAAACTCAATACTAGATCAGCACCTGGAGCAGATGGCATAACTAACAAAACGCTACACAATTTGAATTAAGAGTCCATAACGAAGTTAACGACCCATATCTCTCACATCTTTCTTGGGAAACTCACAGAGCACGTGCTTCTGGAGAGGATAACTACCTATCTCGAAGACCGGGATGCGCTTCCATCCTCAATAATAGCAATCAGGAGGAACCTCTCAACGCAAGACGCTATGTTACAGTTAAAACATCAGATTATAGATAATCCGGGAACAGTGACAAAGGCCATTCTAAGGCTAGACCTCAAGAAGGCCTTTGATAATGTAGCCCATGCAACGGTGCTAAAAAGGGTAAACAATCTAGATCTGGGACAACGGACGTACAGTTACGTGCGTAATTTCCCGATGGGAAGGAAGGCAAAGATCATAATTGGCGACCTAGTTTAGGAAGAAATTGAGATGGGCAGTGCAGGTACGCCGCACGGCTCGGTGTTATCACCTATGTTATTCAATCTGGCTCTAATTGGACTGCCAACCAAACTGCAAGCAATCGAAGGACTGAATCATACTATATATGCAGACGACATCACCCCATGGGTGAGAAGTGGTAGTGATGGTGAAATAGAGGAAACGCTTCAAACAGCAGTCGAAACGGTCGAGCGGTATCTCGAAGGTACTGGGCTAGTCTGCTCTGCGGAAAAATTGGAGCTGTTGCTGTACAGACCTACTCGTAGCAGTCGCAAACCAGGCAACTGCCTGCGAGATCTCGCTCATAGAGAAGAAATACAGTTAAGAACAGCCGATGGAAAAATCATACCCGTAGTCGACAGGATCAGGGTACTGGGTCTGCTCATCGAAGCCAAGGGCAACAATGGAGAAATCCTCAGGCAACTTGGTGCAACTGTAGCCCAAATAATGAGACTCATAAAAAGGATAGCAACTAAGCACAGTGGCATGAGGGAGGAAAACACGATAAGGTTGATACAGGCATTCGTGATAAGCAGAATATTATACGTAGCACTGAACTTAAAATGGAAAGTCGCGGAAAAGACCAAGCTGGACTGCCTCATTCGAAAAATATTCAAACTAGCTATAAGGCTACCGATTAGCACAAGCACCGACAAAGTGTTACAGCTAGGCCTGCACAATACCATAAATGAGCTAATTGAGGCGCAGCGTATGGCGCAATATGAACGTCTCTCTAAGACACTAGCAGAAAGACATAATCTAGAGCGATTTGGCATAACGTATAATACGCAACATGGCTTCAAAGTGGACATCCCAAAATAGACCAGGGAAACAATGATGATACCACCGTTGCCAAAAAACACGTACCCGAACACAATAAGGCCAGACGAGAGACAAGAGCAAAACAAATACAAAAAAGATCGGTAATGACAAGGACGCAGTTTTTGTAGATGCTGCTCGATACAAGCGCAGGGGGGGGGGTTACCACAGCCATAATCGATTGCAATAAACGCTGTACGACATGCGCGACGATACGCACTACAAGTACCGAGACAGCGGAAGAGGTAGCCATAGCGCTCGCAGTAGCTCAAACAGACGCAACCGTGATAGTCAGTGACTCTCAAACAGCAGTGAGAAACTTTGCCAACGGCCACATCTCACCGGAGGCACTACGTATTCTACAAGGAGGGTGTCGAACAAGCCCCAGAACTACATACATTGTATGAACACCTGCTCATGCCATCGCGGGGGACAGCAAAAACGGGGCTGTACATGGCGCAGCTCGAGAGGTCACCGACCGAGCTGCCCTCTCAAGTGCCGCCCCAGCCTCCTCCGGTGATTACGGCGCAGCAGACGAGTGGGAGTGGGAAAACAGAATGACCAGATTCAATGAAATTACAAAATAATATAGATTAAAGAAAAGCATAATCCCGCCCCCCCCCAAAAAAATTAACAAAAAGACAGTCTGTCGAATGGCGGCAGTTACAAACTAGGACGTATCCGAATCTTGCACTATTGCACATTATATATCCTGATATATACAAAACGGACAGCTGAAAGCGTTGTGACTCCAGAGCCACTCAGGAGCATATGTTATGGGAATATAGAGGGATTATTACTCATAACAAGTATGCGGCCTCTGCTGACAGCATTCGCGCGCGCTGGGAAGCCGCAATGCTCAGCTCCGTCCTCGAAGGCCAAATGTGGACCGTCCAGCGTGCCGAGGAAACCGCTAGGATTCAAGGTCTCCTGGATGTAACCTAGGCGGGGCCAATCGCCCACCCCATCTGCTCACCGGACTCTGAATAAAGTTCTTTCCTCCTCCTCCTCCTCTGAATATTTAGTTGGTTTATTTGGCTTCTGCTGTCTTTATTATTTATGCGTTGTCCAAACGTAACACGTGCCCCACTCTAAATGGGTTCTCTCTCACCCTTCTCTCTTTTGCTTGCTCCGGCCAATGAGACGAGAACGGTTGGGCATAGCATATGTCACCACTGTAAGATATTACTAATTTGTCGCTCTCTCCTTTTTCTTTCTTGCACCGCCATGCCAATGCGGCATTTTCGCATAGCGTCGCACTTATTCACTGGGACACCGGTCGAAACCGTTGGAAATAACATTAAGAAAACCACTAAGTTGTGTCTCTTCTCTTTCTTCTCTCTCTCTCCCTCCCTCTCTCTCTCTCTCTCTCTCTCTATATATATATATATATATATATATATATATATATATATATATATATATATATATATATATATATATATATATATACGAAAAACCTGTATGCATGTCCTTTGCACATGGAGAAGCTAAAAAAACGGGCGGAAATGTGCGGGTGCTCCCGTAAAAAATCTCAACGCAAATATGGTGTGCATGAGCTAGAATACTTCTTTTATAGTTTTATCAAGATCCAACACTTACAGTACAGCGACGCGTTCGCCACGAGCATATTGTCAATCAGGTGAGTTTTTCGACAGGCCTATCTTCGATGGGTTAGCACTTGACCTGCTCGCGCTTTTCGGCGGCCAGATGTCGCGTGGACGGCACCTCACTTCAAACACCCCCGACCCATGTAAGTCAAGAGGCAGCAGAGCTAGCCATTATTGGATACAGAATAAAGGTTTGCGTATTGAGGTGGCTCCTGCGGATTTTTACACGCTCCATCAGACGGAATATTAGAGCCCTATTTCCTGCTTTTACGTCACGCAATGCTGTGGCATAGAGGATGGCGATAACAGCTTACGGTTTAAATAGGCTACATATGCGACTTGCGACTTTGGATAAATGGGTTCTCTTTATTTTTCTTTCCTGATCAAAGCTTAAGACATGAAATGCTTATGTCAAAACTTCTCAGATGAGTTTTTGGTCCAATTGAAGATTGAATGCCGTTAAAAAAGTTAGAATTACTCCTCCTGGATTCTCTTTAGTGATTGAGAATGTTGTAAAAACTTCAATGGTGAACCTATATAACATATTCGATCATCTTGTGATGACACTTCTGACTAGCAGTTAATTGCCATTGCTACTGTTAATTGAAAAATGGGTAATATTGACTCATTTGAGCAAATCAATTGGTTTAGAATCAACTCAATAGCCTAAGTTTTGAGTTTTAAAAAATGTACTTCATTGATCGCCAAATAAACTTCCGTATGGCGTTACTACCTCTTATAAAAATGGAAATAGGTGCAGATGACACCTT
Source organism: Rhipicephalus annulatus (assembly GCA_013436015.1). NCBI lineage: Eukaryota > Metazoa > Arthropoda > Arachnida > Ixodida > Ixodidae > Rhipicephalus > Rhipicephalus annulatus. Next base: position 263,385 of record WOVY01012363.1, read on the forward strand.
CCACAGTAGCGGTAGTCAATTCAAGGTGCAAAGAGAAAAAATTGAACATGGTGCTCTGCAAAAACACAACTGAAGACAGGATTTAGCTCGCACCTGCCATGAAGGCCTATTTGTGTACAATTTTTTTCCTCGAGACTGGCTTTTTATATACTTGTTCCTCTGGCCCTCACTCTCAGTTGGACAAGCCAGACAGATCCCATCCTCATTTTTCCAGTATTCCATATGAAGAATAAGCAAGAGATATGATTCGATATGATGACGTAAAAGTTTCATAGATGTGATGACATCTCTGCTCTTTTCTCTAACCAGGTGCTCCAAGTTGGACAATACATATCGAACAAATTGACGCTGACATACTGAATTCCTATCGCGTGCGCGCCGGGGGCTTTTCCTAGAGTGTTTGCAGTGGACGCCCTTCAAACGGCATGACGCATTTAATGTGCTTCGCTGGACACGTCACAGCTGGACTTCTGACCTCCACTCGTGCGTGACCCCTGAGTGTGCACTCAAGTAGACACCGATGCCTGCTCAATTTATGATGACTGAATTCAGCCAGCGCTACCTTATGTTAGTCTTACATTGAAGTCACAAGCCGTGCTTATCCACTATCTGACAGTCCTTTAATAAGGAGTTTATGCCACTCATTAGAGACTTATGCATAGCTCTCCGACATAGAGTGACAAAGGAAGCACTATAACTTTGCATGCTCGCAATACACGGAGCCGCGATGAGATCTTACGTGAAGCTCGCCCCAGTACGCGAACTGAAACTGTTGCTTCACTCTGACCAGTACTCCAACTTTAACAAGCCAGACACGCGTGCTCCACACTTGCTGGCGTTGGTGTCAACGGTGTTGTCCAAGTCCCCTCTCGTCACCACTTCTGTGAACATAAAGCGTAGTCCGGCCCACAAGAATCGGCCTTGAATTGACAGTTTTCATAGACACCAATTCGCCATGCATTCATATGACGCTTCTGTGTGTCCCTAAGTGTGAAATGTCACGCAGCCATGTTCGCAACTGGTACATCGTACTTAAAGTACCATTTTTTTCTTTTCGTATCCTACTAACCTTTTCAAGTTTCTACCAGTTAAGGTCAACGTGTGTAGTGTAAATATGACATTATTTAGGAGAATAATTTCCACGCCAACAACCTGTGCCACGCCGCCGCTATTATTTACAATAACAAAGGCAAAAAGATGGCATAACCTAAAGATCTGTTCATTTTGTACGGAGCTTTCCCACGTATATACCGGAACTTCCGGCATTGTGAAGCTTAGATCGGTGATTACTCGAAGTTTATACACATTATTCACTTCGCACCTTTCCTGATGCGACTAATGGTTATAACGCACGTGCGCAGTCACGCTGCTCGTATAAAAATGTGGTGCGCTTTCTTCCTATAGCAGTGCCATCATCGGTCGCGTGGCAAGGTTATCAACTTGTTTGCTGTCACTGCGCACGGGGCATTCAATTCTAATATCTTGTGACACGGTTAAAAGCAGTCAACTTCAGAATCCACATAAATAGTGATAGTACATCTCATTAGCTTGCTCACTTCCCCAAGAACTTATTATTTATGCACTACAGGAGTACAGTACCCTATATTTAATTAAAGGTGGTTGTTGCGTAAATACTGTCAGCTTGTTTTTATTTGCGCTATTAAGCTTCTCTTTAGCAGCTATAGTGCCTCTGATGTGTGCAACTCTAGCTGTGATGACATAGTTTTACCTCTATAGCAGCTGCACCCACAGACGGAGCTTGCAGTTGCGAGTTTTCTGTCATGGCCGCTCAATAAAAAACTAGCTTTTTTAGTGTTAGCTACACTGACCGAGGTTGAACCGTTTTCCGTGGCTCACGATGACCAGTTCTGCGAAAATGCAAGGAGCCGTAACGCGACACTCCACACCGCTGGCGTGTCCAAGGCGTGGAAGTTCTATGTGGCACAAGTTGGCTGGCGCTTGGCTCACGTGAGATCACTCACTTGCTATTTCTTTCATCCATCCGTAGTTTGTCCACTAGTCCACCCGTTCGTGTTTGCGTCGTCAGTCCGTTCATCGTTCGTTCGTTCATGCATCTTACATGGTTCCTTTGTCCTCCCATCCATCTGCGGTTCACGCACCCATCTAGCCGTAGCTCACGCTACATATATTCTGGCAAAGCTAAGCTAGCCATTGCTAATTTTTATGCAGAGAAACAAATGACTGTTTGAGCTTGTTATTCATTATTCTGTCTTTTAAAATATTCCCCTTCCTTTCAATTTTCTTTGCTAAAAAGCGTGGAATATTGATGCTGACTTCTTGAAGCGAATGTTTTTATTTATTGCATGTTCAATAAGGAAACCTGCATGGTATCTTGTGAATTCACTTAAGGCAACAAAAAAGGTGAAGCCACTTCCTTTTTCTTCTTGGTTGATTACATCGGTCAACCCCCTCAATTTTCTTTGCCTAAAACCTTTCTACACCTAACGTCATTTTGAACAGTCTCTACAATCACGCCAGCTTCTGGCCAAATGACGACGTCGGAAAACGTTGTCGTCGTGATTTCATCAGTTCATCTAAAAATTGGCAATCTGTGGCATTAGCAGAACGGGATTGCTTGAATAAGGTTGAGATGGTTTTGGAAGAGTTTTCTATACAGTAGACAGAACTTTGGCCTTAGTGTCTATAGGAGCTACAAGACACGGCGCTTCAGGGAGCATGGAAATGATGTGCAGTACATGTATTTGTCTAATCTTGGTACTTTTGGTTCCGCTTCGCTTCACGTGGACTGGAGCAGCTTTGTTATGAAATGACAATAAGCCATTGTTGCGGTGTTGCACTTCTCCCCAATAATCTTTTGAGCTCACCAACTCAAACCAGGTAACAACGTTCACAACAGTTTGTTTTTCCTTTCGAATCAAAACCAAAGCAATGTAAGTAACAAATCCACAAGTGTTCTTAAAGCACACAAGCATGGACACTAGAAAAATTGACGTACTACTCATCGTTCTCATGGCCGTTTTACGATCACAGCGCCCTAGTTAAATTGTAAGGGTTTTTTAAAGGAACTTTTGAAATTTTATGAGTGCTTATACGAGAGGTTTGCAATTGTCGAGGTCTCTCGAAGTACTGCAGGATCCTCTCGGGCGGGATTGCGCACATTCATTAAAGGATTTGCGTTTATAAAGCGGGGTATGATTTCTTCTTCCAATAACCAAAAGTCGCACTTTCCACAAAGCACTTGAGTCTGCCTGTGAATAATTTTCTGCGCTGGCTTCGACAACGGTTCATGGCCCCGCCGCGGTGGCCTAGTGGCTAAGGTACTCGGCTGCTGACCCGCAGGTCGCGGGTTCGATTCCCAGCTGTGGCGGCTGCATTTCCGATGGAGGCGCAAATCTTGTAAGCCCGTGTGCTGAGATTTGGGTGCACGTTAAAGAACCCCAGGTGGTCGAAATTTCCGGAGTCCTCAACTACGGCGTCTCTCATAATCATATGGTGGTTTTGGGACGTTAAACCCCACAAATCAATCATGGTTCAAGTGATGCAGCCAAGGTAACATGCGCACCGCATTGCGAACAATACGAATCTTTATTTGTACTGACGTGGCAGAAGATACGCTTACGCTCATTTCGTAAAGGATACATCGCGCTTAGTTAGCAAGAAATATAACTAACGTGGAGCACCTTACATCATAGCAAGTGCAACCGAAGGTAAAAGCGCAAGTCCGCATGTCAACTTGGCTGCAGTCTATTCCGAGGTTGTTCCCTATATATATGCACCTGCTGCGAATCATTGCTCAGGTAGGTTCGTGACCTCGGACCCAGTAAACCGGGCGGTGGTGCTGCTGCCTAAAGAATGCGCATCTCTTTTTCGACACTATTATCAGCTGTTGAGAGAAAAGCAATTGCAATAATTTCAGCGATTTCACATCGCAAAACCACGTAATGAATATGGGGGATGCCGTTGTAGGAAGCTGCGGAAATTTTTAATAGCTGGTAATGATTAACAAGCCCGAAAAGTAAAGTGCACTGGCTTTTATGATTTCACTTCCATGGTAGTGTTGCTGCTGTAGTAGAACCTCAATACCACTAGCTTCATGTCAGAAGTAAATCACCATAACCTTTGCACCATAGAGGCAGGTTCTCCCGACAAATTCATGACGGCAAAAATAGTCGCGAACCCGCTTACTATTCTGTAGATATATTTCTAGCTTAAATACTATATTGACAAGTGGAAAGAAAGATTGACTATTTGGAAGCAGTTTTCTATAGAAACTCTGCTAAACTGTCGTAAAAACGCATCAAAATTGGGAAATATAATTCTTTTTCTCTCACTTTTAGCTTGTTTTCATCCTTAAAACAGGACGAAACCTTCTTTCACCGCAATTTATCTTCGCGCCTTAATTATCCTATGGCAAAAGCGCTAGGATTTATGTAGTGAGGCGGCATAAAAATTCTTTGTACTTAATGGTCTTTTCTTGGACAAGACATAGAGGCGACATGGCGGATCGTACACACCGGGTTATCCCATGTCGAACGTCCCAGCCATTTGGGCGACAACATCAAATGTATCCGAAAAAAGTCCCACTTATTTACTGCACTGAAACAGTGAATTTATAGAATATATCGGAAAGAAAGAAAGTTATGGTCACGTAGCTGCCTTTGAACTTTCTAGAACATTGTCGTCTGTGGAGTTGTTTGTTAAAAAATTTATTTTAAATGTACGGCTCTATCTTTCTGTACCGAACATGGTCTACATGTCAAGTACAGGCGCTTGTGCAAGATGTTTAAAGCTCTGTAATATTATTGGAATGTTCGTGCCACATACAACTCGCCGAAGTTTGCCAAATTATGTCATGTTGGCACTTTTTCTATTGCAACACTGCACTTTGTATGAGTATATGAACAATGAATACTTATTCAACAGAAGGTATATTGTGTAAAATAATATTGAGACCTCTCAAGTTGATAAACCTTATGAGAAACAGTCACAAATTTCACAAACTTGTCATTCTCGTCCATAATTAGACACAATTAGCACCATACGATGCTTCAACTAAAATCTACCTACACCCCTAAATCGAAAGTAAACACAGACTTCTTTTAGTGTGGCCCGGTTTTATCATAACGATCTCTCTTTCAAAAAGAACATAATTCATGGAGTTTCCTATTGGCAGCCATTTTTTCATTTGGTCATACAGCTTTCACCTTGAGGTTCCCCATTGCCGTCAGTAGCAAACTTCAAAAATGCCTCCACCTTTTCGAAGGGAATCGTCAGGAAATGCGAATGCATTTCTTGTGCCAAGCGAGGGTACCGTTGCCGTCAGACATTCACCTTTACCGACATTTGCCATCACCTTGATAGTCACCCAGCCAGCGAGTAGTCGTTGAAGAGTGAGCTGACGGGTGAGTAGGGCGTCCGCGTTTTCGGCTCGGCGTTGGCGTTTCACAGTGGCGTCTCGAACACACATTTCCGGATGTTCTTGAGAAGCGTCCATAACGTATGCCATTTTGGAAGACATCAATCACCTGATATAGGCAGCAGAGAGACAATTTCTGGAGATTCACTTAGAGCTACAATGGGATACAAACTTGGAGTTGGCAGATACGCTAGGCTCATGGCAGAACAGCTCCAGTGCGTTACACGCAACAAAAGAAATGATGAGGAAATGCAGGGAAGCATTGAGCATCATACAATAATACCTAGAGAGGAATGTGGCGCTGCGATAGTGTACCCTCATTAGAAATATGGGAAATACAGGCTTCGAATTGGATCGCGTTAATCCGCGAACTGTCCACGGATATTTTTTTCCTATTTCAGTTTTAATATTCGCGGAGAGAGGGTAGTGGAGTGAGTGCAAAGGATTGAAGCTGCGCAATTGTTGTTCAAAGAAGCTGAAAACTGCTAACCCTCTCAATTTACTGCAACGCTGGAGCTGTATGAGTCGCGTTTAACAGTTTAAGCAAACCGTCGTCCACTCACCGCTGCGCAAAGATGTAGCGTTCATGGCAGTGCAGGATATTACATCGAGTTCACGTTTGCTGTTGGTGCGTCTTGCCAAACCTCATTGAAATCAACTGCAAAATGTAGGCGACGCGAAGTAGATGCACCGCCATGCCCTTCTGACTCGACTTCAATACAAAACAAGAGGTGCGTTGGGGGCAGACCACTTGAACAGACGCACCTGGCATCATACCAGACAAAAAGTTAATTGTTTCTCACTTAATAGGGTGTTGTTATTTCCATAAATAGATATAGCGTACGTTTGAGGACAAACCGAGAATGTTTGTTTTGAAATGTTGTAAAAATACTTCATCACATATTTATGTCAAATCTGCAAAGCAACGGCGGAGCAACACATACCTTGGTGGTTAAATTTGTCTATGTTTAAGTTCTATGGCCTAGTCACAAGGACCGCTAGCAATAAAGTTTGCGTACAAAAATGAAGCAAACTTCAATTGAATATAACTTTATAAAACTTTGTTTTACATTCGGAACAGAAACATCGCGAATCTCAAGCCCGTGATCTAATCGAAGAAGATTCGAAGCCTGTACTTCTCGTCGTTCCCATGCGGGTACAAGCAACGCTGAAGGAGCCCGCGTAGACGCTAGCGCCAAATTCCACTCTAAGTAATATTGTATTTTGTCCAGGTTTCATTCCTACCGCCTAGTCACAAGAACCGTTTGCAATAAAATTTGCGTACAAAAAAGTGAAGCAAGCTTCAATTGAATATAACTTCATAATACTTTGTTTCCCACCCGGAAAAGATGCGTCACGAATCTCTAGAAGGTGATCCATTCGAAGCAGATACAAAGCCTGTACTTCCCATCATTCCCATGCGGGTACAACTGCAACTGAAGGAGCCCGCGTAGACACTAGCGCCACATTCTGCTCCAGGTTTTATTGTAAATAACTCTATGCAGGGAAGTTAACCTAGCTAAAGTTACCACGCTGTGGGGTTAGCTACGCTACACTTGAAGTGGGTAAAAAAGATTAATAGGAAGGAAAGGACAGAGGAGAAACAATAGGATTAAAAAAAAATGACAGCATATCCATGGGGTGAATGATGGAGAGTCGCCGAAGCTCGTATTTATCAAAGAACGCCTAGGGAAACCACAAGTTTTTTCACACGAAGCACAACAGAAATATAGAGATGGTGGACGAATTTTGACAACTTGAGCAACACCGGCTGCCCACAGTTACGCAGCGGTACCTCCAGTCCTTAAAGCGGGACGCCAATCAAGCCACCGCATTCACGTTCGCTCTCCTCAACGTTCATTCCCTCACTGCACACGTAGACGACGTGGAACGTGACTATACTTTCTAACGTCAACGTCATTTGCTTCGCTAAGACTTGGGAAGCCGCGAAACTCTACATCAGGGTTACATCCCTGTCGCGTGCGTTGACGATTTCGAACAGCCTGCCGGTGGCGTCTCAATTAACGTGAGGCAATCTGAAAAGGCCGAACGAGTAGAACTACAACTTTTTACCAAAACCAACTCGGGGCTACGAAGGGAGCCTTTGTGTGGGACGATTTTGCATTTTTCAGCGTACATGCACTCTATTTATTTAGTAGAAGCAGCATAATCTATCGCCAGATTGAAGACTCAACGAGCGGTGGTTACAAACATTAGCGGGGACAAGCAGGTGACGCCATAAGAAGCTTCGCCCCTAAAAAAAAGGAGATCAACAGTCAGCTTGAAATTACAAAACACGAACTCACGCTGTTATTACACAGGTGCTCATGAAGTCATTTGGCGGTCAGGAGAGCTTTTGTGGCCTTGCGCATGCGCAATACTTTGAGCCCAGTGTACGTTATATACTTACGTAAGACAACAAAAAGGTGGAAGGCGTCTTACTTTCAGTATATTGTATTAAACCAGCCCCGGTACCCGATGCCTATCGGAGCCACGCTGCCTCAGCCGGATCATCAGTGCCCTAAGTCATAGTTTAGCGTAACATCACGTTGCTTTCATAGTGACGTCACAAATTATGACAATTTGTGACATCATTATAGCATCATGTCGATCGCATCGACTCGGGCTCAGGGCCCTATGCCTCAATCGGAGCCACTTGACCTGGCTTAGCACTGCCCTACCATCTTTGGCCCAGTCACCATGTCGTGTAATGATGCCATTTTTTATCGGGAGGTCACATTTAGGTCATAGTGACATTGCTAATTATGATGATATGTGAAGTCATTATGGTAAAAAATGGGGAGGTGATCACGTTATGATTTTTAGCATCAATTGTAATGGTGCCGGTGACAGAGGACGCAAACGCAGGGTGCCGGTTATTTGGTATGGATTGGAGTAGATAATCTTTTGTTGTGTTTTCTAAAACACAGATCAATGTATCACAGGCCACTTCCACGTGGGAACTGAGATACCGAGCTCTTCAAGCGCCTCGCGGAGTTGGTCGATAGCCCAGAGCTGATTTGCCAGGGATAAGCTGCCGATTGCCGCCTCCCATCTGGCAGAGGTGAGTTTCGGTATATAGGCGAATTTGGTACACCGCCAGAGCATATGTTCTAATGAAGCTATTTCCACACAATGTGGGCAAAAATTACTTGGGTATAGGTCCGGGTACATGATGTGTAACGTATCCTTCTGGACAGGTAGGAGCGTTTAGTGAGCTTGTTATATGTAGTGAGAATTTCCCACCTATCCCTTTCACCGGTAGAATGCATGCCTGGGTAGGTGCGGTTGGAGAGGTCTCGCGCTGCCTCACGTGCTGCTTCTTTGAGGTTGGAAGGGGAGTCTTAGATCTGTCAAAGGTGAGCTAAGAGTCTACTCAGAAGATGATGTGTAATGTATTTTGCATGTGGTACAGTCAAACAAAGACATATCAACTTTGAAGGGGATCTGGACTTAGTTCGAGATACGAAAACTCCTATATAAAGAATGAAGGTTCCGCAGCTTACCCGTAGCGGGCCATAGCCTACAATAGGCGCATTCAAGAATAACTTCTAATTCCGCACACAAGGCGCAACGGAATGATTTTTGTGTGAAAAAATTGCTTATATTAACCTGCTTCTTTGTTTTCAAAATGATGTTGCAGAGGCCAGTCTCAATCTTATCAAGGCTGTCAAGGTGCGACAGTCCAAGCAGCAAACGACGTTGAACACTGCCGCAACTTCAGCAGCGGAGTACGTGTGTGTAGCCAGCGCCTCGTCCGCACGAGCCTCCTCATCACTTGAGCTGTCGGCCGGGGCATCCTGGGACCATGCGACTGCATCTGCAACGTCCTCGTCAGCAAGGCTGGCAGTGGCCTCCACATTGCAGTCTGCTCCCACGAAGTCATCCACAGACATTTGGTGTGGAACTGCTGCCGGAAAATGAGACGACGACTCGCGATGCGCTCGTCATCGTCGTATTCCCCGGTTTCCGCAAAATACGCTGTCCCGAAGAAGTTGACCACTGTGTCCGTCTTCACGTCTTTTCAGACATTGAAGATCTCCACGGAATAAAACTTTGTGGCGATTTCCGGACAGTTCTTCGTCATCCACAGCTAGATGTCCTGGCTGCTTACAGCTTCGCTGTCACCAAAATTGGTTTTGCCAACAATGTATTAGTAGCACTGCTTAAATCGGTGAAACCAACCGGTCTTGTCGGCAAAGTTGTTTCACCGAGTGCAGTGGCAAACCATTTGGCCTTGGCAATCAGCATCGGGCCATCCGCTGCAACGCTCTTCACGCGCACTTCTAACAACCGGGCATAGAGTACCTTTTCTACATTCCGGTGGGCAGAAGTGCACATATGACAGGCTTCCGACGTTCGCTGCTCCGTCGCGTTTGCCTTGACATCTGCTTTGTTCTTCATCAAGGTATTCAGTTCTACGTAGTATCCCAAAGTCTTATGCGACTGTCAAAGATTTCTCACCCACCTCGAGACACCGAATAACCATCAACTGCATCGCAAAGTCAAGGGTCTTGCGCTTCTTGACGCTGCCCATAGCTACTAGAGAGGTCGACAATTCAAGGAGTCCGCAGCGGCTTTGCACACCACGCACGCCAAGAGAAATGCTCACATGCCATGGTACGTAGGTGACGCTACAGCAGAAACAAAGCGCTCGTGAGGTGACGGCCACCGGCGAACGCAACGGCAAAAGGCGTGAGCTGTGGTTGGCCGATCAAACCTTGCAAAACAGCAACAAAAAATAAAAAGGCGGTAGTAAGAGGACGTCGACTCCTTCGTTCCTACTCTCCGAGCAAACAGGTATGCTGAGAAAGCATGAGAAAGGGAAACGAAAAAAAGCAGTTCTGCAAATAAAGATTGTGCAGTCGAGCCCTCGTGCCCTTCCTTTTTTTCGAGCGCTTCAGGTTTTGACCAGTCGCCGGGCGTGTGAGTGCCAAAGCGCACCTTTCAACTCGCACGGCGTTCAATACATGGAAAAGCGTGTAATAATACCATTCGATATAAACGCGCCAATTTCTATGCTTTTACAAAGGGATTTTAAGGGTATAACTTACGAGTTTGATATACGTAGAACTTCTATATATTTGGGTTCAATATAACAATGTTAGACTGTATTCCCAGCTCTTAATTCTTTGTGTTCCGATACAGTAAGAGTTATGACTTGCTCGAGGAGCACTTCAGCCCAGACGGACGGAGGTACTTTTCTACGGTGTCAATCTCCTCTTGCAGTGTACTCTCAATCTGCCCCTCGATTCCCCCTGTGCACCAGATAGTAATGTCGTCTGCATACATGGTGTCCTACAGTCCTTCGATGGTTGATAATTTCTTTTATAATCATGGCAATGTGGAACAACATACGAGAAATTGCTGCATCTTACGGCGTGCCACTTGCTTCTGGTTCCATTGCTGCGGTCTCGGTATCTGCAATCTTCAACACTACTTTCCGATCTTAAAGAAAGAACCATCTGTAGTCATGGAAGACTTTCCCCAGACCAAGCTTGGAAATCGCTTCGACTGAGATTGAGTGGTAGATGTCAAACACTTTTTCTAGATTAGGGCACAGATTGGCTCTCACCTCTCTGGTTTTGTTGTCGATGACCTGGTGTTTTATAAGCTTCACTGCGTCTTGTGTCGATAGCCCTGCGCTGAATTTAATTATATTGTGTGTATAGGTGTCGTTATCTTTTAAGTACTTGTTTATGGTGTTCTGTATATCGTGTTCTGCAACCTTGCCCATGCATGAAATCAAGCATATCAGCCTCATGTTGCGTAATTTATGGGGCTTTCCAGGCTAAGGAATGAAGATCGTCTTCCACTGCTCTGGCAGTGAACGACGATCCTCATTCAGAGCAGTGGAAGCCCAAGAATGAGCTTCCACAGCTCTGGCACTCTGCCTTGCCTCCATGCTGCATTGATCATATTTCCTTCAAGGTCTCAATAGAATCTTCATCAAAGTTACGAAGCGTCTTGTTGGATATGCCGTCCAGGCCAGGTGCCGACTTACCGCTGAGATCTTCCAAGTCTCTTCAGATCTTCTCGATGTTAAAGGCACCCTCTAGACCTGGACTGGGCGTGCCATGGTACTGTCCACTTCGTAGTTCCAATTCTGTTTTGATAGTGAGGTACTTATGCATGAGCTGCTGCACAGCTGGCTGCTTCGTAGAGAGCCATATCTCTTTATGCGTGATTCGAGCGATAACATGCCTTTGATGTGTTTTGCGGTGTTTTCACTGAAGAGTTGTTTTAACGTATTCCATGTCTTGCCATTCCGCATCTGACCATGGACGAAGTTCATGATTTCGTCCCGTTGCTTCCTAGATACTGCGCGACAATGTTCCCCGACTGATCTGTTTACCTCAGCTTTTTCCTCAGTCTCCGGTTCTGGCGCTGACCCTTCGATTGTTTAGTAGGGCTTGCTTTTTCTCAAGAAAGTGAGCGAGCCGGCTAACCATTCTATCAACCGGAAAGTCCGTGGTAGTGGTAGAGGAGATGAATTTGATGTCCTCTTTATTCTGTTTGACCCACTGCTACATGCCTGGTCTGGGGCCATCTTGTTCTCTTTCCATGAACTTTTGAACTTATTTCAGTCTGCGAAGTGGACTTCTCTCTGCTTCTTCGCTCCACGAAGAAGGTCGTGACAAGAATGTGGTGGTCACTTCCGATGTCTACAGGAAGGTTCATTCACTGGGCCTTCTGGATGTTCCTTACAAATGTATGGTCTAGGGTGGGGTTCCTGCATGAGGATGTACCAAGCCATGTTGGTAGACTGGGATCTGTATTTACGGTGAGATCAAGATCCCTGGCGTTTTACCAAAGTCGATTTACTTTGCCAGTGTCATGCTTTGCCAGTCCGTGTTCCCGAACTAAACGCCAGGCAACTGGCCATTTGGGCGCCACCAAGGTTGCTCCTGATTACGAGAATGGCCTTGAGAAATCGAGTGCTCGCGTGAATGGGAGATGGCATTTAGTCTAGAACCTCTTGTGGAATGCGACCTCTCCCTAAAGTGAGGCCACCTACCCTGTTCTTGTGTAGTATGGGTGCTTTGTGTTCCAACAGCTGGGAATGGCTGCTCGTCGTAGAAGTCTGGACTTGATGTTATTGATGCATTACGCGCTTCCACGGCTGCTGGCGATCTTTCCCAACGTCTGCATCTGGCGGTATATGGCACTAAGTACCTGTTCGTGCAGTCTTTGTTTGCCGTGGTGTGGTGACCGTCGCACAGCGTGCACCTTGGATTGCATGGGTGCAGTTTATCTGGGTTCTTGATTTCGCAACCTCTGCGGATGCTTCAGCTAGGTTCGGACAGACGTCAGAACGATCCGATGTCCCAGCTTACCACAGACGTAACAAATTTCGATGTGTTTGCGGTAAAGAGAGCACCACAAAAGTGAAGGACCATATCTCATGAATCATAGCACTTTGTGTCCTTCGAAAGCTATGATGATTGTCCCAGTGTCCTTGATTCTCTTGTCTTGCAGCGCCAGCGGGTCGTTCGCGTTCAGAATCTTTTAGGTCACAATGTCCTGAGTATCGCTTACGGGGATCCCGCAAATCACTCCTTTACAAGTGTCGTGACGTGTCGTGGCGTACGCACTAACGTCGGAAACTTTGCCTTCAATGTCTATTTTCTTCACCTTGGCGTATCTTGAAGCTCTGTCTTAGTTCAGAGTGCTTGCCACCTTAATGTTTTCGTGAAAGTTGGAACAGATGATATCCTACATAGCCTCTTCTTCTTTGACGCCGGCCACCAGTAGTATTGCGTCTGCCACAGCTGCAGCGCCAATTATCGAGATGTCTAATCCTCCAAGGGGTCGTACCACAATTTCGATAAAGTCCTTAGGTATATAGTGGCAGCATGCGTCCCGCTTTCACGATGCTGTGCTTGGTGTCATGTCTACTACGACTGCCTCAAGCGTCTCCCCCAACGCCAGCCTTGGTCGAGCCCTTGACCACGGCAACGCTAAATGGCTAAATGCGGCTTGCTTATTTCTTGAGCGTCTCATTTTGGCTTGCTTTCAAGCGATGTCTTCCGTGCAATCCTCTGGAGAGATGTCATCTCCATCTACTTGGTATTCCATGCTTAGAGGCTGCTCCTTGAACGCGCAGGGCTTTGAGTTTACACCTACATGATGTAACTGTTCATGCCTTACTGATTCATTTTCAGTTAAAATAACTGAAAATATTTCAGCCTATGCTTCTTCTCGAAAAAATATTAGAATAGCCAAGTGAGATATACTCATGTTACCACTCGAAAAAGACCACGGCAATCGGAGCACTTTGACTTGCATAATAAAACGATCGCCACATCACGGTTTTCTCTTGTGCGTGATTTTTGTTTTTGATTTCTGTCCCGGTCGTCTATTCTATACGGCCACGTGCACCAAAGGTTTCGGGAAACACCCACTGAGGGAGCACGCGCAAGAACTTGTATTCACTCAAAAACCCAAAAGAAATATGTGCAAGTACTGGGTGAGGCAATTCCGGCAGTTTCCCACAATTTGGCCTAGGGGGGTAGTGACCGACCTGTCTCTCCACTTTTTTTCAAGGACTGATTGTTCGCATTTCATTCTTATTGTGGTCGCGTGCCGAAACCATCGCGCGGGTGCCTTATGTTTTACGAGTGCCTACGGGAGAGGATGCAGTACAGTTTATTTTACGATCATGACGACTTCCTGAACCGTGCACTCCAAACCCTCCGAACTCGCCACGACCCATTCATCTAGAGAACTGCATGGCCACGCATTGATGCAGTTTTTGAAAAAAAATGTGACACGAAATCAGAACAAAGCAACTAAATTGGTAGATAACAGAGACATAGAAAAAGAAAGACAGGGAAATTAGGCAAACGTAGGGAGGAGGAGGAGGAGGAGGAGAAAGGGAAGAAATGAAAGGCAGGGAGGTCAACCAAACGCACATCCGGTTTGCTACCCTGCACTGGGGGAAGGGGTGAGGGGATTAAACTAGAAGAGAGAGAGAAGTGAAGGGCAACGTGTGTGTAGATGTGACCTTGTCCTTTGCATGCTTATAAGCGGTCGCGTAGTCCGGTCGTCATTAGAAAACTTAGCAATGCCCGCGTCGCTAGGCTGGCCAGCGACGCGTAGAGCCATGAGCCTAGTATCTTCTCTTCGGAAAAGGTCTACTGTCTAGTGTCTCTAACGTTTCGCGTAGCAAATTGCGTCCGCTCGCAAAACGTTCACATGAACACAGTAGATGTTCTATTGTCTCGTCAGTGTCGCACGATTCACATCGGGAGCTATTCGCCATTCCTATGCGAAAGGAGTACGCCTTTGTAAAAGCTACTCCTAACCACAGGCAGCACAGTAAAGTTGCATCCTGGCGGGAGAGGTCAGATAGAACTTGAAGCTTTCTCGATGGGTCCAATTTGTGTAGGCGGCGGTTCCTGACACTGGGGTCACTCAGCCAAGTTTCCGACATGGTGTTAGCGAACGAGTGAAGGCCCCTTGCAGCGTCGGTTCTCGACAATGGAATTGGGGTTGTCTGGGCGTCCGCGTGGGCGGATCGGGCAGCATTATCAGCAAGGTCATTACCGACAATACCACAATGTCCCGGTAACCACTGGAACACCAAGTCATGTCCTTTCGTTAAAACTTCGTGAATCACTTCTCTTATTGCATTCACTAGTTTTTGATGCTCCCTCTGTCGTAAATATGTAGCAAGCTCTGAAAGGACACCTTGGAGTCGCAGAACACAGCCCATTTTTGAGGTCGGGCTTCCGCGATATAAAGTATAGCAGCACGTAAGGCAGCCAGCTCCGCTGCTGTGGATGTTGTCCTATGCGACAGTTTGAGCTTTATAGTGACCTGGTACGCCGGGATGACAACAGCACCTGTGGAGCTGCCAGCCGAGACCGATCCATCGGTGTAAATGTGGGTCCTCTGGGCGTATTTTTCGTTGAGTAACGACAATGTCACCTGTCGTAAGACTACTGTTGAATGATGGCTCTTGTTCGTTATTCCCGGAATAGTGAGGCACAACTGTGGTTGTTGTAGGCACCACGGCGGTGACGCTGGTCTTGTTGCTGGAGTGAAGCCAAAAGGTAGGCATTCTCTAAGGGCAGAAATATTCTTCGAAAACATCGCTTGTGGTCTTTGAAGTGGCAACACTGCAGCATGGTGACCAGGAACTCGGCAGAGGTGACTTATGTGGGCTCTCACATTGTCAGTGGTGATGTACGTTCGAATTGGATGCTCTCTTGAGATCATAATAATGTGAAAAGAGTACGACAACTTTAGGCATAAATTTGGTCGTACGGTTGCTTGCTTACGAAGATGTTAGTGAAGACGATATCTGCTGAAGCCGCTCTCACATTTCATTGTCGGTGTGTGATTTATGCGAAAGACAAAGATAAGAGAGCGCGAAATGGGCTTAGAAAAAGTATTCAACTATGGGAGAGCTGTGAGCCTTCCCAAGACAGAGTGCGAATGTAGCAACGATGTCTGTCCTCTCTGGTCAAACTACTTGAAAATAATTCAGGAGTACGTCCACAGTTTGAAAAAGGGGCACAAACGAAGCTAAACGTGGACCTTTCAGATGCCTGCTGCTTTTTTTCTATCGTTCTTTCCACTTTTTATTTCCTTCCTTTCTTCTTTCCATCTTTCTTTCTTCCTTTTTTCAGTTTTCTTTCTATTTCTTTTTTTATTACCCGCTTTCTTTCATTATTCATTTCTTCTTTTGGTTATGTGGGTAGGTGCCATACCAGAACGTTGCTTTTCAGGCTGAATCGGCATGGCGTCTGTCGTATTCTTTCCACCGTTCATCAGGCTGCCTACTCAGCCCAACAGAAGAGTCAGTATGCGATTACGCGACAGGGTTCAGAATTCACTTTTCTGCAAGTAAAAGTATCCTGACGTGTGTCATTCCCCATAGCGATGTCACGCGTCGTCCAGCAGGTCACGTTTAGTCCACCAGCACTAAATAAAAATGCAGCAGCTGTAGCAAATGTACTCCTATAAAATTGTTTTCAAGGGCCCAACACCGTTGTATGCAGTCGTATTCCGTCTTCTCACTTCGTCCTTCGCGTGACGCAGGCGATGCCAAGCGTAGCATATAGCTCTGCAACATAGCCATGTGTAGTATAGCAATAGCTGGCAAAGGACATGGATTCAGTGATGAGAATGGGGAATGCAGTAAGGCAGAGGGTAAGGCGTGTACGACGTCAAGCAAACACCAATCATAGCATTGTCACGCGTACTTTAGTAAGGGTGCTGGATAAGGTCGTCAAGATGAAGAGTGAAAGGTGCGTGGCAGAGGATATAGCATAGCATATAGCCATGCATGGCATCACTTTATTAACAACAATATATTATCCTAAATATCAGGTAATACATAATGTGACGGGGTGAGGTCTTGGCTTACAGGACAGCGTCCACCGAGAATCGGCAGCAGAACAAGATGTCTGAGTCGCCTCTCGTGCAAGCGCCTAACGCACAGGCGTCTTCTTCATCTTCGCTAAGTGCCACGCTTGCTCCTGTCGATGATGCACCGTAACATCACTCCCCTGCGGCGGAAGCGCCGTCACGGCGCTTAGTACGGCGGCGACGAACGAGGAGGGTGATACGGTTTCAGTCTACAAACGTGTACAACGTCTGTCTGGAGTGAGGTGGTCGAAAAGGCATTGTTTAGGGGTGCGATATCGTAGCTCACGTCACTAAGTTGTCGTAACACTTTGTAGGGGCCATGGTAGTGTGATAGTAGCTTCTCTGATAAGCCGACTTGGCGGTTTGGTGTCCAGAGAAGTACCAGAGAACCCGGCGAGAAGTGCACGCTTTGGTGGCGACACTCATAGCGGTCTTTTTGCTGCGCTTGCGACAAGTGCAGCCGATCACGGGCAAGCTAACGGGCTGCATGGGCTTGAGAAACGACATCGCTGGCGTACTCAGTAGACAAGGGGGCAGCCGAAGGAAAGAGCGCGTCAAATGGTAATGCTGAATGTCGGCCAAATAGCAAATAAAACGGCGAATAACTAGCTGTGTCGTGCCGTGAAGAATTGTACGCGAACGTGACAAAGGGGAGTGCTTTGTCCCAGTGACGGGATCTGGCGAAACGTACATTGACAGCATCTGCGTCAGCGTTCGGTTCAGACGCTCGGTCAATCCATTTGTCTGTGGATGATAAGCGGTGGTATGCTTGTGCTCAGTGGAGCAGGTGCGGAGAATGTCATCCACAACACGTGAAAGAAAGTACCTTCCTCGATCAGTAAGCAGCTGCCGCGGAGCGCCGTGATGAAGAATGACTTCATACAAGAGAAAGTCAGCGACGTCAGTGGAACAGCTTGTCGGCAGTGCTTTAGTGATGGCAAAGCGTTTGGCGTAGTCTGTGGCGACTGCAACCCATTTATTTCCGGAGGTGGACGTAGGAAACGGGCTCAACAGGTCAAGGCCAACACGGAAGAATGGTTCCATCGGTATGTCAATGGGCTGTAGGAGGCCGGACGGTAGCACAGAGGGGCGCTTGCGGCGTTGGCAGCGGTCGCAAGCAGTGACGTAGCGAACCACAGAACGATACAGTCCGGGCCAGAAAAAGCGACGTCGCACACGATCGTAGGTACGAGAGACGCCTAGGTGACCGGCTGTAGGTACGTCATGTAGTTGTTCGAGAACGCTGGTACGCAGGTGATAGGGAAGCACGAGTAGTAATTCCGGGCCATCAGCGTTGAAGCTGCGACGGTACAGAATGTTGTCGTGCAGTTCGAACAGGCGAACGGAAGGGTCTGTTGGAGCAGAGGTCAGACGCTCGATAAGGAAGAGTAACGACGGGTCACGTCGTTGTTCGGTGGAGATATCACCCAAAGCGTGAATGGAGAGAACGCAGGGGTCTGAATCAAGGTCTGTCAAGTCGGGCGTTTCAACCGGATAACGTGACAAACAGTCTGCGTCTGTGTGGAGGTGTCCCGACTTGTAGTGGACCACGAATGAGTATTCTTGCAGACGGAGCGCCCAGCGACCAAGATGTCCAGATGGGTCCTTTAGCGATGACAGCCAGCAAAGAGCGTGATGGTCCGTAACAACGGAAAAAGTTCGGTTCGGTTAAGGCCTGAATTTCGCCACGGCCCACACTAAAGCTAGGCATTCACGCTCAGTGATGGAGAACTTCCGTTCGGCAGGTGAAAGAAGACGACTGGCGTAAGCAATCACGCGGTCCTTCCCGTGCTGTCGTTGGCCAAGCACCGCTCCAATTCCATGGCCACTGGCATCGGTCCGAAGCTCCGTAGGTGATGCTGGGTCGAAATGGGCCAGTATTGGTGGCGTAGTCAGCAGATGGGTAAGAGCCGAAAAGGCGTCCGCTTGCTCTATACCCCATGCGAAGGGAACGTCCTTCTTTAAGAGATCAGTAAGCGGTCGAGCGATGTCGGCGAAGTTGCGGACAAATTGACGAAAATCGGAACATAGCCCTAAAAAACTTCGGACGTCCTTGGTTGAGCGTGGTTCAGTAAATTGTTGTACTGCTCGCACCTTATCGGCATCTAGTTGAACACCATCGGCACTGACAAGGTGGCCGAGTATGGTGATTTGGCGACGTCCGAAATGGCATTTTGCAGAATTGAGCTGGAGAGCAGCTCTTCGAAAAACATCCAGAACGGCTGACAGACGTGTTATATGGCTGTCAAAGGTGAATGAAAAGACGATGACATCGTCTAAATAACATAAGCAGATGGACCACTTATATCCTCGGAGAAGGGAGTCCGTCATGCGCTCGGGAGTTGCCGGCGCATTACACAGTCCAAACGGCATGACTTTGAACTGGTAGAGGCCGTCGGGCGTAACGAAAGCGGTTTTTTCACGATCCATGGGGTCGACGGAAATTTGCCAATAGCCGGATCGAAGGTCGATAGACGAAACGTATTGGGCACCATGGAGGCAATCGAGGGCGTCATCGATTTGAGGCAAAGGGTAGACATATTTGTGGGTCACTTTGTTTAAATGGCGATAGTCCACGCAAAAGCGCCAGCTGCCATCTTTTTTCTCAACGAGCACGACTGGGGAGGCCCAGGGGCTGGATGAGGGTTCTATTACGTCTTTAGTAATCATTTTATCCACTTCATTTTGAATTGCTTGGCGTTCCTTGTGAGATACGCCATATGGAGGCCGTAGTATAGGACTGGCATTACCAGTGTTGATCCGGTGAGTCACTGCAGTTGTTTGGCTGAGAGGGCGGTGGTCAAAGTCGAAAACGTCTCTATATGATGTTAGCAGACTACGGAGGCTGGCAGCTTGCACTGCAGTGAGGTCGGGAGCAATCATCTTGTTAATGTCATCTGCAGGCAGAGTGTAGTTGCGGCCAAGACAGGGGGATGTAGTATCGGTGGTGTCCAAACCAGTAACGTTGCAGCTGTCAAGTGGAGATAGGGTGGCCAAAGATATGTCTTGCGGGATAACTTGAGTCAAGAGACTTACGTTGAGTAGTGGTATAACTACTGTATTATTAGCGACGGCGACAACAGTGTGAGCAAGGGCGACGTCTCGGGCCATCAGTACGTCGACTATAGGAGTGACGAGGTAGTCACCATCGGGCACATGACGTGAGCACGACAAAGTGACATATGTAGCAGCTTGCGGAGGCAAGCGAACGTGGTGACGAGAGCGTAAACGGCGAGAATAGTCTGCTGGAAAATCGGCAAACTGCGGCAGTTCAAGCTGAAGAGCACCAGTGGCACAATCAATGAGCGCAGAATGACGTGACAGGAAGTCCAAACCAAGTATTAGGTCATGAGGACACACCCAATATGGACACACCCACTCTTTCTAAAGTAAGGTCATACCGGGTTCATGACGCAGGTCTCGGGTCATACGCAGTTGCGATGCTAACCAGATCTTCCAATGGGCATATTTTCGTTTTTCAGCTGGACACCCATACTTCCGGTAACCCCTCCCAATATGGGCACACGTATATTATCACCACTCTAGTGGAATCACTTGTTGTTTTTTTTCTACGCACAGCAGTGAGCCCGTAACACAGTCCGAGCCTTGCAAAAGCTTTGGGGAAAAGACTCGCAATTTGCCGGGTGTGACTGCAAGTGGCGATAAAAGTTCCCCCTCGTGTGAGCTCATCATGTTTTGTTGTCTCATCAGAAGTCTTTACTGTGGCCTAATAAAATGACAGGGTACTCTGACCACTGTCCACTTAGTGATTCGCCCAGGACCCCACACCGCAGAGGCGTGCGTGGTCGGCAACAGTGAGAGACAACTGCGAGTGTGGGACGAAACGGGACGAAGATATGAAAGAAACTTATCACACGTGACCGACGAGAGCAGATTATGGCGCAAGCTCCGAAAGCAACAAAATACGAAGACAATCCGCAATGAAGAGAAGAGTGACCCGACAAAACCGCACCAGCCGTTCGGACGCAGCGGTGATAATCCGTGACGAGCGGTAGTCATCTGGACAAGAAATACGAGTAGTTTATCCCGGCGCGGTTGCTGCAACGGTGAATCACAGAGCGCGGGTTGGTATTGTGTGGAGGACACGACTTGGCGTAATGGTACAGTGTAGTGCATGAACACAAACTGTATGTGGTCCGGGGTAGACGGGTGGGGTGGGGCATAAAGCCGAGAAACTGAGATATGACCTTCAGGCAGAGAGTACAGGCCGAAAAAACAGCAGCTCAGACTCACTGTGCCTCAGTTGCATCCCATGGCGTCATCCATCTAGGGTCAAGCGTTGAGTTGGTCACTGCAACTGTTTCCTAGCAGGCGGTAGAGCTTTGTGCATTTTACTGTCCCCTCTTCTTTGATAACCTAATCCTCAACGGCAGCAGACTGCATTTCGGTATAACGTGAAAGGGCGAAATGAAGACTCTCACTATAAATTTGTACAGGTGGGTTACATGTCCACCTATACCAGTAATATTTCACAGTGCATCTCCACCTTGAACGGAGAAGGTAAGCAATAGATGGAAAAGTATGGTTATGTCTTCTTCAATATAGCAACTTGACACAAAGACCGTTAGTCGAGACGTTGGCTCCAGCGACTCTTCTTGTCCAATGACTTTTCACCTACACCTTGAGCAATACCTTGGGAGGGTTTTAGTTAGGAGGCTAACACGTAGCTAACGCATCTTAGCGAGATTTAAAACACTTTTTCTCTTTTTAAAGCAAGGCGTATTTTAGGAGACACTCCCGTGGGCACTCTTGATGAGCATTAGAGCAGGGCAACGAATGGCTGGGGAAGAAATATATCAGAAGTAAACGCCCATAAAGCAACGCTTTGTGCGCTACACAAAAGCAAAATATTTTGCGACGCACTCATTGTCATCGCAAACGCCACTGGTGGCCAGAACTCTATTTAAATCAGTAAACTATTCATCATCTGAATAAAAACGAGAACGAGCTCCTCCGCCGCTACATAATTGCGTTTGTGACTAATCGGATCGTTCGAGTTCCTCAAGATTGTAGCTTGTTGCTGCGTGCGTCAGCAGAAGGCCCGACTATTTTTGTATTATTAATAAAGAGGATCGTTTCATGTGTTAAAATAATAAAGTTTGATCAGTTAAGTTAATAATGTGTAGATAACATTTTCCTGTAAAGGAAGTGAGATAGCATGGTAAGCAAAAAAGAGAAGAAACTTAGACGGAGGAGGTTTGCTATTGGCTACCCTGTACTTTA
Source organism: Rhipicephalus annulatus (assembly GCA_013436015.1). Lineage (NCBI taxonomy): Eukaryota > Metazoa > Arthropoda > Arachnida > Ixodida > Ixodidae > Rhipicephalus > Rhipicephalus annulatus. The sequence continues at coordinate 285,406 of WOVY01012363.1, forward strand.
GAGGAAGAAAGTGGGTATAAAAAGTATAACAGAGTATGGGACGACAATAAAATTTCACTACAACTACTGCAATGCACATCTTTAGAGCTTACCTTGAATAACATAAAAGTTTACTTACGCGCAGCAAAAAAAATAATGTTTTCATAACACAGAGGCCACACTTGATCACAGCAGTTGTTTCCTTTCTTATTAATTTCGAGAACCACCTACCACGGGACACTCTGCAGACACATTTGTCGCCCAACCGTCGCAACAAAATTTGACTTTGACTCATAGCAATTATTAATAGAAAAACAAAATGAGCATGCTACTGAAATGATCTGAGCGTATCTTTCTTTTGACCTTCGGGTGGTTAAAGGGTTGAATCCGATCTTTTGGAGCGTACCTAATAGATGGTGGAATGGGATAAGCGGCGAAGAAAAAGGGTTACTTTGAAGCCACTCGAATTGCGTGTCCCTGCCGTGTTGATTTTCCCGCAACACCGCAGTCCTCAGTGCAACCAATAGCGCGAAGAACTGCGGACCCATTTTACGCCTGCTTTTTGCGGGTGCTTTGTAAGCTAATTTAAGTGTTGTGAGGCTGCAAGAGGGCGTCTCCTAGCGATTGTCTTTTGAGTGCGTGATATGCAAGTGACATTTAGAACTATGTTTCTTTGGCTATTTATAGTACAAGACAATGTTGAACAGTGGCGAACACGTCTTTCTAGATTGTTGAATCGTTTATTGTTGATTCTACACCTTTATGGCGTAGAATATGGGCATGTAATCAATTTCGTATACGACTGCTTGTCAGATACGTTATAACCTTATTAGTGAAGCAGGCATTAACCATGTAATCATTGACAGCTGCTAACTAAAGTTGGTGAGACAGATAGAGAGCGAGAAAGACAGACCGTTGTGGTAGAAATTCTGAGAGCTCAGCGCGTATCTTAGTACTGGCCTGCAACTCAGCAGACCGAAATAATGTTTTCGTTATAAGAAAGAGGCGAACAAATTTGAATAACAAAATGGTTGTCCTATATTTATATCAATTCCGCTGTCGCGCTATAAATTACACGAGAAACTTTCTTTGCAGTGTCCTGATGCTGCGAAAGATCCGGCAGCGTCATCCACGGAAACGTTCCGGATGCCACACATCGGTGCACGTACGCCTACGTGTTGTTTCCCGCTCGTCGGAACTGCTTCACTTGTTCGAGCATTTTGTGCCTAATAGCGAGACTCTGCGTAGAGGAGCGACGGAAACTGACTCTGGTGCAAAACACTCCTTGCTTCCTCGAACTTTACTAACCAAGAGTCAATTATATGATTAAAACGTCACTGGCTCGACCCCGAGCACGTCTTACGCAGCCGTGATTTGTGACCAATCAGGAGACATCGGAAAGAAATTATCCTAAGAAATAAACAACATAAGGGGTGAAGGTGCATAGTGGATTTTGCTTGAGTTCAGCGCGACTATAATATAACTTGTTAGATGCGCTAGCGAATAACCTGAAGACTTTGAAAATGTGGGTGAACAAAGCTCAAGCAGAGAGCTTCGGAGCCGTGTTTTATTTTTCACACAAGTTTTATGAGCTGGATGACTTTAATCATGAAATGACATGATTGTAATGAGTTTGATCGTGAGTTACGTCGGGAAGCTCGTTGACGTATTCCAGTTTGCGGAAATTCATCAGGTTGTCATGATGATGATAGCTCAATCATGTATCCCTGACATGTTTATTTTTCTTCTACTCCTTCTTCTTCTCCTTCTTCTACTTCTTCTCCGTATTAGTACAATATATTATTGTTGTTCTTATTGACATTATTACTATTATTAATGTTATTGCAACTATTATTGCTGTACTTGGTGGCAGCAGTACCACCCGCAGCAACCACCCTTCATTTATTGAGGTTTTCATGCGACAGCGCTGTCAATCACCGTCATATGTCCCCACAAGTTCTTGCTGCTTGAACGTACGGGTCCCGACGTGGGGTGGGTGCGCTGCACTTTAGGGTTACATAGTCGGGCTCGCATAACATGCATGAACGCGTCCCTATTGTGAGTTCCCCTCCGGGAGGGTTGGTCCGCCTTTCCAATGTTGCTCCCGTGAAGAGTTGAGTACAGGGACTCTCAAAATGCATACAAAAGGGAACCATGTACGTGGTGCAGACTTCAGGTGGGGGCACATTTTTATTCGTTATTTCGTCATTTTATTCTTGATGGGTATAATTGTTATTTTTATTTTCTCCCTTCTTAAACGCTTTTTTTCTTTGAATATGCTTGGGTGCACTCCTTTTTTTTTCTTACACGCTCTCATGTACAGCTTGCAGTAAAATTTCTTCGCAATTTTCGCTGTTTGTCAGTCCTTTCCACAATTTAATATGCTGATCATTTTATTCAAGCAACGATTACCTGATTACTCTGCGGACAATATAACTGTTTTTTTTAAGAGAAAACGCGAAGATGCAACCGTTAAACTGTAGGATCAGAAAGTAATTGTGGCAGCAGGGCGTGAGACAATGAGCGAAAAGGGACACATAAAACGATACACGTCACTTTCTTCAACCATGGTCTACGCGATTTGCCCCGTCACCACTCGTTGCCGTAGCTAATCGCAGAGGCCACGCCTAAACCAAGTAGCGCACATGTTCGCCCTTCAAGGATCGGACACGTTACGTCCACTGAGATGGTGGGGTTTGCAAGTCCACCACGACGTCCCAGATCACTGGAGGTAAGGACGTCAGCAAATTATATCATGAATCGAACCGATTTCGGAGGCATTGAAACTAATTTGTCTATCTTTGCACATGAATTTTGCCTAATGTGACCATAACATGCTATTCTTTGTGCTTACTTTATTAGTTTTTTTATTAGGTTCTGGGGTAATAAAATATGTGACAACTCATTTGAAACATATGCCAAAAATTTCGAGGGATATATTCAGAGTTTTCGAATAATGACACCTCTCCCCTCCCCCCCCCCCGGTCGTGTAAGGTTTATTATACTCGACCCGAAGGGAACGGTATCTATTTCCGGCTGAATATTTGATGGAGACAAAATAGTTGAGGCCCGTGTATTTAGCATTATGTCCTCCACTCCAGCGTCCCTCAAAATAACAGTGTGGTTTCGGGACGTTGAAACCTTGTAGTATCAGCGCATTTATAAGTCGACAGGTTTCTCCGAATATTTCTTAAGGTGTGTTGCGTGAGTACCAATCGAGATGTGCATGCAGAATATGGTGCTTTATCCCAACTTGTATAGTCGCTGTTTCTTTATCGACTACAGCATACGTAGTGCATGCCGATTTAGGCACAACGCACAAATGAGGAAAGCATTCATCAAAGAAAGAAGAAAAAAAATTGTTATTTGTGCTATAGCATGAATAAATATCTTTTTTGTTCTTGTTGCTTGCGCCACTTCCATATATGAAAGCGGTGCACGCAGTTTGTCTATGAATCCCGTTCATTTTTGGTTGAGCAGCGCGCTAAATCCCTAGCTGCCTCATCTGGACCCTACGAAAGGTTCTAATGGCATCATTCCCGCTTAAGAGGGCTCTCTTGCCAACGTCCTCGCTCGAATACGAGATGGGCCTTCAGAGTATCTGCCTTTTCACTTCTCTGATTGAGCGATACGTCTCTATAGAATGCTAGTGTGTTCTCACGGGTCATGTGAGTGCCAAAAAAAGTACAGAGAATATTACTGCGATTAATGGCTTGGCGAATGGCCAGAGCATTGGTGTAGTATCTCTGAGGCCAAATAAATTAGTCCTTTTTCTTGAATTTCCAGATAAATATCTGACACTCTTCTTTCTATATATTGCAGTTTTAAAGTTGTTTTTATATTCTTTTTTTATTTTTTATTTGTACATCAAGGCACCAAGCGAATCTCTCGCGACACAGTGGCACACTTTATATAGCCGGTGGCTGCACGAGTGCTTCGAGCGGCAATTTTGTAAATGGCTGTTTACCGCAGCGACGGTGTGGTGAAAGAAAAGAGGCCCTATCTGAAAGCGGTTATAATGAACGGCTGGACATTATTGTGAAGAATGGAGACGGGAATTTCAAGTAGCTTGCACAAACCATCTCTTACACGACGAATCTCCTCCCCTAGCCCTTGCATAAAGCCAAGTATTTTTCTTGCTCGTTCCACAGCGATACTCCAGCGCGTAAATCATCTAAATACTGCACTTTTCTAGCAAGAAAAAAAAACTGACAGACAGATGAACAAACCATCCATTTCATATGCGCCTGTCCCGTCTTCACCTGTATGTGTGTTTTTTGGCAATATAAAACTACAGCATGACGTACCAACACGCCCATAACGCTACGTTACTAATCTTCTAAAGAATGCCAGCTTAGAAGCAGCGTCAGTGATTCAAGAGGTATTTTGGAGTTTGTTACGTAAAGATAGTACTTCCGGCTTACTCCGTTTTTATTGACTCTTTGCTATTGTAGAGGCTAGCGTCGGACCGCCTGTGCAGCTCAACCAGTCACGTTTCCCAAAATGTTCTTTTTTTTTTCGTCAAAACGTCCGCGATGTATATCATTTGTATACGAAGCGTATAGGCTCTGTCCCAATACGGTGTTCGTACCTCACGTATACATATAACTGCTTGGTTTTTTCTTAGTGTTAATGATGTACGTTGAGCAGAAGTTATTCATTCGCTCTACCCTTACAAGATTTGAATGCAGGGCGCTTACCTCAAACAGGTCTATGTGTACTCACAGAAAAAAAAATTGAATTGCGGCTTGTGTGAGAAAACGTGCATAGGTTTGAAGGTATAGTCTGGCTGACCAGTTTGGCCGATGCGGATGTCTAGTTTCATGCTTTCGTTTAGACACCCCCCTCCTTTCAGTGGGGCGCACGTGCACTTGAGATCAAGTCTTTGTGTTGTTGATGGAAGGGGCGACACGTAACCCGTCCGCTTTACCAGCACCGCCACGACGTCAATGAATGGTGGTTTGTATGCTGCCCTTAAACACTCCGCGCACCCATCGTGTTGCACGTCCACAGCGCAAAGGGAATTCTCTGTGCGTTTTTAACAATTAACACGTTTCTCCAACAGTGTTTCACGTACCATTTACGTGGGTTTACTCAGCAGTAACAATTTGGGAAGAAATGCTTTGGAATTGAGGTGCATAATACATTTTTTATAGCTGTGGACGCAGGTTTTTGTAGAGAGTGCAACTGGAAAGAGCTCGCGACTTTTCTCATGCTCCGAATCTGTACCGAATATTTTCACTCCCGATTCGTTTTGAACTGCAGACAAGATGAATGTATTCGGATTTTTCGTTATGCTCACGTGTGCGAAGTCCGCACATCACTAAGTAATTCGTTTTGATACGAACAAAAAAAAGCTGCGTTATTTGCAACTCTGTACCTATATGGAGTACCCATTATCTGTTTATCCTAATGTGCAGTGACTGCGTAGAGCTCTCAGTAAACAGCATGTCGCGTTTCCCACGATCTCCTTTGGAGAAAGTGCTAGAAACAACCGCGCCACACCTATTGAGATGCAGAGTGCATACGCACCTGTGGCAGGGATGACGACACAACGAGAAGTCTGTAAAACTTCGAACAAATCAACATAGCTTCATAAGCCCAGATAATTAATAATTGCTGGGGTTTAACATCCCACAGCTGACATGTGATGAAGAGAGGCGCCGCAGGGGCGAGCTCCGGAAATATAAACCACCTGGTGCTCTTTAACGCGCACCCAAATCTAAGCACACGGGCCTGAGACATTTCCGCCTCTATCGAAAATGTGGCCGGCGCGGCCAGCATTTAATCTCACGACCTGCGGGTAAGCAGCCAAGTGTTTTAGCCAATAGACCACCATGGTGGGCACATTTTAAGATAGTTAGGTGTAGATGCACTACATGCTGTTCTGTGCCGCTTACTCTGCAGACTGCAATGTCGCAAGAGTGCGTGGTGTACGCAAAATAGGTGAAAACATGCGAGGTGAAGAATCATAGTGGTATAAATAATGCTAATTAGCAAAATAATAAATACGTCTTATTGCTTGTGGGAAGGTGGCCTATTCGGAAAGCGTCAATGGTTGACTATGTCTTATAGAAAAGCCTAAACTTACTCGACATGCTAGTTCTAAACATTAGCATGAAGTATACTTCTGCATTCAATACTTGTTTCTCTTTTGCCTTGTTTTATACTTTTTTATCTCCGTTGGAATTTTTCAATCGCGCTCGCGATTCCTATTACAGAGTAGCAATCCAGCAATTATACAGATATGCAAGAATCTTCTTTACTTAAAAAATTCTCTTTCTTTGAAATCCATGATACAACAAAGAACTAAAAAGCTTATTCAGTCGTGATGTTATTGTTCCGCTTTCACATTCTCTCTTTCCACTTGCTGTGTACGCAGTGTTTATAAGATTAACATAATAACTAGTGCAGCAACGTTGAAGCCTCATAGCATGTGCAGTCGCGATTTTCTCGTGTCAGACAAAATAAATAAATAAAAGCACACCTACGCTTAGCTTTGAAAGCCGTGAAAATAGAGATTGTGTAATACTTCTTTTTTTACGTGAGCTCATGGCTTCGTTTCAGCGTCATCTTTCACACGTTCATTCCTGCGCAATCGATGCACTTAGAGGTGTAGGTCTGGGCTCTCTTGGCTTTCCTTCATCGATCCTTGCGTTGCGAGCCTCTATACTTCGCCTTTGTAGTAATTTGAGATGATGATAATATTACCTTTCAAGTGACAGCCACTCAGGGCCCCCTGTCAGTTCGTTACGCTTTGAAGGATGTAAAGAAGTAAACTGTGAGAACCTGAGCACGTGTAATACCAACCGAGTGCAAGCGATCTACCTGACTCACCCCTTTTTACATATATCCATGCCGTACGGTTCAGTTGGCTGTCAAAAATAAACGCACCATCTCTTTTTTATAGCTATCAACCCTGCATGTAGGCCCTCGCAAAGCCTTCATACCACTATTTATTTCTATGTTTTTTTCCTCCACACTTTCTTCTGCCACTCGCTATCACGTAATTTACTGCATCTTGTATCGCGTTTCACCCTCCTGGAGAAAGTGATGTTCGCCCCCACATGAGACGACGATTGCGCTGCGAAGAGGAAAAACTGATGAAGACTCATTACGTTTATTGATTTATTGATTTATATTTACTTGGAGACAGTATGAATAGGCGTAGCTACTTTTTACGCCGAAGTGATCGATTACTCCTGATGACGCGTGGCGCAGCACTTCCCTTTTGGCGAACAATACGGTGCCCTTAAAAGCGAATTTCTCGCACTGATCGCGATGTATCTGTCGCTACAGTGGCTCGTTCGTTAACGTTGCTTGAAACATCGTTCATAACGAGGAGATTTTGGCAAATTGCATCTTTTAACCTTCTTGACCTCCTTGGTGCTGTATATCTAACAGCAGCAATTTTACTGGCATCACATTACAGCGGAGCTTTATATGGTTAGGCAAAACGAAACTTTTTCTGTCATGTGCGCAAAAAAAAAGAGAAATTTCGAAGCCGTATGTTGCAGAAGCTGGACAAGTTTCAGCACTTTAGTCTGATCCACTACAGATTAAGCGTGGAGCACGCGGACCACAAAAGCCAATTGAAATTTCTGAACAGTCGTAAACAGTAAATGAGGAAATTTTAAATAATTTATTAGCCATCGTGGTTAGGTCCAAAATAAAAATCGAGGTTTTAAGATCCAGTTTCCATGATTATTCATTTGTACACGGAGTGCTCAGGCAAGAATCTTTTTTGTGTACGCTGATGAATTGTTAGTGCCATCGTTGTTGCCTTTATACTATATATACGTCAAATTTATTGCACTGCGGTGGTAAAACCTGACATGCAGGCTCGCTGTACTAGCTGCACTGTGACCTGTGCTAACCCGCTTTGCTCGGCCATTTTTCACAAATTCTCTCGATGCTCCCCGAAGAGACATCATATTTCATTAAATTTAGTTAAGACCCCGTTTACTAATACTTGCAGCGTGAATTTTTTTGTTCTTAGTGTTTAGCATCGTCACGATCAAATTACAGCACACTTCTAGTTGTACTCCAAATATTTGAACAACGAGTGTTAGCAGTAAGCATGAAATGAAATCAAGTCACATTACTAATAAATTTTTAATATTTTTGAAGCAAGCCATCAAAGAGTATAGCTAATTGAAACTGATTGATTGATTTGTGGAGTTTAACGTCCCAAAACCACCATTTGATTATGAGAGACGCCGTAGTGGAGGGCTCCAGAAATTTTGACCACCTGGGGTTCTTTAACGTGCACCTAAATTTGAGTACATGGGCATACAACATTTCCGCCACCGTCGGAAATGCAGCCGCCACAGCCGGGATTCGATCCCGCGACCTGCGGGTCAGCAGCCGAGTACCTTTAGCTAATTGACATTGAAGGAAACTTATGAGATTAGCTCACACTACTCAGAAGCTAACAACCTGCTTTGTATTATCAGTGTAGTTATAAATTCGTTTCCGCGAAGAATTCGCGTGTTTGTAGGTAATGCAACATTGAAAAATTCACGTGGAGCGAGGGGGGCGTTGAATCCTCTCCAGCACCTCTCCTACGCAACCCGCCCCCCCTGATGCCCGCCTACGCCATTGATGCACAAAAGTAGTTTCAGTTTTGCTTTCTAAATCAGATCATTTTTTTTAAATCAGAGAATGTGTCACACAAGTCGTAATGCTCTGCTTTGGTCTCTGGACAGCGGAAGTGCATCGCGTGACGCGTACGTCGCGAGTCATCTCCCGAAGCGCCATCTGCTGCGTGGACGATATTAGCTTCGACACAACTGCACGTAGCTCTCCCTTTACTGCGCTTCATAAACAGGTAACAGCCCAACCGCAACACATTCATTCAACATATTGTGCATCGTACAGCCTGCATATGCCGTAGGTGACTACACAGGGAGTGTAAATTCATAAAACGAAAAACTATATATGCATTGAGAGCAAGGCTAAGCGAATTGCCCAGCTGAGCGTTTTTTTCACGCTCACGGCGACACCTACGTGCGTAAGTGAGCATCCCTCGTTCAGCTGTCCCTGATCTCATCTTCGCATATCCTCCTCCCTCACTTCACACTCACCCATGCTTCTGCTTCATGCACGTACGGAGCTAATGGAGTTCCCGCCTATTGCGTGATCACCAAGTGCAGATGACACGCCACGATACGCGCGAACATTGCCGGAATCATACTCAGGCCCCATTACATGCCCATCGTGAATGATAATGAATAAGCCCTTGCATGATAAAGTCCAAAAAAGCGGAGACTCATTGTCGCCTATTGTGGTCGTCACTTGCTGCCCGATAAATGCGTACTGGCGACACGATGGCGATCGCTTTCTCTCATTTGATTTATGAATTTCTGACGTTGTGGCTTTAACAATGTTTTTTTCTCTCTCGGTAGGTCGATCTCCTTTTCAGGCCACTGGACGATGCAGCCAAAGATTGCGGAGGATCCAAGGGAACTTATTGTTTGGCACTGGTCTTCACTTATTCTTGGGCAAATAAAACTAATTTGTTGTTATTGTTATAACAATGATAATAATATTAATATTATTTTGAGAAGTAGTAGTGGTAGTAGTAGTACCAGTAGTAGTAGTAGTAGTAGTAGTAGTAGTAGTAGTAGTAGTAGTAGTAGTAGTAGTTGTTGTTGTTGTTGTCAAGGAGTAGTAAATCATTCTAACAAATGAAAAAAAAACATTTCATGCCCAGCTTGAGAAACCCAAAGCACTGATAACTGCACATTCGATTGCGATATCACATAATTATCACGCTAACGCGGGTAGTTGACGCTTTCCGGTTTCATATTCAGGAGCTTTGTAAGCAAACCTGAGCTATCGCGCCCAGCAACGCCCGTAAGTTTTGCGACAGGACACGCTGTCCACGTCTTTCCTCCACGTCTAATGCATTGCGACTTGACAAATAAATCTCATTAGCCTCATCAGTGAAGAGCAAGCCGCAATTAAGGCGGTATAAATATTTCTGCAACTTACAGCTGCTTGCTCGACGTGAAAGAACTTGCCATAAATTTTCGTAGACGTAGCTTTGTCTGGGAGCACAAAATTAAGGCAGTGGTGACAATGGCGCATTTTTATAGGCACTCGTGCATGTTCAGAAAAGTCAAAGCCGCAAGAAAAAATAAATGTCGCTGTATGTTTCACTAATTATTGCCAACGCTCGGCGTGTTGTTGCTCTACAAGTTTGCGAGGACGACACTCAATTTCAGATCACGCCAGTCCTCACGGAGACACGGTCGTGGTTGTTCAATTATGAATCGTGCACACGCTATACGCGCTGTCACGGCAGCTAAAGCTGGCATTCTACTTTGCCGTCGAATTTAAAGGGTGGAAAGAAAGCCTCCACCGTGCGCACTGCTTCTATATGAATGATTGAGAGCGGCAAAGATTGCGGATTTGAGGTGTGCATTTGCGTGTGGCTTTCCTGTTCTTCAATAAATTAAATAAAACTGAAAAAAAGCGTTTTCAGCAATATTTCACTGAGGATGTCCCAAAATCATATGCTGTAACGTTATTTATGCTTAGTAATTTTTAAATATGCTGTTTTTTTCTACACAGATACCGCATTTACACGATTGTAAGTCGACTCGAATGTAGGTCTACCACCGAAAATGCCACGGCACAAAAAAAAAAGATAGAAGCACGAGGAGATTTTATTTAAAAAAAATGTCACATGGTGAAGCCACTGATGTGCGAAGGTGGGTTCACGGCAGTACTGAAAAGCTGTGCAAATAAAGGCAGCTTTGTGGTTATACGCGGAGATCATTTTCAGAATGACCTCCCAATTGAAACTCATTTTCGAGTCTAGGCCGACCTCCCCCCCCCGCCCCAACTTCGGATTTTAAATTAACACAAAATAGGTTGACCTAAAATCACGTAAATACGGTACAAGCATACTACACACATACGCATGTACGTGCACGATTGCACAAGCACGATCGCATGTATGAACATAAGGATAAACACACAAGAGAGTCCTCAGTAATACCGTCATCAGAAGAAACTAACAAGGATATCGTAGGCATTAAATATTTTAGTTAGTTATATCTGTGATTAGATGCATCTTCCAGTTGGATTCAGTCAATATCGCACAATATGCAATCAGTTTGGTACCAAAAGGTGTTCATTACGCACTATCAAGTGCAAAAAGTTGCGGGACGCGAAGTGTTCAAGACAGCTGAACTCCCGCTTTGTCTGGGATTGTAGTTTCGAAATAAATATCTCATACTGCACTTGGTATTCCGACCTATACAATCACCAGCTTGATTACAAGCATTAAGCACAACTATAACAGATATTCACATTTGTTGAGGATCCAACATCCCGCATACTATAACTGTTGATGGTACATGCAGTAAAAGAAGGATTGCTGTATTTTATTCCCCCCTGGAAAGCTGCTTGCAAGATACGCTAAATAATTCAAGTCTTACATTGTTTTAAAGCGGTTTCTCGTGGCCGATGCATAACTGGCACACAGAAATATTAAGATGTTCATATATATTCATCAGATGAAGGCCGTCTATCTGGGCACACAAAATCTGAAATCGATTATTTGTCACGCATCATCTCCGCATTTCTCTAAAGCAACGACGATAATATGTCAAATTAAGCAAGATAGCAGTACAGAAATTCCACGTTGTGGAGATTTTCAAATAACCTATACAACATACAGATCGATGATCAGTCTAGAAATAGCCTATAATGTTGGCACAATGGTTTTTGGCCTATTTTATCGGCAGTGTCGTGCGTTCCAGATGCCCAACTTTACGTTATTCAAAGCACGGGCAACGAAATACCGGCATGTAAGTTTCTCTCGAAATTTATGAAAAAAAATGTATGGTGACGGTACACTCTTACACGTCTTACATTTGATTTCTGGGCCATATATTTCGGGATTCCCTCACACAACGTTTAGAAAACAAAATGTTCATAGTGCTAAACAGGTACCAATAATAAGACGGCCACCCCAGAAGGATCAGTTAAACCAGCGCTCCTGAAAAATAAAGAAGTACGCGACCGTTTTTCGGAGTCATTTGTTACCCTAACTTGCTGACAGCGCGGCAGTATGAATTCAAATAATTGATAATAGAGACTGTCGGCAAAATATAAACAACGCAATTAAAGGTGTTGGGGAAAATATCGTATAAGTTAAGAGCATTCATCACCAAACCGACGGCGACAGGCTGCGCACAAAAAAAGACGCGCACATGAATGCAAAATAATATAAACACGCCATTACGATCGCGCGTGTTTCTTCGAAACGGGGAAGGAATCACCCAGTTCGGTGACGCTATAGACTCGTAAACGCCGTCGAAGCGTACCTTTTTTTTTTCAGTTCAGTATGCGCTTTGTCCACATACGCGTGCATCTGTGCCTTGCGCGCGATGTGCCCCTGCTCATTGGTACCCTACTATGCTCACTGTGACATGTCGTTTGCAGAATATTGACTTCGTGCTCAATCTCAACGTAGAAGAAGATAGTGCTCGCATTAGTGACGTCATAGTCGGTTGCGTAAGACAGCGTGTTATATTTACCTAGATTCTCTGAATGGCCAAAGTGGGCACGTTTAATCTATAAATGTCGAAAGACTAATTGTTCGCGGGTTTATCATCCTTACTTATTGTGTCTATTTCCGGCGCGTCTGTCCTCAGAAGGCACCAAAATGACATGCCAAGAATGTTGTGCGATACGAAGTTGAAGAAATTTGTAAACGCACACCCATAAAGAAGTAGGTTTCAAAACATGATATCTTTTACGCATGGGAAAGCTTTCTTCGCAAGCTGAAAATATCACTTAAGTAGTTTGTAATGCAACCAAAGTTAGGAACATTGGGGATCATCTGACTTGCCATAGCGGAGCTCTTTCGTGGTGAGGTTAGTATAGTGCAAGGAAGGACGCCTGGCTGTAGAAGAGCATACTATTGTGTGCCAGTGTGGAGTGCACTGTACGCTGCCTGAAAAAACACACGGGGTTTCCCCTCCTGATTGGCTGAAATACACTGGTACACGCATGCATTCTTTTCTCTTATATCTGCTGTAGAACGACCACCATGAAGTGTGATACAGTAGCCGCGAGACCCACTGCCTCTCCCTCTCTCACTGTGAGTGTGCTCGTAGCGTGTGCGTGTGCGTGTGTGTGTGTATATATGTGTGTGTGTGTGTGTGTGTGTGTGTGCATGCGCGCTTCAAAATTAGCAAGGAACAATAGAGAAGAAATTTTAGGGAAAGGCGAGGAGGTTGAACACCATGGCAACAGGTTTGCTAGCCTACATGTGGGGACAGGAAACATGAGATAGAAAAATGAAGCCGATACAGAAACAATCATATTGAATACTGTTCTTTATGAGGTCAGTGCGCGTCAATGAATAATATGTGGGGTTTAACGTTCTGAAAGCACCGTATGATTATGAGAGATGCCGTAGTGGAGGGCTCCGGAGATTTCGACCACCTGGGGTTCCTTAACGTGCACCCAAATCTAAGCACACCGGCCTACAACATTTCCGCCTCCATCGGAATTGCAGCCGCCGCAGCCGGGATTCGATCTCGCAACCAGAGGTTCAGCAGCCGAGTACCTAAGCCACTAGACCACCGCGGCGGGGCTCAGTGCACGTTAAACAACAGTACATGAGTGAATCGCCTATATTTCGTGCACAATCTGTCCTACGCGCACTCTTACATCCCTATCTTTGGGCCATTTTTATCTTTTAAATATATTTCTCTCTATCGTCAGATTCGCAGCACAATAACCACCACCCCGTACCTGCAAATCGAAAGGCACGCTGCTCCCCTGCCGCGGGAGGGAAGAACAGAATGAGTGGGGTGCCGGTGTTGCATGTAAGGGGGAGAATGGCGCGCATTGTAAAAGAACAGGGCTCCCCAAAGTCGCGTGTTTGACGCGATTTGAACCCACATTGGTTCCCTGTTCTCTGACTTCGGTTCCTAATGCACTCAACATGCCAGCCGGGTGTGTGCGTACTGTCAATCGTAGCCAGACAACCAGAGCGTCACTCGATGGCGACATTTTATTACTACATAATGTGCATTGAATTTTAAATAAAGTAAATTTGATAAGATGAAAGGGTACAGCCTGCGAAGTGCGCGAAATATAGTAAAGAATAATAAAAATAAATAAAAGAACGCTGCGCCAACTACAAACGGAATGCGGGAATATTCTAGTGGGAAATGTGGCAGGGTCGGAGGTGTGGGAACCAACGTTCAAACTATTTCTAGACGGCTGATTCTTCACAAAAAAGAAAAACACGTGCTTTGAAAAGGATGAGCAGAAGGACTGGCAACAAAGGTGTTTCTAAATTAATGGTTGTGTATTCAAAATCTTCATGGAAGTTCCAGCGTCTTAGTTGTCCCCCAGTACAGTGCTTATAAGATTATGCCATTAACACTGAAATAAATAGTCAACTTCATGCCAAACATATGACCCCACTAAAAAATAAAACACATAGACACGATGAGTGATCACTTGCAACTGTTTATTCCTTGTGTAAACAGGCTATTATGAACCCACTTTTCGTCAACGCATGGTTGTAAGCAGTTGCGGAATGACTTCTGCAGAAGGTCAAAAAAGGCCCGGCTGAAGCACGAAAAGATAAGGAACGGCCAAAGGCAGTATTTCATATTCATAAATAAGGTTACAAGCAACCTTAAAAATGTGGCGAGTCGGCATTGCTTACCGTTGGTGTTCACCGCACCAAACAAACTGGCTAAGTTGTGCCCTCGCATCACTCAAAATTATGCTCAACAGACGAAAGGCTGCAGAAATAAGCATTCCCGAGCGTTCACGAAGTGCGCGACTGACACACTTTACGAAATGCACCTTTTGTGCGGAAAGAGTTGTGTTTGCCTAAACGGGGCGCTACGTTAATGATGAGCGAGGGAAAACGCTCTCACAGTAAAGAACAGCCCTGAAGCCTTACGTTGAAAAAAAGTATGGTGCGCACTCGAACGCACGTGTCACTTCATGTGGAAGCACACCGCGCTTTACGCAGATTAGGGTCCTGGAACAATATTTGGAGCTCTTTAACATAAAGAAAAAGAATATTATTGTGTTGGCAAAACTTCACTCATCAATATATATTTGAGACAGGAGCACGTTATCTAGAGAGCATCTGTCCGATAGCGTGATTAGGTAAGCGATGGCCCAAGCATGTTGCACATGCGTCGATGACAAGTCGGTTCCCATATCCTGTTTCCTCAAAGAACAAACAATGATATAGGTGGCTTAACAACCGAAAACCACCGTATTATAATGAGAGACGCCGTAAGGGCTCCGCAAATTTCGACCACCTGCGGCTCTTTAACGCGCACAAAAATTTGAGCTCATGGGCCTACAGCATTTAGGCCTACATAAAAAATGCGGCAGTCGCAGCCGGAATTCGACCCCGCGACCTGCGGGTCAGCAGCTATGAACCTTAGTCACCAGACCACCACGGCGGGACAAAAATAAACAGTTGCAAGTGAACATGCGTCCTGTCTATGAGTTTTCTTTTTCTGTGCGGTTGTGATTTGTGCGCAAAATGTATTTATTTATTTTATTTATTTATATGATTATTCAATTCAGATATGCCCCAAATATCTAATCAGCAAGTTCCAGTAGTGCCGTTAATACTGTTACAGTCGGCCTGCCTTCCTAGGGAGGTAATACACGTCTGCCGTATCGACTAATTATCACAGTAACAATTTCTTTCTGCTTGTTGGCTCATTATTCCAGTAGTTTTCATCAATAAATATGGCGATAGATATCAGGTACTTAGTGCTCCTAGTCGGGTGAAACCTTGAAAAATCACGGCCTTTGAACATTACGCATAATTCATTGTCATTCTATGCCGCTAGAATGATCAAAGTGGTAAATTTATTATGTTTGAAGGGATCTTGGCTACTCAGGGAAAAAAACATGAAAAAATGTCTACAACTTGATAAACGAGAAAAAAACAGAAGCCATTCAAAGAAAGTGGGCCTGCTGAGGAACTGATTAATTTTTGCTGAGCGACGCCGTCATTCATACTCAGTTGAAAGACAGTGCAAAGAAGATGGTGTTAATTGTACGTCACTTCATTTAAAATAGGTCAATGAAGATTATTTTCGCAAGGTCTGCATATGTTATATCACAGATATTTGTGCTGAGGAAAGGCGTCTGCGTGACAATACGCATTGCCGCAAGGGGGCCCTAATAAACTTGTCACTGTGTGGTGACCCTTTTGGCTGTATATAACATTCACCTGCGGGTAATCGGTTCCCTTGGATCATATGTCAGCCAGATGTCACTAGAGTATTGCTATGCATCAATCAGTGAAGTGTTGCGCACGCTATGATGACAGCACACAGTAAAACATTTTACACCCAAAGGGGTGTAAAAAGAGTGTTTTTACGAGAAGGCACCCTTCGCAACACCCTTTAACACCCATAAATGGTCGATTGAAAAAAGCACCCCTTTGTTTGGGTGCTTGCCTCGATAGCACCCTAAAATAGGCTCTAAGGTGCTTTTGTGCCTGAGAAGGGTGTAGGTGACGATTCATCTGATGGAATATGCAGCAAAGGAAGAAGACATAATTATAATATTTGGGATTTTACGTCTCAAAGACGTCGATATTATTATGAGGGTCGTCGTAGTGGAAAGCTCTATAGATTTTGACCATTTGGTGTTCTTTAGTGGGCACTGATATCGCACAGTGCACAGGCCTTTTCGCCTCCGTCATAATTCGACGGCCACGGCCGGCATCGAACCCGCGACCTTCGGATTGGCGGCCGAGCAGCGTAGCTACTGCACGAATATGGGGACCTTGAGTTAAATGACGGCCTAATTGACTTATAATGTGTCAAGGTGCTCTCCGAATACAGCGAAATGCCAGCAGAAGCAAATCGCGTATTATCTATAATGACAATTAACTGCAATCCACGTTACGAAATCCACGTCACCTTAGCGCAATCCACGTCACCTTAGCTTTGGTTATAAGCTACATGTTTGCTAAGGATTATATACAGGAACATAATATTCGCCCGAGTATGAGTGTGTGTGCGTGAGCTTGCGCATGTGTACGCGTGTAAGCGTGATTGTGTGTACACCCGTGCATGTGTGTGTGCGCGTGTATGTGCGAGTCCGTGCTAGTGTTAAGCGTGCCTATGCACATGTGTACGCCCGTGCATGCGTGCGTTTACGGTCGCGCGTGTGTGTGGCCGTATGTGTGTATACTTGTATGTGTGTGCGCCTGTGAATAAGTATGCCTGTGTATCAGCCCGTGCGCCCTCTAATTTCGTGTGTGAGTGTGTGGTGTGTGTGCGGGGGGGGGGGCACTGCTTCTTAGTGTTTAAGGTCCCACACCTGTTCAGACTGGGAGAATATATGGGAGGTGGCTTAAGGAATGGCGGTGGTCAACGCAGTGTACACGGACTATTCAGTACATGGAAAACAGCTGCACATTGTCGTACCTCATCGTTGCTTACGAACTTGCTGTGGCAGCTGTTTAATTCCGCTGAGGCACTTCTACGCTCGAAAACGTAGGTTATGACCAATTCACACGGAAACCTGTCACTGCACTTATGCACAACCATCGTTTATATTAACAACGTTTAACAAGAACGTGCCCTGCCTTTGCTACAGGTGCTTAGCTAGCTCATTGAGCAACCATATAGAATTATGTGCTGACCATGTGGTCAGCAAAAAGTTTGTTATAACAACATCGGCATGTTTCAGTGTTGCGTGACAAGCCTTCTAAACATCCGCGACTGTGGATTAATTTGTTCCAACTTCGACTACGCATTCATTGTTTGCAGCATCATACGCGGAATCGCCACACACAGACAATGCGAAAAAGAAATTCCCCTGGAAAAAGGTGTGGTGATCCTCTCCCACTAATGCCACCGAGGACGAAATAATTATTGTTCCTGGCCATTCCATGGTGCACTTTGTTTTCCGCAAGTTTTGTTCACTATTTTTCGCCCACTGCAATCGCATTCCGTCCAAATACTCAAAGAACCCGAGGCTGATAAATAACCTGCGTCGCTGTGCGGCTGGCTGGAAGGAGAGTTGCCATTTACAAGGAGTCATTCTTGAAGCGCTATTCGATTGCCTTCCGCGTCGAACCGCCATCCGCCCTATGCGCCCTAGCGTTTGCCTTTCGGCGCCGTCTTGGCGGGTTTCCCGCTCCCCCCCCCGCTCACCCCAGCCAGCGTTGCCCCCACAACGGTGGTGTAGATAAGCGAATAGTTGCGTCACTGAACACCTGCGTCGACAGCTGCGGCGCCGCCACCCTGCCTCCTCCTTCTCAATCTCAACGTTGCTCTCTCTGTCTCATCCGTCTTTTAAATTCGTTGCGTTGGCCCGGCGTCTTGGTCGCTTAATGTTCTAGCGAGCAGGCGCATCTTCAATGGTAGTCACGCATGACACCGTGTGCGAAGTGACGCTCGGATTAAGGAATATTCATGGAGCAGCGGACACGGACAACGTGGGCCTGTTTATGGTGAGTGTACTGTTTCCGTAGGCAGCAATCATACAGCGCTAGCTGGGCACCTGCAGCAGCTCTGCCGAAGTAGGCTGTCAGCCATTTACAACAGCATGCGTTCGCGGGCCTGTTGCAGATGCCCGATTAAACGTGTGACTTAACGAGTTCACACTGCTGTGCGCGATGTTGTGAAAGTGCCTGTATCACTCATACAGTGAGTGATGTGTTCACTTAACAAGGGCGCGATTCGTTGCTGATCGTACATTGTCTGTACACTGCTCAAACTGATTGATATTGTTTCAAGATGCGCTTTAGGCTACATCGTAATAACATTCCTATTAATACTCAAATGTGCAGCGTGCTTCTGTAGGTGTAAGCATAAAAAAGAAAGAAAAAGAAAAATTTATGTACAGAGGCGCACTGTACGAAATTGTTTTTTTTTTGCTTAAAGACGGTATGGTTTGAGGTGCTGATATGCCGCAATGCTCCCAGCACGTGCGCGTCGGTCTTTTAAAATATTTAGGACACGTGTCACCAGCAACAGGGAAAGATCTAGTAGACTTCCAAAGGCGCTTTGGTGTGGCCATCGCCGTGCGTTGTTTTCCCTCGTTTCTGTTTGCTGTTTTCGTGCTTTGCTTTCATCTGCGATAACGTTCGGCGTTATAACAAAATCGAGAGAGTATACGTGACTGTTGGAGCTATGTGCGGCAGCTTTAGCATAAGCCATGGCTGCTGCAACGTAGACGGCGTCCACACGCGTTGGTGTCGTTCGAGCGCCCCTACTTGCTTGATTGTGTTTAACTGAGTAGTTAGGCACGGGTTACGTTTGTAAATCCCGTGGTCAATAATCGCTAATAGCGTGCCCCTGATTGCCATCAGAGGATGGGCTTGGTTGTGGAAATATGCCAGACGCTTTTTTGAAAGCAAGCTTTGAAGAATTTTTTTAAAAAGAAATACTTTCATACGTGCTAGGCAGTGCTTATTGCAGGCCCGCAACTTATTAAAAACTGGACGAGCTATCACATCTTTTATCAAATTACAATGAATTCAAGACGACTGAATTGTAGATGACGAATTTGTGTGCTAGATTAGGTGCATAAAATACATGTTCGCAGCCCTACGTCTAGAAAGCAGGCAAATAGGAAGCACAGCGTCATATTTGGTTTAGATGCCATTGACGGAGCTTCTTCTGAGGGTAGAAAGAACGAGAAAATTGTTCATTTTTGGTGCCCTTATAGAGGCAGTCAGAATTGCACTGATTGCTGAATTGTCACAATTCCTCAGATTGTTAGAGACGTGATTAAAGTCAGTAAATATTTTACTTTTTTTGCCGACCTCTTCGCTAGTGCCACGCCCAAGATCATTTTTTCTCATGTAAAAGAGAAAGCAGAGATGCCTTCACTGTTTGTACATGAAGAGGTAAGTTTCCTGTGCGATTTGATTAATGCTACATGTTCTGACCGTTGTATTTAAGAATAGTTTTTCACACTGGCTCACTACCCTAGAAAGAATTTGATTTTTAGGTGAGTTCAGGTTTTCGTAAGTGCCATTTTTGAGCTGTAGTCTTACACTTCACCTCAATTCGGGAATTTGCTGTATGCTGGAAAACTCGTATCTTTATCATACGAAATTATTGGAATGTATGGGTTTTATGCTTCGAGTACAGTGTATTGTCAATTACACGCCATTTCAAAAAATACACACTACACATTATTCATATATGGTGCTGCCAGAACACCACGAACATCCTTTTATGAGAAGTCATATTTTCTCTTATCACATGATGAGAGGGTGGCGCTGACGTCCTGCCTAGTCTACCCCGGCCCCAGCCTAGAGCAAGCCTAGTTCCAGAACCTCCACGTGGATGACCGTAAAATCTTCCGTGTCAGTAATGACGAAGAAGGAGTGACTGCACTGATGAGTTGATTTTTTTATTTTCAACATTGTCTACGGGCGCAAGGCCTTTTACAACCACCGTGATTGAGCGGATTTTTCTCGGCTTGAGTTTGGAGTTTATCAAAGAAGTTCAGGCAGTACAACGCTGAAAATTTTAGTGTCACAATGCCTGAACAACTTTTTTCTAGTGTGGTCATGGTAGATGAAGAAAGATTGTTATTTAAGTAAGTTGTATTGCTTAAATATAGCTGGACCATTCCATGCCAAACGTCCCAGCCACTTTGGCGACCATCTGAATTGTATTTGAAAAAAAATGTGCTGATTTACTGCGTTGAAAACAGTGAACTGCAAGAATATTTCAGCGAGAAAAAAGTTTTGTTCATGTGGCTGGCTTATAACTTCCTGGCATAACGCCGTCTGTGTGCTGTTTGTTGAAAATTTTGTTTTAAAACTACCACTTATTTTTTCCAAAGATACTTTGGTTCATCCTGTTAAGTAAATGTGCTTCTGTAAGGTATTTGAAGCTCCATAATATAATTGCAATCTTTTTGCCACATTCGCTTCCAAGAATAAAGCCAAAATGTGTTATGTTTGCATTTCGTATAGCAATATTGCACTTTGTATGAATACATGAGCAGTGAATACTTACTCCACAAAAGGTATATTTTGAGAAAAAAATATCTTTAGACCTCTCAAGCTGCTGAAATATACGAGAAAATATTCCGAACTTCACAAAATGGTGATTTTGTCCGTATTGAGATGCATTTTGCTCTATGTTGTGATACAATGAAAACTCACCATTATACCTAAATTGTAAGAAATTGAAATTCCTTCTATAATAAAAATCTTATCGACAAAAATGACAAGAAAAGAGCGCTGTCCACTGAATTTTATTGAAGGTGCTACGAGCAATTTTGTACTGAGCACAAGAACAGGGCTCATCTGCAACAATACATGTGTGACCATGACAAAATAATTTTAATCCGAGAAAAGAATACTCTTTTTCGGAAAAGATAAGTGAAGGTGTACTGATGCATTGATCTTTGGCCCTTCTGATAAAGAGTTCTAATATCTCTCATTTTTGCTGCTTGCTTTTTTTTTAAAAACCGTGTTTTATGAAACCTAGGACTACACTTACATTCTTTACGGTGTCCGGCCATGAGACTACTATAGCTTCCTTAACATTTGAAGCATGCTGTCTTGCTTGATCATTGAAGCCTTGCCCAGTTTGTCTTATGTTTACTTTTCCACATGTTAGTGGTATCTCATACACATTAAATTGGCATTCAGTAAACCTATTCTAGTGACGAATGGTGAAAGATTGACTATTCCTGTTGCTGTAAGTACATGCACCTTTGAAAGCTCGCAAGGGGTGGAAAACAACAGTGTCATATCTGCTGGCTTTTTTCCTAAAATTGCGAGACACCTTATGCACGTAGTACCGTGTAACATGCAAGGTCATTGGTCATTCTCTTTTTCTTTTGGTCCTGTTCCCTTTAACTTTACTTTCTGCAGGAGGGTTTCGCAAACAAGTGTGATGATGTGACACGTTCACTTATCCTTTCCGAGAGGGAGTATTCTTTTCACAGTTAGGATTATTTTGTAGGGCTCACACGTGTCACCGCACATGAACACGGTTCTTGTACTCCATATAAAAGCGCTCGTAGCACATTCATTAAATTAGGTTGACAGTCGGTTCTCTTTCCTGTCCTTTCGGTCTCTTTCTGAAGTAGTCGCGCTGTGACTAGCACACAACCACGATGAACCAACTCGCCCGAAATTAAGCTCTTGTTACGTAACACGTAGATCGAGTTTCGTATAGAAAGAAGGAGCGTGGCTTTTAAAATAAAATTTTTCACATACAACACCTAGACGGCATTCCCGTAAGTTCAGAAGGCAGCCACGTGACCAAATATTTTTCCTCTCCTAAATATTCCAGAATTTCACTAGTTTCAATGCAGCACGAGTTTTTCGAATACATTTGAGATGATTGCGAAAATGGCTAGAACATTTGGCATAAAGTGACCCAGCTGCGTCATTAGCCATAATTATGCATTACCACTTTTGTTTTTGTCTGTCATGAATGAGTTTTGAGTTCGTTCTTAGCTTCTTCTGTTTCTGATCATTGTATTGGTTTTTAAAGTATTTCCTAAAGTTATAGTTATAAGTTAGTTTAAGTATTTGCTAAAGTTATTTGCTAAACCCGTATATGTTTGCATGTACATCATTTCTGATAACCAATTGTTATACATCCTGGAATACAAAGCTTAAACTACTGTGACTGTATTCATTTGAAAACACTATCCGTATATATTTTTGTGTGCATCACTTCTTGGGAACGATTGTGTACATGAAGGCATATATAGTGAAATCATGGTGATTGTATATATTTGAAAGAATTATAAGTATATATTTGCCTGTAGTCGATTCCTATTAACCGATTGTGTACATGAAGGAGTATTAAACTGGAAACCACTGGGATTGTAGATACTTGAAAGAATTATAGGGATATATTAGCGTGTACTTCATTTGTAGTCTCTATGTACTTGAAGTAGTATGCTAAACTGAAACCAGTGTAATTGTATGTTGCAAAGAATTGTCAATAATGTGAAACTGAAAAAATATAATAAATATTGGAGGTGTTGCATGTGTAGTTACGTATACGTGAACATGTTACACATCTGGTGAAAAAGTTGCGTGGCAGGAGAAAAGTTTATGTTTTATTTGCCTATTAAATAAATGCAATATGCAAGGGCAGCAAGGCTTCGTTTTCTGTAACGCACAATATGCATATACTGTGAAGTATATATAGATCAAGCACAAGTTTATACACGATTGTACGTGTTTATATTTTTGCCCACACGCAATGAATGGAGCTCGACAGGTGGCGCATCAATGAAAATCAGCAGCCCTTTTTTCAAGTAGTGTGTAATCAGTGCATGCTGATATCTATTAGTGCAGTCTAAAAGAGTACTGGCACCCCAGCCACGGGTACTCAACACCCTTGTGCACCCTTCTCGCAACCTCCTCAGAGGGTGCTAAAAAAGTGAAGGACATCGAAGGCACCGCTTCCTTAAGGGTGTTTTTGTAACACCCTACAGTTTTTTTACATGTGCACCCTACTCTAAGTGCTGATTTAACACCCTTAGGGTGTCGTCCACGGGACAAGCTTATTTACACCCTTCTGGGTGTAAAATGTTTTGCTGTGGCAGGGTAGAGTAGGTAGAAATGACGCGTACGCCCGGGCATAGAGGGAGGTCATGCATGTACATTTTGCGCACGCACCGCACCGTGGAGCGCCATAAGTGACTCTCTGTAACGCCAAATTATGGCGTGCCATCGAAAGCTGAAATGCCACTGTGGTGAAAAACATTGCCCTGGAGAGTGTGCGTCATGCTTTGACGTAGAAAATGGGTGTGCGGGGCCGATTTGTTTGTGATTGGTGTGCGGGGCCGAATGAGTATTTCAGGTGCGCGGGAATTACCATGATCCCGATAGTGGCGAGAGGATAAAGCTCGCCTATGCGCGTGCTCGTGCGCATACCTGTCACAGTAAAATTGTTTACACCCTGAAGGGTCTAATAGAGCTTGTCCCATGAACGACACCCTAAGGGTGTTGATTCAGAACCTTCCAAAAAGGGTGCTTTCCCATGCAGCCTTAGGATAGGGTGTACATGTAAAAAACTGTAGGGTGTTACAAAAACACCCTTAAGGAAGGGTGCCTCCGATGTCATTCACTTTTTAGCACCCTCGGAGGAGGGTGCGAGAAGGGTGCAATATGGTGTTGAGTGCCCATGGCAGGGGTGCCAGTATTCTTTTTGACTGCCCTAATAGATATCAGCATGCACTGATCACACTCTACTTGAAGAAAGTGGTACTGATTATCAATGGCGCGCCACCTGTCGAGCTCCATTCATTGCGTGTGGGCAAAAATATAAACACGTACAATCGTGTATGAACATCTGCTGGATCTATATATACTTCACAGTATATGCATAATGAACATTGCAGAAAACTAAGCCTTGCTGCCATTGCATTTTGCATTTATTTATTAGGCAAATAAAACTTATAAACTTCTCTTCTGCCACACAATATTTTCACCACATGTGTAACATGTTGACGTATACGTACACTACACACGGAAAACCTCAAATGTTTATTATATTTTTTTCAGTTTACCTTTATTGACCATTCTTTGAAACATACAATTACACTGGTTTCAGTTTAGTATACTGCTTCAAGTACATAGAGACTACGAATGAAATACACGCTAATATATCCCTACAATTCTTTCAAGTATCTACAATCCCAGAGGATTTCCAGTTTAGTACTCCTTCGTGTACACAATCTGTTAATAGGAACTATTTACAGGCAAATATATACTTATAATTCTTTCAAATATATACAGTCACCATGATTTCACTATATACACCTTCATGTACACAATCGTTTCCAAGAAGTGATGCACACAAAAATATATATGGATAGTGCTTTCAAATGTAAACAATCACAGTGGTTTAAGCTTTGTATTCCTGGATGTATAACGATTGGTAATGAGAAATGATGTACATGCAAACAAATATGGGTTTTCGCACATATAACTTTAGCGAATACTTCAAAAACCAATACCATGACCAGAAAAAAATTAGCTAAAAACAAACACAAAACTCATTCAGGGACAGACAAAAACAAAAGAGGTAATGCATAATTATGGCTAATGACACAGCTGGGTCATTTTATGCCAAATGTCCCAGCCATTTTGGCAACCATCTCAAATGTATTCGAGCGCCGCCGCGGTGGTCTAGTGGCTAAGGTACTCGGCTGCTGACCCGCAGGGCGCGGGTTCGAATCCCGGCTGCGGCGGCTGCATTCCCGATGGAGGCAGAAATGTTGTAGGCCCGTGTGCTCAGATTTGGGTGCACGTTGAAGAACCCCAGGTGGTCTAAATTTTCGGAGCCCTCCTACTACGGCGTCTCTCATAATCATATAATGGTTTTGGGACGTTAAACCCCACATATCAATCAATCAAATGTATTCGAAAACTCGTGCTGCATTGAAAATAATGAACTTCTGGAATATTTACGAGAGGAAAAACATTTGCTCACGTGGCTGTCTTCTGAACTTCCTTGAATGCCGTCTAGGTGTTGTATGCGAAAACTTTTATTTTAAAAGCACCGCTCCTTCTTTCTATACGAAACTCGGTGTACGTGGTACCTAACAAGAGTTTAATTTGAGAGAGTTGGTTCATCGTGGTTGTGTGCTATTTACAGCGCAACAACTTCAGGAAGAGACAGAAATGACAGGAAAGAGCACCGACTGTCAACTGAATTTAATGAATGTGCTACGAGCGCTTTTGTATGGAGTATAAGAACAATGCTCATGTGTGACGACACTTGTGCCCACTACAAAATAATCTTAACTGAGAAAAGAATACTCCCTCTCGGAAAGGATAAGTGAACGTGTAGTGATGAACTGATCATTGGTTTACTGATACAAAATACTTCTACAGACGTTAAATTGGCATTAAGTAAACCTATTCTCGGTAGTAATGGTGCAAGATTGACTATTTCTGTTGCTGTTTAGTACACACAGTTTTGAAAGCTTGCATTGGGTTGAAAACAAGACATTAATATTATATCTGCTGGCTATTTTTTTAATTGTGAGACACATGATTTGGTATAACATGCAAACGTTTTGGTCATTGTTTTTTTTGTTGGTCCTGTCTTCTTTAACTTTACTTTCTGCAGGAGAGTTTCGCAAACGGGTGTGAAGATTCTGTTGGGATACCCAGCATCTTTTAGTCTTTTAATCTGGTTTTTAAGCCTGACCTCACCCTTGTGCTAACATGACTTCCGAAGGGTGGCCTGAATGCATGTGGTATCGATTCCTCTTTTTACTAATTTTGAATGCCCACTATCAAAAGGCAGAACATTCTTAGCACTCCTGGGCTGATAGCACCAGCCAATACCCCAACAGCATCATCACACTCGTTTGCGAAACCCTCCTGTGAAAATTAAAGTTAAAGGAAACAGGACCAAAAGAAAAACAGAATGACCAATGACCTTTGCATGTTACACGGCACTACGTACATAAGGTGTCTCACAATTTTAGGAAAAGAGCCAGCAGATATGACATAGTTGTTTTCCACCCCTTGGAAGCTTTCAAAAGTGCATGTACTTACAGCAACAGGAATAGTCAATCTTGCACCATTCGTCACTTGAATAGGTTTACTGAATGCCAATCTAATGTGTATGAGATACCGCTAACATATGGAAAAGTAAACATAGGACAAACTGGGCAATGCTTCAATGATCGAGCAAGACAGCATGCTTTAAATGTTAAAAAGGGCTACAGTAGTCTCATGGCCAGACACCGTAAATAAGGTAAGTGCAGTCTTAGGTTTCATGAAACACGGTTTTTGAAAACAAAAAGGAAGCAGAAAAAATGAGAGATTTTAGAACTTTTTATCAGGAAGGCCAAGGATCAATGCATCAGTACACCTTCACTTATCTTTTCCAAAAAAGAGTATTTTTTGCTCGGTTAAATTTATTTTGTCATGGTCACACATGTGTTGTTGCAGATGAGCCCGGTTCTTGTGCTCAGTATAAAAACGCTCGTAGCACCTTCAATAAAATTCAGTTGACAGCGCTCTTTCCTGTCCTTATTGCGATAAGATTTTTATTGGAGAAATAATTTCATTTTCTTACAATTTAGGTATAATCAGGAATTTTCATTGTATCACAACATGGAGCAAATTGCATCTCAATACGGATGAAAATCTCGATTTTGTGAAATTCGTGATATTTTCTCGTATATTTCAGCAGCTTGAGAGGTCTAAATATATTTTTTACTCAAAATATACTTTCTGTGGAGTAAATATTCACAGCTCAGATATTCATACAAAGTGCAATATTGCAATAAAAATGCAAACTTAACACATTTTGGCTTTATTCTTGGAAGCAAATGTGGAAAAAAATTCCACTGACAATTATGAGCTTCAAATACCTTACAGAAGCACATTTACTTTACAGGTAGACCGAATTTGCTTTAAAAAAAATAATCGGTAGTTTTAAAACAAACTTTTACACAAACAGCACACAGACGGCATTATGCCAGGAAGTTATAAGCCAGCCACATGAACAAAACTTTTTTTCTCGCTGAAATATTCTAGCAGTTCACTGTTTTCAGCGCAGTAACTCAGCACTTTTTTCTTAAATACAATTCAGATGGTCGCCAAAGTGGCTGGGACATTTGGCATGGAATGGTCCAGCTATATTTACGCAAAATACCTTACACAAATAACAATCTTTCTTCATCTACCATGACCACACTAGAAAAAGTTGTTCAGGCAGTGTGACACTAAAATTTTCAGCGTTGTACCACCTTAACAACTTCTTTGATAAACTCCATACTCACGCCGAGAAAAAGCCGCTCTCTCACGGTGGTTGTTTAAGGCCTTGCGGCCGTAGACAATGTTGAAGATAAAAAAATCAACTCATCAGTTCTGTCACTCCTTCTTCGTGATTACTGACACGGAAGATTTTTCGGTCATCCACGTGGAGGTTCAGGAACTGGGCTTGCTCTACGCTGGGGCCAGGGTATACTACGCAGGACATCAGCGGCACCCTCTCGTCCTGTAATAAGAGCAAATATGACTTCTCATAAATGATATTCGTGCTGTTCTGGCAGCATCATATATGAAGAATGTGTAGTGTGTATCCTTTGAAATGACGTGTTTGAACATTACACTGCACTCGAAGCATACAACCCATATATTCCTATAATTTCATATGATAAATATAAGATAGTTTTCCAGCATACAGCAAATTCCTGAATTGAGGTGAAGTGTAAGACTACAGCTTAAAAATGGCACTTACGAAAGCCTGATTTCACCTAAGAATCGAATTCCTTATTGGGTAGTGAGTCCAGTGTGAAAAACAGTTCTTAAAGTACAACATTCAGAACATGTAGCATCAATCAAAACGCACAAGAAACATACCTCTTTATGTACAAACAGTGAGGGCATCTCTGCCTTCTCTTCTACATGAGAACAAATGATCTTGGGCGTGGCACTAGCGAAGAAGTCTGCAAAAAAAGTAAAAGATGTACTAACTTTAATCACGCCTCTAAGAATTTGAGGAATTGTGACAATTCGGCAATCAGTGCAATTATGATTGCCTCCATAAGAGCATCAAAAATGAACAATTTTCTCGTCCTTTCTACCCTCACAAGAAGCTTCGTCCATGGCATCTAATCAAAATTTGACGCTGTGCTTCCTATTTGCCTGCTTTCTAGACGTATGGATGCGAGCATGTATTTTGTGCACCTAATCTAGCACACAAATTCATCTATAATTCAGTCATCTTAATTCATTGTAATTTGATGAAAGATGTGATAGCTCGTCCAGTTTTATTAAGTTGCGGGCCTGCAATAGGCACTGTCTAGCACGTATGAAAGTATTTCTTTTTTAAAAAAAATTCTTCAAAGCTTGCTTTCAGAAAAAGCGTCTGGCATATTTCGACAACCAAGCCCATCCTCTGATGGCAGTCAGGGGCACGCTATTAGCGATTATCGACCACGGGATTTACAAACGTAACCCGTGCCTAAATACTCAGTTAAACACAATCAAGCAAGTAGGAGCGCTCCAACGACACCAACGCGTGCGCACGCCGTCTACGTTGTAGCAGCCATGGCTTATGCTAGAGCTACCGCACATAGCTCCCACAGTCACGTATACTGTCTCGATTCTGCTATAACGCCGAACGTTATCGCAGGTGAAAGCAACGCACGAGAACAGTAAACGGAAACGAGGAAAAACAACGCACGGCGATAGCCACAACAACGCGCCTTTGGAAGTCTACTAGATCTTTCCCTGCTGCTGGTGACACGTGTCCTAAATATTTTAAAAGACCAACACGCACGTGCTGGGAGCATCGCGGCATATCAGCACCTCAAACCATGCCGTCTTTAAGCAAAAAAGCCATTTCGTACAGTGCGCCTCTGTACATACATTTTTCTTCTTCTTTCTTTCTTTACGCTTACACCTACAGAAGCACACTGCACATTTGAGTATTAATAGAAATGTTATTACGATGTAGCCTAGAGCACATTTTGAAACAATATCAATCACTTTTAGCAGTGTAGAGACAATGTGCGATCAGCAGCGAATCGCGCCTTTGTTAAGTGAACACATCACTCACTGTATGAGTGATGCAGGCACTTACACAACATCGCGCACAGCAGTGTGAACTCGTTAAGTCACACGTTTAATCGGGCATCTGCAACAGGCCCGCGAACGCATGCTGTTGTAATTGGCTGGCAGTCTACTTCGGGAGAGCTGCTGCAGGCGCCCAGCTAGCGCTGTATGATTACTACCAACGAAAACAGTACACTCACCGTTAACAAGCCCAGGTTGTCCGCGTCAGCCGCTCCATGAATATTCCTTAATACGAGCGTCACTTCGAACACGGTGTCATGCGTGACCACCATTGAAGATGCGCCTGTTCGCTAGAACTCACACAGCGACCTAAGACCCCAGACCAACGCAACGCATTTGAAAGACGGATGAGACAAAGGAGCATCGTTGAGAGAGAGGAGGAGGAGGCACTGGCGGCGGCACCGCAGCTGCCGAAGCAGGTGTTCGGTGACGCAACTATTCGCTTATCTACACCACCGTTGTGGGGGGGGGGCAACGCTGGCCCGGGTGAGCGGGGTGAGCGGTAAAACCGCCAAGACGGCGACGAAAGGCAAACGCTATGGCGCATACGGCGGGTGGCGGTTCGACGCGGAAGGCAATCGAATTGCGCTTCAAGAATGACTCCTTCTAAATGGCAACTCTCCTTCTACCCAGCCGCACAACGGCGCAGGTTATTTACCAGCCTCGGGTTCTTTGAGTATTTTGATGGAATGCGACTGCAGTGGGCGAAAAATAGTGAAGCAAAACTTGCGAAAAACAAAGTGCACCCTGAAATGGCCAGAAAGAATAGTCATTTTGTCCTCGGTGGCATTAGTGGGAGAGTATCGCTTCACCTTTTTTCAGAGGAATTTCTTTTCGCATTGTCCGTGTCTGGCAATTCCGCGTATGGTGCCGCAAACACTGAATGTGTAGTCGAAGCTGGAACAAATTAATCCACAGTCGCGGATGTTTAGAAGGCTTGTCACGCACCACGAAACGTGCTGGGGTTGTTATAACAAACTTTTTGCTGACCACATGATCAGCACCATATTCCATATGTTTGCCCAATGAGCTAGCTAAGCACCTGTAGCAAAGGCAGGCCACGTTCTTGTTAAACGTTGTCAATATAAACGATGGTTGTGCATAAGTGCAGTGACAGGTTTCCGTGTGAATTGGTCATAACCCATGTTTTCGAGCGTAGAAGTGCCTCAGCGGACCTAATCAGCTACCACAGCAAGTTCGTAAGCAACGATGAGGTACGACAATGTGCAGCTGTTTTCCATGTACTGAATAGTCCTTGTACACTGCGTTGACCACCGCCATTCCTTAAGCCACCTCCCATATATTCTCCCAGTCTGAACAGGTGTGGGACCTTAAACACTAAGAAGCAGTGCCCCCCCCCGCACACACACACAAACGAAATTTGAGGGTGCACGGGCTGATACACACGCATACTTATTCACAGGCGCACACACATACACGTATACACACATACGGCCACACACACGCGCGACCGTAAACGCACGCATGCATGGGCGTACACATGTGCACTAGCACTCTTAACACAAGCATGGACTCGCACATACACGCGCACGCACACATGCACGGGTGTACACACAATCGCGCTTACACACGAACACATGCGCAGGCTTACGCTCACACACCCCTACTCGGGCGAACAATATGTGTGTGTATATAATCCATAGTAAACATGTAGCTTTTAACCAACGCTAAGGCATGCTTTCGTAACATGAATTGCAGTTATTTTCCTATATAGATGAAACGCGATATGCTTCTGCTGGCATTCTGCTGTATTCGGAGAGCACCTTCACACATTCTAAGTCAATTAGGCCGTCATTTAACGCAAGGTCCACATATTCGTGCAGTAGCTACGCTGCTCGGCCGTCAATCCGATGGTCGCGGGTTCGATGCTGGCCATGGCAGTCGAATTAAGGCGGAGGCGAAAAGGTAGAAGCCTGTGCACTGTGCGATATCAGCGCTCATTAAAAACACCGAATGGTCAAAATCTCTTGAGCTTTCCACTACGACGACCCTCATAATCATATCGAGGTTTTTGAGACGTAAAATTCCAAATATTATAAATATGCGTTCTTTTTATGCTGCATATTCCATCTGATGAATCGTCACCTACTCCCTTCGCAGGCACAAAAGCACCCTTAGAGCCTATTTCAGGGTGCTATCGGGGCAAGCACCCAAACAAAGGGGTGCTTTTTTTCAATCGACCATTTAACGGTGGTAAAGGGTGTTGCAAAAGATGATTTTTTGTAAAAGCACCCTTTTTATGCCTTTTTGGGTGTAAAAGTTTTTGCTGTGCGTGAAAAGCTCCCGAGCCCCGGGGACAGCTCGGCTAACCTCACAGAGCAGAGTGCAAGGACAAGTTTGGGCCACGCTTCGACTGCTTGTTCTGACCCTCCGTGTCCGGGCCTCATCTCGGCGTTGAAGTCCGCGGGTGCGTTCAGGACTGGGCATCGCCCCACCTCACCCCTGGGTTGGTCCGAAGTAACGTTCTTCACGGCCAGCCACTGTTCTGGTCTCGGAGCGAGACGCTGTCCCAGGTCTGTTCGTGGCAGACGGGTGGTATGCTGTTCTCGGTGGTGTACAGGCAAGCCCAGGCGTTGTTCACCGTACTAGGATGTACTTGTGGTTATCTTCTAGGCCGAGCCCCGCCTCGGTACGAATTCCGCAAGCACAAGGCACACTGCCTCCTGACTACGAGAGAGCTCAAGGTCAAGCGGAACGTTCATGCTCCAGGAGTAGAACGTGAGTGGACGAACAAGAACATTAACTTCCCTTCCACGTAGAACCATGAACGCGTGTACATATGTGTGAGTTCATGTACTGCGCATCCCCTTGTCCGTCTTCGTGTATATAAAAGTTCTTGTTGTCCTCGAACGTCCTCTGTCCTCATCTAGCTAACCTGCGCCCATAGTTGCCCACAAATTTTGGTGAGCCTTGCCAGAATAGATCGGCCTTACCTTCTTGCCGAGAGCCAGACGGGTGGGACGAACCGAAGTATTTAGAGAAACTGCACGGGATCGGAACCGACATGGGTCTAACGGGATCAGCACTACAGGAATGGGCTGACGCAGAGCGCGTTATTTAAAGGGACCTTCGCACGCACGTTCGCTACGAGCAGCGAGAAAAGATAGCGCTGAAGGAAATATGGCTGCAAGCCGAGGAGCCCGTTTTGCAGTTGAAGCTAAAGTTGCAAGAGCAGACAACTGGTACGAACTCGAGAGAGATAGGACGACCGGTAAGCGACAACGCAGCGTCCCCAGCTGTAATGAATAGCTGTGGCCCGCACAAGCTATTGCCACCGTTCAACAAGATGCGTGATGATCTCGACGCATATCTGCAGCGTTTTCAGCGCGTCGCAGTGTCTCATGAGTGGCCTCGGAGCAAATGGGCCTTTTCGCTCAGCTTGTGCCTGACGGGAGAGGCGTTATCCGTGATTAGTCGACTTGAATCTGCTTACGCCACCGACTATGATCAGGTGAAGGCAACACTGCTGTTACGATTCCTGTATACGGCTGAAGGATACCACGAGAAATTTCGCAAGGTTAGACCAGAGGACAAGGAGACGGGGCTCCAATATGATTCTCGCATAGCCGGTCATTTCGACCGTTCGATAGAGCTGGCAAATGTCGAGAAAACATAAGACGCTCTTCGCGACTTAATGATTTCAGAACAGTTCTTGAAGAGGCGCTCACCCAACCTGAGGGTATTTCTGAAAGAGAGGAACTGTAAGAATATGCACTTTTTAGCGCAGAACGCAGATTGCTTTCTGGAAGCCCACGATTTGTCCAATTTGGGCAAGGACAAGCTGTATAAGGAGAACTCAGCAGATGCTCGTAAAGCAGAAACGGCTCAGCGCTAGTTAGGGGGTCAAAGTCTGTGTTTCTTGTGCAATAAGACCGGGCACCGTGCGTCTGAATGTTGGTCTCGGACAAGAAATAACCAGTCAGCAACAGGTTGGTCGAGTGGCAGGAACGGTTCGTCTGCGGAGGCAACTCGAACCCAGGAAAAGTGGTTGGTGTCGTGCATGCTGTCACCCAAAGAAGGAGACAACGCTGACACACCGGAAAAACCGGATGAAAGGTTCGTCGTATTCCAGACTGGGGAGACTCCTAGTCGTGAATTCGACGTCGACGCCTACCCCAACTGTGGCTGATGTCGGAACTCTGCCTGTAGTGAGAGGATTGCTTGAAGGCAAAGCTGTATCTGTACTTCGAGATATGGATGCAACACGGTAGTGGTACGGGAAAGAGAAGTTTACGGGCACTAGAATTCCGGTTTTTCTGCTCAATAGAAGAGTGCACTACTTGCCAGAGGCAATAGTTTCTATTGAAACACCGTTCTTTACCGGTGTCGTGCGAGTTAAATTCATGAAGAACCCTCTATACGATGTCGTGCTAGGCAACATCGAAGGTGCCCGATCTACAGTGCTAGAATAATAGCACAAGCCTCAGCAGCATCATGAGAGGCATCGTGATTACAGCGGAGGGAAGGAAGTCAGAAAACTCGCTAACTCGCCCGTGCCCATCATCGCGGACGACACGCAAAGTGATGTCGGAAACGATTCAGGCTACTTACCGATGACAGTAGAGACAACTCGCACACCTCATGGACCCGCAAATGAAGTACCACTAGGTGATAGTGCTGCAGCAGTGAAAGAAACACGCACCACAACCAGGCTACCTGTTCCGAAAGCCACTGCCACAGTCATAGATAAGTGACGCTTGAGGAATACCAAAGAAATGACCCATCGTTATGGCCATGTTATGAGAGTATTGGTAAAAAGTTGATTGTAAAGAATCGCGAAACCTACTTCTTTCTTGTCGATGGTATCTTGTATCGGAGGCACAAGTTACTCTCAGAGAAGGAACTCGAGCAACTGGCTGTACCGAGACAACTGCGAGAGACCGTGCTCAAACTAGCCCATGAAGGTATCCTCGCCGGACACCAAGGGATATCCCGAACAACTGACCGTATTCTAGCCGATGTCTTCTGGCCACGGGTTCATTCAGAAACCAAGAGGTTTGTGAAACCCATCAATATCTGTCAGCGGACTGTCCCACGCCATTTGGTTGATCGGGCTCCGCTAGGTACCATGCCAATCATTGAGATCCCGTTTTCAAGTGTGGGCATCGACATCATCGGCCCTTTGTCACTGACATCTTCCAAGGGCAACAGGTACATTCTAATTATGGTGGATTTTGCAACGAGGTATCCAGACGCCATCGCACTTCATTCGAGGAAAAGGAAGGTCGTGGCAGAGGGACTAATGGGAATACTGTCACGAGTTGGCCTACCATGCAAAACTATAAGTGACCGCGAGGCAAGCTTCATGTCGTCGGTTATGAAGGAGTTCAGCCGGCTACTATCTATCAGGCAATTACCGACAACTCCTTAACATCCGATGGCAAACGGGTCAGTGAAGCGATTCAACGGGACGTTGAAGCAAATGCTCCGCCGAATGAGTCAGGAAAGCCCGAAAAATTGCGACAGCTACCTCAGCCTTCTCCCATTCGCGTATCGGTAGATGCCACAAAAGAGTACCGGATATTTGCCGTTCGAGTTCCTCTACGGCCAATACGTTCGCGGCCCAATGACGATTTTGAGAGACTTTTGGACTAACCCAAAGATGGATGATGCGACCAAGTCAGCATGGGAATACATTATAGAATGGAAAAAACGTCTGCAACCAACCTGTGAAATAGCATATCAGGACCTTCCGAAGGCACATGTTCACCGGAAGACTTACTATGATCGCAAGGCGAAGAAGCAGGACTTAAGCGTGGGTGACAAAGTTCTCGTGCTGCTACTCGCCGATCACA
Source organism: Rhipicephalus annulatus (assembly GCA_013436015.1). NCBI lineage: Eukaryota > Metazoa > Arthropoda > Arachnida > Ixodida > Ixodidae > Rhipicephalus > Rhipicephalus annulatus. The sequence continues at coordinate 320,785 of WOVY01012363.1, forward strand.
ACAAACTCATACTAACATGGAAGGGCCCCTCTACTATGATAGACAAGAAAAGCCCTTTGGATTATGCTGTGGACCTCGGTCACAGAACAACTGTCTTCCACATCAACATGCTCAAAAAGTACGAGCTACGGAAGGCCCGGACACGTCAATGACGACAGCTGCTGCTGTAACGTCAATCCATCAAATAGAAATCGAAGGCGCAGAGAATTTATTACATGCCCCACTTGCACAAACGCAGAATTGGAAGGATGTGGCTGTAGCACCTAGCCTTACCAGAAAACAAAGAAACCAAGTCAACGAGCTTCTTTCCGCCTACCACGAAATATTTTCTGATTTACCGTGAAAGACTGATGTTGTGGAGTACCAGCTGAAATTGACCACCGCTCAGCCCATACATGTACGACAATACCCCATACCTTTCGCTGTTAAGGAAGTCATTGAGAAATAGATCCAGAACTTGTTACGGCTGGGCATAATAGAGAAGTCTACATCTGCTTATCAAGCGCCGATTGTGGTTGTCAAGAAAAAGGATGGCACGATGCGCCTCTGCATTGATTTCCGTCAACTTAACAATGTGGTCATTCCGGATGCGGAACCAATTCCTCGCGCTGACTTAATGTTTGCACGGCTTACTGGGCCTCAATACTTTTCGAAGTTTGACTTCACAAAAGGATATTGGCAGGTACCTATGGCCAGTACGTCAAAAGAAATTACAGCATTTTCCTGCGACTCGGGCCTATATCAATTTCGGGTTATGCCTTTTGGCATAAAGACTGCACCTGCCATGTTCAACCGATTGATGCGAGAAGTCGTCGGTGACATTTCCAACGTCTATTACTACTTTGATGATGTTCTTGTTGCGACCGCAACATGGGAAGAACACAAGGTCACATTACGCCACGTATTTCAACGTGTGCGCGAGGCACGTTTAGCTATCAAGACGAAGAAGAGCGAGATAGGCTCCCCGACAACTAGATTCCTTGGTCACGTTGTGGGGCAAGGGTTGCTACAACCCCAGAAGGACACAACAGACAAAATCGTGTCAGCGAAACAGCCGGAAAGTAAGAAAGAATGGAATGGAATGAAAAAACTTTATTTGAAAGTAAGAAAGAGCTTCGAGCTTTTCTCGGACTTACCAGCTACTACCGAGACCTAGTGCCCAACTATGCCGAACTTTCATATCCACTTACCGAGCTCACGAAGAAAGGAAGTACTAATAAGTTGGACTGGCCCGACAAGCATCAGGATGCTTTTAGGAAACCAAGGCAATGATGGCAAACAAACCCCTACTGAAAGCACCCAACCTCGAAAGGCCTTTCGTATTGCGCACTGACGCATCATCACGGAGTTTGGGAGATGTCCTCCTACAAGAACACAATGGTCTATTGCATCGAAAGTCCTATGCTAGTAGAAAGTTGCAACCTCGTGAAGCGGCATACTTTACAATTGAGAGAGAATGCCTCGCCATCGTGTGACAGTCCAGAAACTTCATGTGTACCTCTATGTCAGGCCATTCGTTTTGCAATCGGACTGCCAGCCACTGAAATACATCAACTTTGCCCGACAAATCAACACACGAGTGCTACGCTGGAGTCTACTCTTGATGGACTACGACTTCCGCGTAGAATACACTCAGGGCTCAGATAAGGTTGATAATCTTAGCCGCACATCTCTTACTACTGACTGGACTGTCCTATTACTCGTATAGACACACCAAGAAATCGTGACACGAGTATCACGTTACCTACTCTATGAGCATGCCTACCCTACTTTTCCCACCGTTTCGCTGTTCCTAAACTGGGGGGAATATGTGGTGAAAAACATTGCCCCAGAGAGTGTGCGTCATGCTTTGACGTAGAAAATCGGTGTGCGGGGCCGATTTATTTGTGATCGCTGTGCGGGGCCGATTTAGTATTTCAAGGGCGCGGAAATTACCATGATGGTGATAGCGGCGAGACGATGAAGCTCGCCTATGCACGTGTTCGTGCGCGTACCTCGTGAAAAGCTTCCGAGCCACGGGGACAGCTCGGCTAACCTCAGAGAGCAGAGCACAAGTACAAGTCCGGGCCACGCCTTGACTGCTCGTTCTGACCCTCCGTGTCCGTGCCTCGTCTCGACGTTAAAGTCCGCGGGTGCGTTCTGGACTGGGCATCGCCCCACCTCATCGCCGGGTTGGTCGAAAGCAACGTTCTTCACGGCCAGCCGCTGTTCTGGTCTCGGAGCGAGACGCTGTCCCAGGTCTGTTCGCGGCAGACGGGCGGTACGCTGTTCTCGGTAGTGTACAGTCAAGCCCAGGCGTTGACCACCGTACTGGGATGCCCCTGGTGGTTATCTTCTAGGCCGGGCCCCACTTCGGTACGAACTCCGCAAGCACAAGGCACACCGCCTCCTTACTACGAGAGACCTCACGGTCAAGCGCAACGTTCACCCTCCAAAAGTAGAGCGTGAGTGAACGAACAAGAACTCTTGACTGTAGGCTTCGCGGCTGTGCCAATTCACAAACCGCTAATCCGTTCATCCTGATCATGCATGTTTTTGCCCGCATCATTACCGACCTGCTCGTGTCTGCCTTTCTGACAGCCTCGTCTGCCACTCCGGGAAACTTCGGGCCTGCTGGCAACGGAAGTGAACCTTGCGTTTTCCTTCTGCCTGTCACCCATGCTGCAGGACCTTTAGCAGCGCCCCCTATCCTGCTGTAGATCATCGAAAGGAATCTAGCTGCCCTATCGCCGTCGACAACATCCTATGCGCAGACTGTAAAGCAGCAACCACCGTCTACCGCGCACTGTGGACTTCGCGGCTGTGCCAATTCACAGACCGCTAATTCGTTCATTCTGATCATGCAGGTTTTTGCCCGCATCATCACCGACCTGCTCGTGTCTGCCTTTCTGACAGCCTCGTCTGCCACTCCGGGAAACTTCACGCCTGCTGACAATGGAAGTGAACCTTGCGTTTTTCTCCTGCCTGTCACCCATGCTGCAGGACATTCAGCAGCACCCCCAATCCCGCTGTGGATCATCGAAACGAATTAGCTGCCTTATCGCCGTCGATAACATCCTATGCGCAGACTACAAAGCAGCTACCACCGTCCACCGCGCACTGTGGTCTTCGCGGCTGTGCCTACTCACAGACCGCTAATCCGTTCATCCTGATCATGCAGGTTAGTAGCTCGTATCAAGCACTTACTGAAAAATTGAGTGATTACTGTTTGGTGGAGCTGCCAAGCCAACAGTGCTGCCTTTTACTTGTTTCTGAATGTATTGATGTCATACGTGCCTTGCTACTGCTGTCGGGGGATGTAGAGACAAACCCCGGTCCTGACAAAATCTTCCTTGAAGAACTGAGAAAGTTGTTTGCCGGCCAGGCCACTTTGATAACCGAGATGCAGAGCCTCAAAACCCAGCTAATAAGTACAAACAACTCTATCACTAATCTAAGCACCTGTCTCGCGGACTTAGAAAAGCATTACCAAAGTCTTCTAGCTCTCCAAACAGAAGTGGACGCCCTTAATTCTAAGACCAGTCAACTAACCCATCGTATGTGTGACATTGAAGAGCGCCTTGAGGACCTCGAAAACCGTTCCCGACGCAACAACTTAATATTTTACGGGTTTCCCAACACCAACCCGAAGAAAACATACGCTCAATCGGAACAAATAATCATTTACCACTGCCTCGAAAGCTTTGGTCTTACAATCGAGACTAAAGATATAGAGCGTGCACATCGTCTAGGACGTTACAACACTAACCGGAAACGACCCATTATTGTTAAGCTTTTATTCTTCAAAACTAAAGAATCTATCAAAACTAAAGAAATTTCAGCATTGGCGAAGATTCCACGCGTTCAGTTCGAACTGCACGAAAACAGCTTGTAACCTTTGCTAGAAGCAAGTCCGTACCATCTTCATTACGCTTCAAAACCCTGCACGTCGGAGCGCAGCGATATAGTGCCACAAAGCAGTAGTGGGAATGGGGCATAAAGCGGTAAAAGGTCCCTGCCTGAAAGAAAAGACTACGAAGTGCATAGAGACTGGTCCCAGCCCGCCAGTGTGCCAGTTATTGTCGTCGCGTGTAATCGTCGTAAATATCTGCTAATATACGTTTCCTGGTAAGATTAATGGTGGAGGTGCTGAGTACGCCTACCTGGCTTTCCCGGCAAATCAACACGGAACTTCGGAGTGGTCGCCACCTTCATTTTCCTGCAATGGCTCAACAGGCCCAGCAACATGGCTTAACAGACCCTGCCACCGTGGCCGCCGCCGCCGCCACCGCTGCTGCTGCTGCTGCTGCTGCCGCTGCCGCTGCTGCCGCCGCTGCCGCCGCTGTCGCTGCCACCGCCACCGTCGCCGCCGCCGCCGCCTCTGATTCTCTTGCCTCCACGAGACCCCGGAACCTTCTCGGGCACAGGCAAGGGCAAGGTGAATGTTGAAGATTGGGTCGCATTGTACGAGCGCGTGAGCGAATACTATAGGTGGGACCCCACGTTGATGCTGGCCAACGTTGTATTTTACTTGCGGGATACGGCGCTTACCAGGTATGAGACGCATGAGTCGGAGTGGACCAGCTGGGACGTTTACAAACTGAAGCTTGTCGAGTTATTCAGCAGGCCATTTGGGCGACAGCAGGCCACGAGGAAAGAACTGGAATGTCGCGTGCAGACATCGACGGAATCATATGTATCTTACACACAGGACGTATTGGGCCTCTGTCGAAAGGTGGACGAGAACATGAGCGAAACTGACAAAATCGCTCACATAATAAAGGAAATTGCCGATGACGCCTTCAATCTGTTGATCGTTAAAGATTGCGCCACCGTCGACGTGGTTGTGAAGGAATGTCAGCGCTTCGAGCACGCCACGAACCGTCGCATAACCCACTAGTTTGCGCGTCTGCCTAATACTGCAGCCACTTCGACCTGCGAAGACAGCCCCAAGTTCACGCAAGCTACATCGTCCGAAAATGTCACCCGAATCGTTCGCCGCGAACTCGAAGCAATGGCTCCTGCAGCCATCGCCTCCGACGGTCCTCAAGACAACGCATCCACCGTCTTCCTCATCCAAGCCGTCGTTCGCCAAGAAATATCAAATCTCGGCATCGCACCTGTTGGCACTGTTCGCACTACCGAGAGCTCGGCTTCTGTTAACCAGATTTTGGTGTACCCTTCACGCTACCCTTCCCGCTACCGGAATCCTGCTAAATGGAGAACGTCAGATGATAGACCGATCTGCTTTCACTGCTCTCGCGCCAGTCACATTGCACGCTACTGTCGCAATCGTTGGACATCCAATTCATCTTGGAACACTGGGACATGGCGTCGCTTTGAAGGCAATACTCGCCGCTTTTCTACTCCGTACGATCCTCAGCCTGCTCCTACTAACGTTCAGGGCCGAAGGTTCAGCCTGTCACCATCACCCCAATACCGCCCATCTCTCTCGCGGATGATTTTTCGATCCAGGTCCCCTGCACGACCTGGGTTCTCAACCTCGGGAAACTAGACCATGCAGCTCCCGGAGGTGACGCTGCATTAACGACCCGTTTGTAAATCCTCTGTTGACGATTCCTACACGCCGCAATACTTTGGACCTTTTGGTGGATGCGTTACCGTTACAGCCCTCATAGACACTGGCGCACAAATTTCAGTCATGAGCGCTGCTCTCTGTAAAAAACTGCGAAAAGTGATCACGCCTCTTATTAAGTGTGCAGTAATGCTTGCCGATGGGAGCACATCTACCGTTCTCGGCATGTGCACCTCTCGCGTGTGTATTGCTAGGCACCAGACCGTCGTATTGTTCACCGTGCTTGAGCAGTGCCCACATGACGTGATTCTTTGTCTCGACTTTCTCTCTGCGCACTCCGGCCTTGTCGACTGCTCGACGGGTCCTCTTCAGTTGGAACTGCCTTTTGACGCCGCTGTCGCCCGTGATTCACAAAGTCGCCTTTGTGCCACCGAGTTCCTGCATCTTCCACCGCTAGCCGCGACTTACGTGCAGCTCGTGTGTGATCCGCCTGTGTGCGATGGTGAAAATGCCGTTTCACCCATTACCGACGTTGTGCTAAAGCACTCCATTGCTGTCCCGCACACCGTGGTGAAAATACGCCACAACCAGACCCATCTGTCTCTTTTGAACTTTGGTTTCTCCGCGCACGTGCTGCCTGCTGGTATTAAACTAGGCGTAGTGTCGTCGTTGCAAGAGTGTGATAGTTTGTCGGCTCAGCAACCTACTCCGCACGTCAACTTGCTCACTGCGCCCAAACTGTCAAGCATTGACATTGCCAAAATGATAGCGCCAGATCTTTCGCCCACCGAAGCACAAGACCTCCACCGTCTGTTGACATCCTATACGGACTTATTCGATCTTGACAACCACCCTTTAGGCCAGACATCAGTTGTAACCCATCACATCAACACCGGTGATGCCAACCCAATTCATCGCCGCCCTTACCGCGTCTCCGCTGCCGAATGCTCTGTCATCCAGAAAGAGGTCGAGAAAATGCTCCCCAAAGGCGTCGTCGAATACTCATCTAGTCCGTGGGCATCCCCGGTCGTGCTTGTCAAGAAGAAGGACAACACATGGCGGTTTTGCGTCGACTATAGGATATCTCAACAAGGTCACTAAGAAGGACGTTTGCCCCTTACCAAGAATAGATGACGCCCTTGACTGCCTTCATGGCGCAAAGTTTTTCTCGTCCATTGACCTTCGATCTGGTTATTGGCAGATCGCTGTTGACCCACGGGACCGAGAAAAAACAGCATTTGTAACCCCCGATGGGTTATACCAATTTAAAGTAATGCCAATTGGGCTTTGTAATGCGCCGGCCACCTTTGAGCGCATGACAGATTCCCTTCTGCGCGGCTTCAAATGGTCCACTTGCTTATTCTACTTACATGATATAATTGTTTTTTCACCGACGTTCGCAAGCCATCTTGAGCGACTGTCCAGTTTTCTCCAAGTATTCCGCAACGCTGGTCTCCAGCTGAACTCTTCCAAATGCCGTTTCGACCGTCGTGAAATAACTATACTTGGTCACCTCGTTAACGCATCTGGGGTGCAGCCCGATCCGGACGAAATTCGCGCAGAGACTCAATTTCCCGTGCCCTCTTCTCTCAAGGATGTCCGGAGCTTCCTTGGTTTGTACTCCTATTTTCGCCGCTTCATCCGGAATTTCGCCGATTTTGCGCGGCCTCTCACCGAGCTTCTTAAAAAAGACGTCCCATTTACTTGGAATTCGCCTCAAAGCACTGCATTTTCGGCACTCATTGCAGCCCTCACGACTACGCATATATTAGCCCACTTTGATCAGACTGCCCCGACAGACGTTCGTACGGACGCGAGTGGCCACAGAATTGGTGCTGTTTTAGCTCAGCGTCACCATGGACGTGACTGTGTCGTCACCTACGCCAGCCGCCTTTTATCCCCTGCCGATAGGAACTATTTCATCACCGAAAGAGAGTTTCTTGCTCTTGTTTGGGCTGACGCTAAATTTCGTCCGTACCTCTTCGGCCGCAGTTTTACTGTTGTAACTGATTATCATGCACTCTTCTGGCTTTCCTCGCTCAAGGATACCACGGGACGTCTCTGTCGTTGTTTTCTCCGCCTCCAAGAATACACCTTCTCGGTCGTGTATAAATCTGGTCACCTTCATCAAGACGCCGACTGCCTGTCACGGTATCCAGTGGATCCACCAGACGCCACAGAGAGAGCTACGGAGGCTTGCGTCTTATGAATATCACACTTTCTTGATATCGCTTCTGAGCAACGCTGCGACCCGGATTTACTTTCCATCATGGAAAGCCTGAGTTACGCTACTCCGCCCACTTCTCTGTACTTGTATTTTCTTCATGAAGGTGTTCTCTACCGCCACAACATGTGCCCTAATGGTCCTGACCGCCTTCTCGTCGCGCCTTCCCATTTGCGTGTAGATGTTCTCCGACAGCTTCACGATGAACCTGCCGCTGGTCACCTGGGAGTCACCCGCACTTATGATCGCGTCCGGCACTGTTTTTTCTGGCCACGCCTATATTGCTCTGTACAAAAGTATGTCGCCAGCTGCGACCTTTGTCAACGTCGAAAACGACCAACATCGCCTCCAGCTGGCCTTCTTAACCCTATTGAGATCCCTGCTGAACCATTCTACCACGTAGGGCTCAACCTTCTCAGGTCATTTCCCACTTCTGCATCCGGGAACAAATGGGTTGCCGTGACGACCGACTACGCGACACGTTACGCGATCACCCGTGCTCTTCCAACCAGCTGCGCTACCGATGTCGCCGACTTTCTACTGCATGACATCATATTGCATCACGGCGCTCCCCGACAGCTCGTTACTGAACAAGGCCGATACTTTTTATCTCGCGTCGTCCAGGATATCGTACGTTCCTGTTCCACGAACCACAAGTTCACAACGGCATACCATCCACAAACTAATGGACTTACAGAGCGCCTGAATCGCACTATCACGGACATGTTGTCAATGTATGTTTCTCCAGACCACCGTGACTGAATCGAAACGTTACCCTAAATCACCTTTGCTTACACCTCCTACAGACATGATACCGCAGGCTATTCCCCGTTCTATCTTTTTTATGGACGGGAACCCTCTCTGCCTCTTGATACACACCTTCCCGATGGTTCAAGCTTCCCTGTCACATACGTCCGCGTTGCCATAGAGCGAGCCGACGCAGCACGACAGATTGCCCGATAATGACTCCTACTTTCTGAAGCTTCTCAGAAAGAACAATACGATCGTCACCACCGCGAAGTTTTGGATGCACCAGGTTCTCTCGTACTCTTGTGCACCCCATGTCGTAACAACGGCCTCTCACAAAAACTTTTATTTCGCTATGACAGACCATACAAAGTCCTGTGAAAGATCACCAACCTCACCTTCGAGATACAGCGAGTCGTTGACGAAGCGCACTCCATGTCACCACCATCCACTGTTGTGCACGTCGTAAGACTGAAGCCTTATGTGTCACCCAACACTCCCCTTTTGTGACAAGCGCCGGGTCGGCGCTTTAACGCCGCGGGGTAGTGCCACAAGGCAGTAGTGGGATTGGGGCATAAAGCGGTAGAGGGTCCCTGCCTGAAAGAAAAGACTACGATGTGGATAGACTGGTCCCAGCCCGCCAGTGTGCCAGGCCTTGTCGTCGCTTTTAATTGTCGTAAATATCTGCAAATATACGTTTCCTTGTAAGATTATCTTCGACAATGCTGCAGGAATTGTCAGAGCCATATTGTAGGGATCATGTCGCCGTTAGCTAGCACGCCATCAGCCCCGTACAAACGCAAGAGCAAACCTGTCATTTTCTGTACTTTATACTAGCATACGTAGTCTTCTTCCCTAGCGCATGCCCCTGTCTAATCTAGTACAATCATCCGGCAGTAGTGTACTGATACTATTAGAAACATGGCTCAGTGACGACATTTCAGATACAGAGGTAGTTGTTGTTGTTGTTGTTTCCCTGTGCAAATGGCTCGTACCCAAAGAAGGGGATTGGCCGATTATAAGGTGAATTTGCCCTAAACTTTCAGCATTGCGTCATTCCTGCAATTTTTTTTGTAACTTAATTTTGATTTGAAATACCGATATCAAGTTTGCAGAAAAAAAAAGAAAAATAGTGAGACAGCAATTTAGCAAGAAAATCGTTTAGTCGCAGTGATGTATTCTTGAACGGCGAATAAAACATCCCTGTGGCTGAAACCCAGTGTAGAGGCTCCAAATGAAAGAAGATCAGGTTGTGATAGTTGCAAGCCCAGTCTTTGAAGAGGTGGTGCTAGTATGCTTTGCCTGAATAAATCGAAACGGCGACATTGTAATAAAAAATGACTGATCGTTTCCTCTTGATTACAGTAAATGCACATAGGGGAATTCAATATGCCTGATCTATGCAAGTAAAAATTGAGGGAGGTAACGCGGCAACGAAATTTCGTGATGACAACTTCCATCATCCTTGATTTAGTCAGTTCACTGCGCCAGGGAAATAACAAGTGTTTGTACTCTGGAGAAGCCGTCAGTGCAGGGTCAGATAAATTTTGCCTAATTTTAAGTGTGCGAAATCGCGCCACCGTAATGTATACTGTATGAGGGAAAATAGGAATAATTGGTGTCGAAAGGGATGCCTTCGCAAGAGAGGTACTGGCCGATTTGTCAAACTTTGACGTCTTTCGTCACGATCGTAAAAATGCACGTGGCGGAGGCGTACTCATCGCCACTAAAAAAGAACTATTATGCTATCTAATCAACACATCTTCACAACTAGAATCATTATGGGTAATATGCCGTGCCTCTACCGAAGCAATAATACTAGGCATATGCTATAGGCCCCCTCGAACTGACCCAGACTTCCCCCGCAAGCTTAATGAAATCTTATCCCAGCTAACTAATAAACACCCTAAAGCACGTATTCTGCTTTATGGTGATTTTAACATTCCCTTCATTGATTGGCTCAATCAGGTTTCACCAACCTCGGGAAATACTGAAGGAAGAGAATTCGTCGATGTTTGCCTCAACATTAACCTCATTCAACAGGTAACCGAACCAACGCGCGTCACTAGTGAATCCTCAAACATTTTAGACCTGGTACTAACAAATAGCCCCGAAAGATTAAAATCCATTGCATACTTACGTGAAATCAGCGATCACAAAGTGATTCGTACAATATTTAACTTCACCCCAAAAATATGCCCCACTTTTCCGCAAAACGATTCACTTGTATGATAAGGGTAACTATGAATTATTAATCGTGAATTACGAGATTTGCTACCATACTTCGAACTCAATCTCGGTTCCTGTTCTCTCAATGACAGCTGGATAATGCTTAAGGACAAGATAACTGACTTGACTAATAAATTCATCCCCACAGTTAGCTTCACTGCCAATAAAAATAAACCACGGTTTTTCAAAAGTTTTAAAACACTTGAAAATAAAAAAGCGCCTCTTCCGAGCTGCGAAGTTTAATGGTAATGCGTGCGCATGGGGCAAGTACTATGGAGGAGGAGGAATAAATGAGGAAGGACAGGGAGGTTAGCCAGTTAGGCAAGTACTATGCTGCGGAAGATTCTTATTATGCTGAAATTAAAAAAGCGAAACAGACAATCTATCACAATGATTTATCGAAAATTTGGAAATCTAACCCTAGAAAATTCTGGGAAATCATAAACCGGCAACTAACACGAGACATCATGCTTACAAATCGTAAAATTGAAGACGTAAGCGACACTGTTTCTGCCAATATCTTTAACACCACGTTCTCATCAGTGTTCATGAACTGAAGAAGCCAACGTATCGTTTCTTACGCCACCTACCACTACATTACCAGTGATCGCCCCTGTTGTGCTATCCGTTAGTGGCATTTCATCACTTATTGACAAATTAAAACTTTCATCGTTAGGTGGCGTAGACAATATTAACTCTAAATTGTTAAAAAATAGTAAGGAAATATTTGCAGTGTACTTTTCGATGATGTTCTCATTGTCACTCGAAACAGGAATTTACCAAACCACTGGAAGGAGGGAAAGGTAATTCCAGTCCACAAATCAGGTAACAGACAGTCCCCCCTAAATTATCAACCCATCTCTCTAACAAGCGTCCCCTGCAAGATCATGAAACATGTCATATATTCACACATCATGAACTTTCCTGACACTAACAATTTTTTTTTCATTCTTCCCAGCACGTATTTCGAAAATCGTTATCCTGTGAAACCCAACTTGCTATATTTATTCGTGATATGCACTCTTCTCTCGACCGTCACTTTCAGACCGATGCAATCTTTCTCGACTTCGCAAAAGCCTTTGATAAGGTTCCGCACAAACACCTACTGTTAAAACTTTCTCAGCTGAACCTGCACCCCAACATTCTTGCATAGATCACACAATTTTTTACTAACCGCTCTCAGTTCGTCTCCATTGAAAACACCCGTTCTAGCTCCCTCCTAGTAACATCCGGCGTCCCCCAAGAATCTGTACTCGCACCCCTCTTGTTCCTAATATATTTTAATGATCGTCCTATTCATGTATCTTCCCATATCCATTTATTTGCCGAGGACTGTGTCATGTACCGCACAGTTACTAACATTTCTGATCAAACTACACTCCAACAGAATCTGGATCTCGTGCAAGAGTGGTGTGATCTTAGGTTAATGAAGCTTAACCCCACTTAATGCAAACTCGTCTCATTTCAACGCCAGCACAATCCTTTATCATTCTCATACCTAATCTCTAATTCCGCCATCGAACAAGTTCAGTCATATAAATACCCAGGCGTCACCTTAACATCTGACCTTTCCTGGAACACACACATCAACAACATCATATCATCCGCGAACAAAACTCGGTATCCTAAAGCGTCATTTGCGTCACGCACCAGTAGACATAAAACGTATGGTTTGCGAATCGCTCATCAGACCTAAACTACAATATGCAGCGCCCATGTGGAGCCAGCACCAGGTATACCTAATAAACGAAATAGAATCTGTGCAAAATCGTGTCACTAGGTTCATTCACTCTTCATATTCATACGACATAAGCATATCATCCCTAAAACGTGACATTGATATTGCTAATCTTTCTGTGCGTCACCGCATCGCCAGCCTCTGTTTGTTTCACACGTTCTTTCACAGTTCCCTCAATCAAGCACCTTACATCATCCCACCAACGCGCATATCTCACCACACAACCCATCTTTATTCAATCGCACGCGCACGCGCTCGCACTACTACTTTTGCTGCCTCATTTTTTTTTTCGCACAGCAGTGGACTGGAATGGCCTTCCCTGTCGCATTGCAGCCATCACATGATCATCAACGTTTGCGCAAAACATAAATACATAATGTTTGTCAGAAGATCACTCTCGGTAACCTCCATTTGTTAACCCACGCCTTATGTAATACCCCCTCACTGGGGTCTTTAGGGTAATAAAGTGAAAAAAAAATATTACCTTTTCTCCCGCGTAGGACCGTGAACGCGTGTACATATGTGTGAGTTTATGTAGTGTGTATCCCTTTGTCCGTCTTCGTGTATATAAAAGTCTCTCGTTGTCCTCGAACGTCCTCTGTCTTCATCTGGCTAACCTGCACCCACAGTTGCCCACAGCCGCACAGCATGTGGCTCCCGTATGCTACTCTTGCTGTTTGCCGTCACTGCACTTCTTTTTTTCTTTTGCGTCAAAAGTGGACGGAAAGAGCTACAGTTGCAATGGAATTAAATATATTCATATGGTCAGCACCCTTGCTATAATCCACAAGCCAGGAAGACCCCACCCTGATAACCAAAGCGCGGCAGTTACTTCCGTGATGAAATAGTCCCAATAATAAATTCGGCTAGAGTGTACTATAACTTATGCTTAAAGAACACCAGCAGATGATGAAGCCAAACAGGGTATTAGGGACACTAACAGGCCTGTTTTACTTGTGTTGTAATAGCTACAATATAGGTCTAATGAGAGGACTACAATGCAGCTAAATGAGTCCAATTAATGTTCAATATACGTTGCTTGGCTTCTTTATCTGTTGGTTTTCATTAAGGCTGCATCAAAGGAAGGAACTACTCCTTAGATTTTAGTTCTTTAGAGCAGCTACTACAGTCTATTACAACTTCATAATTTAGTGTTATTTCCTCCTCAAAGGCGGTGTATGCAAGTCTGCATCGATCTGCGTGTACTCCAGACTGGCGTCATGAGCCTGATGGCCGTTGACCCCGGCTGCAGAGAAAATTGTCGAGAGCAAGGGCGGCGCTATTTCTTTAGTCGCTGAGGTGATCAGGTGCCGCACTTCGGTCATCAGAGCGGGGCCTCCCCCGACTTCTACAATGTAGAACACAATATAAATTGGCGCGGTTCTTCGACAGTGGTGTCACCAGCTTTTGCCACCAGTCATAAGAACACGCTTATCGTTGCAGGCTTCAGTGTATTCGCATTTGAAGTAAAAGTGCCACCGACGCCTTGTGTTGTACCCAGCTGTACCTTTCATGGGTCACTGCACTATCGCTTTCTTTTACGATTTGAGTTTTTGTTTTAGTGTTCAACCTATGCACTGTGCGATAAAAGTGGAACGCACTGGAGGCAATTAGATGTCCCAGTTTTGTGGTGGCATGGCGTAAATGAACTTCACAACAAGATCAGACTTAAAAGAGACATAATGAAGTGTTTTTTTTGTGGTTGTTGCATGACATTTTGATGAGGTTGTTGCACTGCCGCTTAATATATGTGATACGCTTCCCGACTGTCTGAAGACTGTATTGATATAGGCGTCATTCAAGATTTTTTCCGGCTTTGTCCGCAACAGCACCCTGAGTGACCATACGCATGGAGCCTTTTAAGACGATTTGTTCACCATTCTAACAATGGCAATTAGGTAGATAATGCAATGACCGCTGATTATACCTTCCTGCATCATACGTGGCTCAACAATACAGGATGCATCCCTGACATCCCTGAAGATATATAGCTACTGCTGTGACGTTGAAGCCGCCTCCTGCAACAACAGAAACAAAAGGTACAGCAGCAGAACCAACACATTTTCCTTCTACTTCTCTATGAAGTGCAAGCGTCTTATCGTACATATTTAAACACACAACCAAACAAACGTACGCGCACACACTTCTATGCAGCGTCGATTTTTATGTTCTCATGTTTCGTCTTCCAGCGTACGGCAGCCAACCAAGCAGTCGTGCTGCTTTGATAGCCGTCTTTCTCTCTTAACCTTTATCGTTATTTATCAATATATTTTTTGGACGAGCCCCCATAATTTTCAGCGTGAGTGGCCACGCTCTCGTGAATGAGATCTTTAGTGCACGCCGCATCATCAGTTAGAAACCTTATAGCTCACCTTGTGGATCAGCTCAAAAGAAGATCCCCTATTGTACACCCTGCGCCAATTACCAGAAATAAGTTTACACTCGCGGTCAGGTTTCACGGAGCGTCGTTCAGGGTCCTTTTTTGTTGATACACATGAGGCGACACGCGTCAAAGCGGTGCGTCGAAAGATCTCCTGAGTACCTTCAATACAAAATGCACGAAGGAGTGACCGCTATGTGTTTACGGACAGCTGAAAGGGTAAACATTTCAGTGTCACATGTGCGATGTTCTCGCAGGAACGCGTTAAGGTGTGAATTCATATATATTTCTCATTTGCTGACCACGTGCCTCGAATCGGTCCTAATGGCCCATGTCGTTAAGCGTGCTTGTTGCGTGCGGAAATGGCAGAAACGCGTTGTCTGCAGATGTCTCTCCGTGTCTGCTATGCCGTCAAAGGTGATGTGTGAATTCTTATTCCTTGCCTGTGAAGCGAGAAAACGCAACACCATTTTTTTTTCACCTGGTGTAAGGCTTCGTGTAATTAAGTGTAAATACACGAGACTTGAGTACAGTGAAATACCTTTTCTATCTTTTAACCTCCATACTTTCGCAGATTCTTGTCGCGAAGTGGACTATGTAGGTTATGCTTGGCACGGAATATACCAGCGAATAGTTATTATACGGAATCGTCACCAAGGGATCTAAAATGCAGTCGACGAAAAGTGAAAGTTAGATGTGTGTTCGCAGGGGTAAAAGTAAATAATTTCTTGCAGTGCAGGTTAAACTGGAGATTATCCAAAGAGGCCTTTAAAACATGCGAAGTGTCTTGACGACGATTCCGCGTCGCGCTGTCCCTGAGCCGAGTGTAACGTAAAAGATTTTCTGGGGTTCAGAAGGAGCCCCAGAACCACGCGATTGGGGTCCTGTTCCTTGCCTTTGTTCTTCTCGTACTTTTTTTTTGTTCTAACCATGATCAGTTTGTCTTTCATTTCTTCGTTGCATAAATACGCGGTGTCGTTGCCTTTCTGCTGCCGAAGGGCGCAATTAGGAAAGCCACGACCGACAGTCTGAATTGATGGCTTTGGTTGTATTAAGATATCAATGAAGTTTATATGATTGGTATGACGTAAGGACAAGTTAGCGCACCGATAAAGCGCCAGCTACTCCATAGCTCTTGAGGATATTTGGCATAAAGCGGACACATTCCTCACACTAACAGAAGCAATAATGAAACATCGCAATTAAAAACTGTCGAGCTGATTTTTAACGGTAAAACCAGGACGTGAAAAAAAAAAGATCACTCAGGTACGCTGGTGAAACGTACAACTTCTCAAACTAACGTCGAAACATAAATGATGCGCTGCATGTCTAATAGAGAATTGAAGCAGCACCTAATAATAAAGGTATGCCCATAATACAATTGATAATGAAGCTAATATCGCTGAGATGCCACACGTGTGCGCTTTTCTAGTCTTTTTTTTCTTTCTGTCAGATGTTTCGCTTTCAGCCATTGACAGCCTCTACCGCCAGTTTATGACTACATATTTCGCGAATTTCGCTAAGTGCATGTGGTCACCACCCAACAGCGTTGTGTGTGGTTTACGTGCTAAGTACGAATACCCAACGACTCGTGTAGTTAGCATATGATCTTAAAAGAAATATACGAGTTTGAACACGAGAGTAATGAACGGGCCAGCAGTAGCGCGTGCATTTTCTTTTCTCATTGGCCTTCTTGTAGCCTGAACATTATTTGGTATAACGAGTGAACTGTTGATTCGAGTTAACGTAAAAGGCAGAAGGCAGATAGAAAGAAGAAAATCATCATCGCATGAACGTGAGGTGGAATAAATGTGGCATAGCATACAGCCAGCGGGCTTCTATAGTTCATTTCTATTCACGATTATGCGCGTGCACGGTAAAAGGGTCCGTCTTTGTTTCTCATGACGTAATTAGTGTAAGTCCATTCGCCCTTGTTCCGTTAAGCGCAATGTGGAACTAAGTTTCAGTATGGAGGTGAAAGAAAGGAGGTTTGGTCGAACCACAACATAGCGTGTCGAGTTGAAACCCCGCATGGTTGGGAAAATGCACAAAGGAAGATTTCGTTCCCTGTGGATCTTAATAGAGAGAAGTCCGCCGCCATTCATTTTTCCGCATCTCTGTGCCGCTAGTTAGGGAGACGCGCTCTCTCACTGGGTGTGGTCGAGCTTTAGAATTTCCGTTTCATGCGTCGAGGAACTCTCATTTTGGTCGGGGATACAAGCTCTTAGTGTGGAGAGCTGTGGCTTCGGCATAGTGTTCCTCCCTCTAAGCGAGCACCAGCTGTCGGTGGGTGTTAAGCCTGTTGCCGTGCAACACGATGCGAAGCTACCGTGTCAGTTTATGTCAGTGTACATCAGAAAGGGATTTCTCCTCAAAGCGTACACTGTCAGGAGCTGCCGGTACGTGTTGAGCGTACACAGAGTGTCGGTGAAGATTTTAGTATATTAGCATTATCTAGAGAGGGTAAACAAAAGTTTGAAGACATCGGAAAGGGGGCTAATTCATATTGTTTTGAACAGTGCATCTATTTGTTGAAGATGACATATGAAATATTTTGCTTACTCCCAGGCTTTTCGCGGCCTTCTGGTGGAAGCATACGTGAAATATGTACGGTAGAAAAAAAATGTGTTCTCACATTCACTCTTTTATTTACGGCAGCATACCAAGTTGTGATATACTGAAAATTTAATCCCTAACTAGAATAAAATACCAAGAAGGCCTAAATTTTGATGATTTCATAAACTTCTTATTGCTATTGTGACAACATTCTCATGCTCTGAAGCAGTCATTCTGGGCTGGTAATATCGCTCGTAGTTGAATAAAATAAATAATATTGACTAATTGATGGTAACTCGTTATGACACCGCCACTCTTAAGAAGTTGTCTAAACGCAACTACCAACCGCGATGGTCTACTTGGCCCGACTGCTGACCAGCAGGTCACGGGATCTAATCCTGGCCGTAGTGGCTGCATTTTCGGTGAATACTAAAATGCTTGAAGCCCTTGTACTTTGATTCGGGTGCACGTTAAAGAGCCCCAGGTGGTCGAAACTCGCGGAGCCCTCTACTACGGCGTCTCTCATATTCATAACGTGGTTTTGAGGCAATATACCACAGCAATATTATGTTATTTAAACTCAACAACGAGAGGCATATATCACTAGCACTATACAATCACACCGCGAAAATCTGATTTCACCAGAGCGTAATCATCAATCACTTGACAAACTTTTACAGCACTCACTCCGACGTACCCTAGCATAACTAAGTGGGCTCAGTGAAGAGTAGCTGCCATTAAACTATCACCCCGCCACTAAGCCGATATGCTAATATCAGTGGAGAAGGGGTGGAGTTCTGCCAAATCCCGAATGACGTTTTTCGAGAGCGACTACAGTTCGCTTTCGCGTCAGCCATGGCCAATTTGATGGGGGACACTGCTTTGGCTTCGCACAGACTTTAACCCTGAAACGGGCACCATTACAAAATGCTATTCCGCAGCTTCACCAGTGAGCTCCATAAAAGGCAGCTGACGTTTCATAAATCATTACCGCTGATCGTACTATAGTACGTGTGTAATAGGAAAACAAAATGCTGCAAAATAGTGCCTCGCTTGCAGGCTCAGTGGTGGTGAGGCGCAGCGCTTCTCTAATGAGCCACAATTAAATTACGCAAGCAGTGGCTTCCCCTGCACACCGCATCGGCTTTTGCCAACTCATGAGTCATATGC
Source organism: Rhipicephalus annulatus (assembly GCA_013436015.1). Lineage (NCBI taxonomy): Eukaryota > Metazoa > Arthropoda > Arachnida > Ixodida > Ixodidae > Rhipicephalus > Rhipicephalus annulatus. Next base: position 339,344 of record WOVY01012363.1, read on the forward strand.
ATATTCGCTCCTGTTTAAGTGCTCCATGTGTGCAAATGGCGTGAATGAAGAGCTGGACGCTTCAGTTAACAGATGTGTGGGTGGCGATTCTCCGGAAACGCTTTTCTTTTGTTTGGTTTCACTATGTTTATGAAGCTGCTAAAAAGTGATTGAGAAGGTGCAAGATCAAAACATCACTCTACAACCAAGAATCCTCGAAAACATGTTTTACCATGGTTGGTGGGGGATGGTGGTGGTCGTTATAAGGGAGAGGAAAAAGGCACCTAATTTCTTTCTGCCTATAGGCAACATGGCGCAGTTCCTTATAGGGGTGGGGGGAAGGGGGGATAAAAGAATAGAAGGAAATAAATAAAGAAATAGAGATGCAAGCAATGGAAAATAGAAGGAGATAGAAAAGTGGGGATCCGGTCGAAGCGGTCCAAGGGCGGGGCACCACAATGTGAGAGCTGCACGGCGGCAGGAGACCGCGGAGGGTGAACCAGTCGGCAGGGGTGGTGCTGTCGTCGGAGATCGCGAGGGCACGACCGTTCAGCTTGAAATCCTCCGAGCGAATTCCCCATGTTTTACCATGAAAACACACAAGCAACAATTATTGCTTGTACATGTAGAGACACTGTCTCAGCCTTTAGATGCGCACAGTATTAGTCTTTCATTTGTGTCTTCTCTATATCTTTGTTTAATGGCTCTGCACATAGCTAGAATATACCAGTTAATTACTGCGCCTACGGATTGGTCTATCTTGAATTCAACTCTGCCTGGCATTGACTTGGCATATTTTTCCAAAGTTTTGTCTGTGCCAAAGTGTGGGTGGAGCCAGGGCTGCAGTCGCATTTTCCCTTTTCAGTGAAGTGCTTTATTAGGGCTGTTGGCCCGGCTGAATATAAGTAATTAGGATATTTCCTTTGAACAGACAGTACATATGTTAAACTCAGGTTAATACCGTGCAAGCTTCAGAAATGGCTTCGGAAGGTACGATGGTACGGATAGCATCCACCGCACCCTACGTAGCGAGTTGCCGAAATCAGCATAGAGTCGGCAGTCTAATTATGATTGCTATAACATTGATTGCCAAGGTAATCGCTCACTGACTGGTGGTGATTCGTGATAGTGCATCCAAGCTAAGGTTCACATTTGTTTTTGCGAGGAAAGTGTTTTTAATAACCGAGGTAGTTTTTCGGTATTGTGATAGATTGGTCTTGCGCTGTGAATGTGACATCCTATAATAAATCGCCCCACACTTCAGTAAAGACGAAGGTCTCATCACCAAATAACACTCTTATGGTCGATCGCCTCTCGGGACGCGTTATTCACTTGACTGGCATGCAAACAGGGATGTGGAAGGAAGCAACATTCTTGTGGTATCTGTAGTATTAGTTCCGGAAGCGTAAGCCGACCGAGAGTCAATTTGTCGTGGTGTGGAGGGAAACTAATAGAGCTACGATAAGTCAGTGCGCTCCTCGTATACGCTTCAGAAATAACCTAAAAATAAAGCCGTCATCAGTCTTCTCAAAGCATTTTCGATGAAGAAAAAAAAAACACTTTCCTCCCCCTCCAACGAAACCCGGAATACGTAAAAAATTAGTCTTCTCCGAAGCCTCCTGACTTCTCACAATCTCAGGGTCAATAGACACGCCGGACACCTCTCGAGCTGCTTACGATCACGCTTTGGTGTGTTTTCTTTGAAACTTATTTCTCTTATTTGGGTGCACAAATGCCTGTTTTTCACCCGCTGCCGGTCAGATGACAGTGTCAGGCTGAGTGGTGTCGCGCGGTGTCGCTTCATCATGTGCGGTTGCTCTCCGCCGTACGTGGTGGTCATTCAGCCGCGATATAGTGGGCTCACCGCATCATAACTCACGGCGCCCGGCTCTCTGCATGAAGGCTAGGGTGGAAGTGGGGACAGGGACGAATGCAAGAGGGAGCAATGCCACTATTTTTCCAAGTTCTATGTTTCCTTAGTCATGCCACTCTCATTTCGTGTATTTCGGAATGCCTTGTCTCAAACCACAAGCAAAGCATCTCGCACGGTTCCTGAATCAATCACCTATGACGACTCAGGGGCCAAAGCAAAGTTACATCATAGAACTGCTAGGCGCTTACTCCCTTATGAACAACAAGAACAACAACAACAACAACAACAACAACAACGGCGCGCCCCTTTGGCACCAGGAGCATACGCGATTTGGGATAACCCGGACTTGGGATAACCCGGATACGATAAACGCACTCTGAAATTTCGGCGAGTAAAAACACTGTCTCCTTACATTTAACGAGCTCCAAACTAAATGAATTTAAGAACAACTTAAAAGTAGTTTCAGCGTAACTACAGAAGCGAAAAAACAGGGATTCACTTCCATAATTGCGCTGGAACTACTTTCAAGTTGCGTTGTTCGTATATTCAATTATGTCCTACCAACTTGCCCACATTTCCACGCTTCATAACTCCAAACTAAATACAGCAGGACACTTACAGGAGGGCGCATAATCATGCCTTAGCTCCGCTCCAATCACTCCCATAAACAGAGAGAAGTATGCCTTTTGAAAAAAAAGAAGAGGACAGAATCTTTCACGCACTTTGCGTTGAAACGGCACGCTACACTCACGAACGCCGTTACTGCCACGAATGACGATGGGGATCATTCCGACTCCTACCCTTACACAAACTAATACCCCATTCGCCTCGCACAACTTGAGCTCGCGTGCGCGATAGTGGATCCCAACCCATTGAATACGGCACCAGCCATCATTTCGAGTCAAGAGAGGCGTTCGTGTCAGTAGCCATATTCGTCGAGTTTCGACTTGGCTGCCGTTGCGTGAGGATTGTCAAGCTGAGAAACTTCTTATTGCTCCATTATGCGCGCTTTCAAACTGAAATTGTCCGTGGTATTGCACTTAAGAAGGCAAATTTATATAAAATCCTCTATCTTCTTTGTTGTTCAATCGCAGAAATAAAGAGTGTGTGAGGGAGAGGGGTTCGGTTGGGTACGGTCGCTCAACAGTTTCACTTTGCGCTGCTTCTATTTTGTGGTTCAGGTGCATTCACTTCCAAAATGCGTGATTCAAATAGCACGTTTAGAAAGTGAATGCACGTGCAGAAGGCTTTCGGGAGGTTTAGTGGGAGAGGATTCTTCCTACAACCAACTCAGAGAAATATGTTGGCTTTTGCTCAGAAGTCGTCTTTGGCGAATGCAAAAGCGACGGTGTGACTTTATTTTATCAATAAAACTAAGGTAAAGATCTGGACTTGATAGCATTACCTGAATCATTTGCACAGCTGTTAGATGCATTAATGCAACTTAGCAGCACGAACGAAAGGTGCAAATTAAGAAGGTATACAAACAAGCCTTACTATCAACTGTGCTGTTTTAAGCATATATTTGCTTTTGTCAAAAATGTGGGTTTCCAAGTAAAAGAGATTTTCGAAAATCAATTACAGTAGACGTATGAGGCTTTGTTTATGAAAAACCTTCTTTATTGTTTGAGACCGATTTAGCTGTACAACCAGAGTGTGTACGGTGGTTTACATGATGTGTTTGGACTTGCTGTTTTACTTTGAACTTTCTATAAATCTTGTTGTTTCATAAGTATATCGGAGTTCACTCGCTTTCACATTGCGAGTCAGTATAGGTTTTCTCTAGTGTACACTGCTATGGCTCTGTGCTCTCCACTAAAGTAGAGTACTACGTGCTCTAAATCATTGAACACTTTTTGAATGCGTAGACTTTCGTGATCTACTAGGCTCACCGGCTTTCCTTTAAAAAATTCTCTAGGCAGGGTTCTTTCACAGTAGAGTACGAAGCACTCTAAACCATTAATAACTTTTTTAAACACAATTGTAGACGCCTAATGCTCTCTCCTAGTGAAGCACATCGTATTTTAAATAGTCGAACACCCTTTCTGTGCACACTTTGCTGCATATAGTGCTCTGAGGTGTTGAAGATTTATTATATACGCAATATACATCATGAGGTGAACATTTTTTTCCAGGCCACCTATAAGGGCTTTCCCCTAGTAGAGTAAATTATACTCTACAATGATGAACATTTGTTCTAAACGATTCTTGATGCTTGGGTGCTTCGTGTCGATGCGGTTTGGAATGACAAGGCGCCCACGCAGTGTAGTCGTTATTACTCGTATGAATAACCTACTGAACATGGACGATTTCGAGGTGGATCCAAGGCATTTTCCAATGCCATATAATCGTGTTGATCTTCTGGCCCCTTGTTATTAAATGCAGTGCTCTGCTATTGCTTTGAACTTTTTGAAATGAACACTGACGCTGTGACAATAGTACCCTGAATAAATAGGTACTATCCTGGTCATTTCCTCTGTAGGGGATTGGAGGGCAGGGGCATTGGTTTAGGACGAACGTCACAAACCAATGTCATAATGAAATGGCTTAACAAGACATATCTGTGAAGTCTGTCCTGAAAAACGTTTTTCATCTCACCTGGGGCGCATACCTGCTCTACCACGTCCCTTTTAGTGCTGATATATCACACGTGTTTGCGCAAATGTCTGCGGAACAGCCGAAAGAAACATTCATTTGTTTTTACCTGTAAGAACATACTAATTGCATTACGATGAATCTGCTAGAAGAATGAACGCAGTAGCAATGACGACTTTTTAAGGTCACCCTAAAAGGAAGTTTACCACTAAGATATTATATTGAAGCAAGTTGACCTTCCGGCCCCTTGTTAATGAATGCAGCACTCTGCTATCACTTTCAATTGAACGGTGACGCTGCGACAATTACTTCAAACGTAAAACAGGCACAAATGAAATACACATGTCGAAATGCCGACAGTAGAGACCAGTCACTATTCAAATAGTGAGTGAAGGAAACTGATAGCGAGCAAGCCCTTAAAACAGAAAAGCGCTTCTCCCAACAACAAAAACGCAACCCAAGGAACCCAAAACCGAGCCTTGCATCCCCCATGTAGAGCTTGCCTCTTTAGTGACCTTCTGTACTCTCCTATAACTTTACTGTGTTGGGAAAGAGTCACCGCTGAAACCGCTACGGGACGCCCCATTGAATCGCCGCCTCCCTTGTCACCAGGGGGCAGTAACCCCGCTAAGCCGGAGCCATTTGGCGCTTCTCGGCAGCGCCCGAAGTGTGCAGCTTTAATTTAAAAAGCATCAAATCATTTTTTTTCTTCAAAACCATCCTGCTGAATAGGTGCTTTCGCGCACCTATTCAGTCATCTGCGGTGTGCGTGGTTAATACCGGAGAATACGTAGTTGATAGAAAGCGCCGTTGTTTCGTTGCCTCTGTTTCCAACTGCTTCGTTCTCACTTTTTAGTTTCTTAATTGCCTTTGACGGCCACTTCCAACACCGACATCTTGTGCCTCTGTGAGAACGGTGTTTTTATCGTAACCGTCATTCACGAGACCCTGCTCGCTTAAGCATTGCACCGTCCAAATTACCCGTTTTGTTTTCTTTTTTTTCTGTAAGATGATGCTGTACTTCCGGTTCATTCTCAACTTTCTTTCCTCGTTTTTAGTCGAAATGTTTGCAGGTACAGCAAACGTCTCGTGTATGCTCGTACGAGTACCAACCTTTTACTCTAACGAAAGACGGCTACGATTCCCTTATTCTTTTTCACTCCAGTTGAAGTCACCGTTCCTCGGCGAGACATCAAACACGTATTTGTGGACTGGCCGAAAAAGGATGTTAATAGAAGACTGAAGAAAAAATAACTTTTTTGTCAGTAAATTGCTGTGTCCTGATTTCAGAATCACCACTCGGTTGCCGCGAGAAGGCACTTGGTAAACTAAAAGCATGCAAGAAGAAAAAGCTGATGTTTTTATGTTCTCACCTATCTTTGTGCCCATCCACATAACGTTGCCTGATGAACCGTCACTATGTCTTCCCTCGAGTAGTTCGCACGACTGTAGCCACCGGCCACAATGGTTTGTCTTCTCGTTATTAAGGCGAAACTTTAGATGCCTCATCATCCGTTAAAGATGGCCGGCGTTGGCGTTAACAGGATTCATACAGAAATCATCATGTGTTAAACTAAATTATATACACCAGAACTTGAAGATGTAGTTGCGGTGACTCATCAAGTCAAGGTGAGAACGCACAGATAAGTTTCGGGACTTACACCGCTTTTTCGTTCACACTAAGCAGGCAAGCTTGCCAGCGCAGTGTGAGCAAGGTACCCATATGAGTTTCGAAACGACTATGTGCCTTTTCACCTTGACTACGTCAGTTAGCGCAACTACATCCTCATCATGATACCTGAACAGACAAACTTTCGTCAAACTATAGACTACACCAGAGCTTGCGACGTCGTCGTGATGTCATGGTGACGTCACATGTTGACGTCACCACATCCTAGCTTGATTAAAGTGGTACATATTCTCACTGGACATTTTTTTTTGCGTCAAATGATAGGCAAAGTCACTGAGAACATAGGAAGTGTACCGATATAAGCGTCAGTGTGCCCTCGAAAATTACAGCATGCTTTTAAAACCAACATTTGCTTCCTACTGTACCATCTATTCATGACACGGTATGAGCAGCGCCACCAGGCGGTAGTGCATGCGCAAGTTTTTGTGAAATATCCTCGTTAAAGCATCGCTTCTTCAACCTTCTGCTTAGTCTTCTGCGTGCCGCCCGTGGGGCAACTGTCGAGGCAGGGGAGGGGGGGGGGTCAAAAAGTTGGCATGACATCACCTGTAAAGCGCATGTTTTTCGCCAAAAATAAGAAGTTGGTCAGCAACTGCATGTTGCCTGGAGTGAAGTGCAGTAAAGAGAGTTAACTCCACTTGGTTGGTGTCCAGTCTCCGCCTCGGCCACGGCGCATGAAGTCGACGAACGCTTAAGCGGAAATCAGTGAAACTTGCCCCTATTGCCCCCTGTTTCACTTGTGCAGAACTCCACAGGGCAAAATATTGGCGCCGTGGCGACAAATTAGTAATCAAACGATTCCTTTGCACTCTGATAAGCGTATACTATCTTGTATTCGCATGCACTATTCCGGACTCCGCAATCTCGCTTCACAGATGACAGTGCCCACACGGCGCGAGCAGATGATCGGTATGGCGACGCGCAAGCTGCCATTTTTCTTGTGTGTTTTTGCGCTTGTTGTCATCGTAACTAGCCAGAGTGCTGCGTGAAATTACCAGGATTAGTACAGTAAGCTGATGTCAAGTTATGGTCGATGTCAGTGAGGGCAACGCTAAAAAAATAACTTTAATATCAAAATAATATATCTTATCGGCAATTACCAAGTGTCACACTTTTTCAAAGTCGTCTCCATATACAGGATGGTTGTATGACAGAGTAAAGTCTCCTCCGAAAAAAATAAAGGATTGTCAGTGCCTCGCCAAAGGTTCCTCAATCCATGAGGCAGTGCAAGATCGTGTTAGGTGCAGAGAACTTTTATGGGGGGTTGGTAATGAATACATCCACTAAGGAAAAGAAGAGCATGGTGCTCGCTTTCGAGTCGCCTTAGGCGAATGCTTTAAGATCTCTGTGAGTTTTTATGACCCGAGTGACTGTAACAATTTTAAATTTTAAAATATCCCCGAACCTAAGTACCAAGTATATTTACTTTTTCTTATAGGCCGGCCACGGAACGCGCAGCAATCACTGCGGCCTACCCGTCTATGGGGCTGGACGTTTGGTAACTCGTCACACGTATAGGTTACAACGGTGGCCAGTGGAACGTCATCAAACATTCCAAAGCCCAAGAGGCCTAAGCAACGCTACTTCCAAAGTTCCGCCATCAGACGCACTTTCGTGAATGCGTGCTGCACCACGTCATTTTGTCCTGCTCTACATAGGCTTTGTCGACTTGTTTGGAAGATCAAAAAACCTGCGAGGGCATTCATAAACTAGGACAAATAGTTTTAAAGAGCGCATTTTGTTTGTCCTCCTTGTTGAGTGCCGCAAAAGTGCCCCGCCACGGTGGTCTATTGGCTAAGGTACTCGGCTGCTGACCCACAGGACGCGTGTTCGAATTCGGGCTGCGGCGGCTGCATTTCCGATGGAAGCGGAAATGTTGTGCGCCCGTGTGCTCAGATTTGGGTGCACGTTAAAGAACCCCAGGTGGTCGAAATTTCCGGAGCCCTCCACTACGGCGTCTCTCATATTCATATAGTGGTTTTGGGACGTTAAACCCCACATATCAATCAATCGAGTGCCGCAAAAGTAAACGCTTTGCTGTTACAGAGTGTTGCGATTTCCCAATTGGCGACGGGTAGAGGATCTTTGCTACTGCAGCGTTCAGTTCAAACGAAGTCAAGTCACTTAGCGGGTCTTTCTGAGACTCGCTTTTATGTGTAGGCAATTGCTAAATTTGTGCCCATCAGCCTTTTTTTTCTGAGAAACATTCTGCCTATCCAACAACAATAGTAAATTCCCGATCTTAGTTTGTAAAAAAAAAACGGTGCCTCGGCGTCACCTTAGACACTCATGAGCGAATAAGCGCCGTCACAGAACATATAGATAACGCACTTGTACTGCACATACCTTCAGACGAGCAAGGCGCGTTTGCTACCGCAAACTTTCCGTAGTACACTGTAATTTGCCCGAATATCAGGGAGCACCCGTCTCGCCCCTCATTTTCATTGAATACGAACACTGTCGGTGAAAGGTTTTGAGGGTCGAGTGCCGTGTTCAACCACTGCTACTCGTCATTGTCCTTCGGTCTGTATCTATCGATCGGACTTGTGTCCTCGTCAAATAGATAGACCGACACTATATTTTGGACTGCTAGGAGCTCTGACTTGTGATGAGCTGACGCAGAAAATGGCTGTTAGCGTGAAACCCATTGTTTGAAGTTCGCTAGAGAGGCACGAGTGTGTTTAGAGGAGTCACCGGCACTAATCGATTATGGAAAGGCGTTGGAGTCCGATACGAGTCGATGAAAGCAATGAGTCGATAGGGGCAGCATCAATCCAAAATGTTCCCAACTTTACGATCATCGTGGCACCGTGAACAAACAAAAGTTTCTTCTTGGCAGCAGTTCGTATACTTTAGCAAGAAATGCTTTCATTGCCACGCTATAATCTGGTCTGTTGTGTTGTCACCTTTGATACCAGATAACAGGGCTTTATATGTGTCAGCAAACCCTCAGTCTCATTTCTAGTTAGAGAAGTGCCCTTCTCGGAAGGCCATTTGGCAGCCGTATTGATCTACTAAGACAGATTGGAAATGTCCCAAATAGACCACGAGCATTCAGATGCCCGAATTCTTTTTGTTTTGTTGATTTATGGCGTTAATGTCCATTTCTTATATACTTGTATAATATACTACCTTGAGGTTTAGTAGCCCGAACCACCATATGATTATGAAGAAAGCACTATGTTGTGAAGGTCTACAAAAATTTCTACCATATAGTGTTCTGTAACGTGAACTGGAATCGCGCAGTGCACCGGATTATAGTATTTAACCTCTATTGCATTTCAAACTGCTTGACCAGGATCGAACCCGCGACTTCCGGGCCAGTAGCCGAGTACCTTGACCTGTATGCCACGCTCGTGGGCACTCTTTGCTTGGCATTGAGAACTGCGAAAATATTTCAACAACATTAAAAAAAAGTCTAAAAGTTATCATTCATATTGCTATCCCTTTTGGTAACGTCCTAGGGTAACTAACTGGTATTACGGTAAAGAAGAAATGGCCGAGCATACCGACACCAGAGAATATAGCAGGTCCTCTTGTGTGCTCGATTATTTATTTTTTACCGTAATGCGCCATACTAGTTCGATTACGACAAACCAACTGGACCAAACTTCAACACTTGTGCTCCTGAGGTAATGGTCGTTCTCGACTCAGCAGGGGCCATTATTTTCGAGTTATTAATTTTGTGAATTCCAGACATTTTCCCAAAAGTGAAAAAAAATATCGAATGTTCAAAAAGATTTTAAATATCTTTATTCTAAACAAGAAAGATAGGCTAGCTTTATAGTGTCTTGTGTCATGACACGCCTCACTTGATGCCTAAAAAGTGCGCAAGTGCTCCTTCTATCCAACTTTGAAAAGTTTAATTTTAGCGTAGTTTTTCTTTCGTCGCAACAGCCTCTCATAGCACACGCAAGATTTTGCACCTTCATTGTTTCATGTACTACGTATTTCCTACTTCAACGTTGCCGCTAACAAAGAGAGCACCTCTGCATCCCGTTCCTCCGCCGCCAGTTTCAATCTTAAAGAGTGATCACTTACTGGCTTTTGATTCGCTTAACGGCAGAAATACGTCCCATAATTTTATCATGTCAAACACTTGACGTAAGTACTCATCACGCTAAGTGACCTTTCATCACCCTTTTAATACATATTTTGTGTCTCTTTTATTTTTTTTATCGACGGATCCACCACGTTGGAGCTGATTCACTCAAACGCCTATAACTTGCTGAATCATATGCTCGCCCTGTATTTTTTTTCCTTCACCGTAGCTTGCGTAGTAAAGGGTTTTTTCTGGGGATCCCGTCCGGGTCATATGTTTACCCCTTTGCGCAATGGGAATCGGACCCGGCCCTTTGGAGCAATTCAGGATGCTCTATTTACGCACTTTCATCGCCTCATTAACCGCCAGAAAGAGTGGCCTACGCGGTATATTAAGGGACGGCGTATACCATGCGCTTGCGTCAGCACACAAGAGGTCTATTCATCGTCTTGCAAGCTTCGTGTCTTTTGGGTAGGATGCGCAGTGGCCCTCGTGTTCCGCAGCTGACTGAGCGGGGAACAGCCCTTGCACCGCGTTAGGCTTCACCGGTTGCAGTGGCTGGTTGGTAATGATGAACCCAGTCTTATTCTTTTTAAGGTAATAATATCGAGTGTTATCTTTGCATTCTGCGTGTTCCTTTTAAGCCCTGCTCGAATAATTCCTGGGTTTTTCGACTTTCAGCTTCTCTTTCTTTTTCTTTTGCCAAACGACGGGATAACCACTGTTTATCGCGACACAAAGTTATGTACACCACAACGAACATTATTTGGAACTTAAACTTCTTGAGCATTTTGCAGTTTTTATAATTTGTAGAAGTACCTTCGTTGTTTTTTTCTTCTTTTCAAATGGGTTATAAGCTCTTGATGCTCAAAATCTCCGTTATTGAAAGATTGCTGTGTGTGACCCCAGAAAGTGCGGTCGTGAACAATCGTCTTTATACACAATTCAGCGAAAATGGTTGCTCACGGCGTGTTAAAGTATCTTAAAGCGACAATCTTTTCACGTAACATTCTGGAACATTTCAGTGCGAAAGTTACCGTAGTCCTTGTAAAGCCTCGTATCAACCAAGCACATGGCATGAACGCTATAGGGTTTTTGCAGAGAACAGTGCCTCATGTCACGAGCACAGCCCCGAACGTGCGCGGTTTCAAAGTTTGCTTTTCTTAAAACTGAAATTCAAGGGATCTTTTGTAGCTGCGTCTAATAACGCAACATAAGAAAAGAAAAAAAAAAGACGAGAGAATCGATGTTGTAGAGCACAATGGTTCGGTTACGCCACTAAGCCGTAAGGTGGAGTCACGTCTTCAAATGTTTATTCGAGTAATATCGCGTCATTTCCGTAAGAGAGTTAGTCTCTTTCATGACACTACCCGACTGAACAGTCATCGAGCCGCTTTGGCGCATCGTCCGCCACAATGGCCTGTGTGGGAGATACGACATCTGCACCGAATAAACCCACAAACGTATTTTTACCGTTGCCATGAGTTCTCCTTTTGTGTGTTTTTTTTTCTTGAAATCGATCACATTGCGCGAAAATTGCTCGGTGCTGGGCGCTTTCATGCTCTGGACGTACTTCGTTGTTGATGACCGTGGTGTGTCTAGCAGCTTTGCGTCTTACAACCTCGAAGCACGGAAGTTATATGGCCTCGTGATAACATCATTGCGGCTGCTTTTATTGCTAGCGGAACAAACCAGCTTTTTTGTTTTTTTTTTGGGGGGGGGGGAGAAGATATATTTGTCGCCTGCTTCCTTTTTGAGCTGTCTTTTATAAGATAGCTGGAAAGAATTTTTTTAGTTTTGCTTTTTCTGATTGATTTAATATAGATTATATAGCTTAAAGCGTTCCTAGCCGCACCGTCTGCCGTCGCAACTTCGTTTCTTTTACGCTTGTTCTTTCTTTTATCCTGGTCCCAAGAAGTACTCTAAACGTTGTTTTTTTAATTTTTTACAGTTCTCAGATTTGTTTTCTCTGAACTGCGTTTTTCTGTGTGTGATTCACATTATATTCTCTCTTTCATGGCCTTGAGAAAAAAAGGCAAGGCAAGGTGAAACAAAAAAAAATGTTACGTCACCTGATGTAACTACTTTTACAGACATAATATTCGCCATTTCACGCGCGACGGCGGGTCAATAAAAACTGCTTTCGTAATGAGCACCCCTAATATAATTAAAATGCATGAGAGTGTTTCCATGTTCTTAATTCCTTTGCGTCGATGAGCAATACTACCGCGTAGTCGGCCAGAGTAGAACATTTCCTTATTTCCTTTTACTGCGGCACTTCCTAATAAATAGCTGAATCGTTGTGAACGAAACTCATTCCCCGAAAATTGGCACTATAGTATACGTGATTGTAATACGAACAAGACATAGATGAAATGAAGAATGAAAGGCTGTACTGATGGACTGGGATGGTCAAGTGAGGTTTACTACTGTTGCTCGTGAACGATTGAAGTACAGACTGAATACCAATACGACACACTTTGTAAGAAATATCTGCACTATCATAGGCTTCGATAAATTATTGTGCGCACATATCAACGAGGAAGCTGTTTCTGACGACAAGTTTTAGTGCATGATAGTGGTGCAGGTCAAAGAACGAAGGCTGAGACATTGAGGCTATCTACTACCAAAGAAGAAACATCTGCACGTTCATTACATCTCTATTTCAGTTCCGCGAGGTGAAATGTATCTTCGCTACACATCCTTTTCTACAGGATACAGCAATGTTTGACTTTGCGTAAGAAGTTACCCTGCACTTGGGCAGTAAAACTTCACTGTTCCCTGTAACTGAACTATAAGTGAAGTCAGTGCTCAAGAACGGTGCTTACAGAACATACAGGGAGTTGAGTCGTTCCCACGTGGGGGTAGCTGACTGGATTTTCTGGACTGGTTTACCTCCTGCATTTCCTTCTCTACCATTGCTTCTGAACTTCGAATAGTTCATTCAAACTCAATAACCGATGCACAGCAGGCACAGACCAGTTATCCCGTGGAAGAGCCCCATTGTAGCACACCTTCAGAAAGTTTGCTCTAAGCTGCCAGCAGTTCCAGCATTCATTAGTTCCCGTAGTTGAAGCATCTACACTTTGAAAGACAGCGGAAGGAGAAGGTGAGTCCAAGTTCACTTCAATTCAAACGAACTATAGGTCCATTAGCGGCTGCCATCACGTGCGGAGCTTTGGAACAATGAACGACCCCTCAGGGCTTCTCGCAACACAGCCTCCTGCGCAAAAGCGACGTGTTTCAGCCCTAAGCAACAATCTCTCGAAAGTTATGTAAGCATATTCCCCCGCCCTCTACCTATTCGGGATCCCAATGTCCTCTCTGAAGATCCCACGGAGCGTAAACTATCTCGGCTCAAGCTGAGGTGACCGGTAAAAGCGAGGACACAAAGGGATCTGTCGATGTGCACAGACGACGTGGTGCGTACAGCTTTCAGAAACGGGGTCGGCGCTGAAGGCCTTCCTCCGACTTGCAACTTGGCCGCGATAATAGGGTTTGTGGCGCGTAGGATCGGCTACGCTTTGCCGACAGGTTTGTCGTCGCTAAATTTTGGAACCGAATACGAAGTTCATGGTTGGGATTACGAGGTTCAGCTAAATAGGTCAAGAGCTCATGAGTGATTAAGACCTTGAAATGGGTGTGATGTCTTCGTAATTTGCCTCTTTGTACAGATGAGTGGGGAATGTTCTGAAAGTGAGACAGAGCTATGCGTATTTTGTGAGGTTTTTCGCAAAATTTTAGCGCCGTGGTGCGCACGTGTGCACGTATGTGTCTGCGTGCGTGTGAGTGTGTTTGCACGCGCGTGCGCGATCGTATATCTGTGTGTGGTGTGTGTGTGTGGGGGGGGGGTGTTTTTATGTGTGTGCGCGGGTGTGTGCGTGTGCGTGTGTGTGTGTGTGTGTGTGTGCGCGTGTGTATAATACTACTACTACTACTACTAATAATAATAATATTAATAATAATAATACCTTTTATTTCTTCAAATAAAACAGTACATGCGACCAGGCCTGCCAAAGCCCATTGGTGGCTTGAGTGGCAGAGCCTGGCAGAGAGAAAAACAAACCGGACGCGTTACAAGATTGTATTTCATGGTCTAAGAGGGATGATATAGGACGAAAAACGTGCATATAAGATTAGAAACAACAGGGCATATAAGGAATAGTTACAAGCATTATACAATAGGTACAGCAATTGAAAGTGAAAAGGTGTAAAAGAAAAAAGAAAGAATTTGAGCAATTGCTTCTTGAGCAAAGTAACACACTGGACAATTGTGCAGCATCATGCTTGCGAATGAGTGTATATGAAATAGCACACGACATCCATTACAATTGTAGACAGATTCGCCGTAACAGTTTCTTTAATTAGTATTTTGTTTTTGTGCGACAATTGCTGGGGGAAAGTACAATGAAATAGCTTGGTACATAATGGGCTCGTAGTCTAGTTTCATACTTTGTTGAACACCGCGGCCTCCAGTAACGTACTTCAGGCCTTAAAGAACGAGAAGTAACTTACGGAACCAGTATGTGCGTGCGTGTGCATGTGTGTGTGTGCGTGTGTGTGCGTGCGTGTTTGTGTGTGCATGTGGGTGCGCGCGTGTGTGTGTGTGTGTGCATGTGTGCGCGCGTGTGTGTGTGTGTGCATGTGTGCGCGCGCGTGTATGTGTGCGTGTGCGCGCGTGTGTGTGTGTGCGTGTGTATGTGTGTGTGTGTGTGAATGTGTGTGTGTGCATGTGCGTGTGAGCGCGTGTGCGTGTGCGCACGTGTGTGCATCGCATGTGTGCGTGCATGTGTGTGTGCGTGTGTGTGTGCGTGAGTGTGTGTTTTTTTTCCGCCCTCTATATGTGAAAATAACTAAAAGGAAAAAGGGGGTAGCCTGTACCACCAGGAGGTATAACGGGCTCAAGCCAATCTAACATAAATAAAGAGGGGAAACTTCCCAAACTTTTATTTTTTTTTTGAAAAAGCCAATTAGTTAAAAAATAACATGGGTAAAACCTAGTGAGTGCGGCATGAAACTGTAATAAATAAACTAGTTAGCTTCTCAGGAATGAGCAGGTCGATATGCAGCAGCAGTGTATTTCCCCCACTTGAGTTTTTGGAGTTTGTGTGTGTGTGTGTGTGTTTTGTGTGTGCGTGTGCGTGTGTGTGTGTGTGTGTGTGTGTGTGTGTTTATTTCAAATGCATTGTCGTTGAATGCAGAAAGTCCAAAAACAAGCAACGAAGTGGGATGCGAGCCAGTGGTCTTGAGGATGGGTAAACGTCGACGAGGATGGTAGCAGTGGCCTCTGTGATGTCGAAGCCCATTTCTTCACCAGGAGTCATGTAGCCAGGCACGTCGGGCTGTCGTTCCAACCAGCGATGCAGCAGGGAACCTTGGGCAGCCTGTTTGCCGCTGCGAACTTAGACAAGGCGCCATTCGCAATAGTAACAAACTTGGTCACGAGGCACAATTACAGCCTCATGACCTAACACCGTCACATCAGGAAGAGTAGGGTATGGTTTGTTGCATTAAAGAACATTTCGGCTGCAGACAACGTTTAAAAGCCTTCTATACAGGGTTCAGTTCCAATTTTATGACCGATATCTGTGAATGCATGAGCAGTTGGGGGTGGCTTGTCGCTTTAGGGAATACTTTGACTAAAGACAACGTCCAGAAGTCTTATGTACAGGGTTCAGTTCCAATATTATGACCGATATCTGTGACTTCATGAACATTTGTGGGTGGTTTGTCGCTTTAGAAAATACTTTGACTAAAGACAACGTCCAGAAGTCTTCCATACAGGGTTCAGTTCTAATATGATGACCAATATCTGTCAACTCATGAAGGGTCAGGCATATTTAGTTGCATTAGAGCATATTTCGACTATGAAAAATGCCCAAAGGCACTCTACAAAGTATTTGGTTCCCACTTTATGACCAATACCTGTTGTATCAATAAGAACCAGGTGTGATTTGTTGCATTAGAGGATATTTCTTACAGACACACCCGCTGAAAACCTGATACTCTGGCCTGAATTGTAGTCTGATGACTTAAATTTGTGAGATTATGAAGTTTCACGCGAGATTATTAAGTTGAGTGCTATAAAATGTGAAGTGTAAATGTACTGAACGTACCAGCATATTTATGATATTGTTAATAAATTTATTAGTGCAGCTATGGAAAGCCAGTTGTTTGTATACCTGATTAGGAGGGTAGCTGCCGCCTCATTCACCGGAGAGGAGGGGGGCTACATAATAGGGAGGGGCCGCTAAGTCAGCCCCTACATGGACCTAATAGGAAGGGGAAGGGGGCACTACGACAAACTTTTGCCCCCCCCCCCTCCCTTAAGGAGAACCCTGCACACGCCTATGATAGAAATACAGTATGCTAGTCGCGAATGTTCATTCACGGGAGTGGCACACGCACTGATGTTAATTTCTGGTGCATACCACTACAGTTACTTAGGCCACAGGAATGTCATTTACTTCTAAAATAGTCTAAACTGTGGTGGGTGAGGCACTATCAATTTTAGCGTGTTCTCATATCCCCCAAACCTTACAAACCCACTCCAGTTAAGAACGTGCCGTTCTGTGCTGAACTTAGACAGTTCTAAGCCAAAGTATTAAGCAACACTGTACATCGGCCTTAGACGCGTGGGTAGAGTGTACTAGAAGCTTTTGAGTGGCGCGAGCGGCTGCCTGGGAGCGGCCGTTTCGGCGTGGAAATGATGCGGTGGCGCTGGCGTCGACCAATCTTCCCGGGCGGATGGCTGACAGGCGTTCCGCGTACGTGTTGGTACCTTTCTGTCGCGCCAAGTGTGAAGATGATCTCCCTCTTTTTTTTTCTTATTCACATACCTCCCCCTTTCCGCGCAAATAAAGGTTATTTGACATTATTGTTATTGAAGTTGCTGCTGACCGCACTGCAGCCCGAAGCAGCATAGCACATTGTACAATATAACGAGTGCGTTTTTTTAATTTTTAAAGTGTACATATTTTAGACGAGAAACCAGCTTGCCGGTACACACCGGAAGCGCCCCCCCCCCAAAAAAAAGGAATATGGTGCACACAAAACGAAGAACTCTTGGTCGATTCCACGTTTAACACCAAAGCTGGACTCCAATAAAAAGCTCATTGCTTGTGGCTGCGTGCACACACGACAAAAAAATAGGCTTTATTGATAATATTTGAAGAACAGCAGAGTTTTTCCAAACATCCCTTTGGTTTTAAAATATGGGAATAGATTCATTGTTGTAGAACCCACAGAAATGGAAATACGTAATAATGCAAAAGAATGTCTTAGGTGAAACATAGTAGTGGAAGATTTTGAGAGTTTAAAAAACGCAACACTGCAAAGCAGAGTCGTAACTAATCTTAATCATAATTGATAACATAAAAATGCAAGGCTTACATATTTATGAAACAATCCATTTGCAATTAGGCAAATTGTAAAAAACGTAATATATAAAGCCAGGATACAAGATAACATAAAGCAAAGCAAACAGAATGACAGTGTTAAGGTTGTCTTTCCAAAATGCATTTTAAAAAATAGATGTTATGGTCGAAAGATCGTTTGAAGGGTTTGAAATGTAACTCGCACACAGCACAATCGGCGTCAAGCTGCTTGTCAAGCCGATGGAGGTTCCGCTCCCAAAGAAGTCGTCGTTCTTTGTCTTTCGGGGCCTTAAAAAGTGATACTTCCGACTTTGTTTCACACGCGGATATCCAGTTGTGCAACCTGGCGCGTAACAATGGTTTAGACGCTACTTATTCGTCATTTCGCGACTAAAACCGAGATGCCGGCCATGCCGCCGAGCCAGCCGAGTAAACCACAGAACACCTACCAGTGTTCTGTGATAGATTGGGCGATGGCAGCGCCGCCGCTACTTTAGCCACAAGTTGGGGATGAAGAAAGCAAGAGGAAAGCGTTTCGGTCGCGCCACTCAAAATTCTAGTACACTCTAGCGTGGGCGTCAACGCTGCTGGCGCGTGCCAGTGGTTGCGCGCCCTTTTCCTCCACAGGCACGACTAGACGCTTTTGACGAGTAGGCGCGTGCATACGCGTGCCAGTGGTCGGCACTTTAGTTTTACGTGCACCAGCTGTATGCTAAAGCGCGCATGCGCAGGCTGGGGCCAGCACTCGCTATCAATAACCGAGTGTGGGGGCGTGCTGCCCTTCATCGGTTTGTTTGTGCGGTCGCTCCACGTCCGATGTCGCTGGCGAAAATGTATGCTAACGAATCCGCAAACACACTTACTGACGTCCCTTCCAATAGCGTCAGCCAATGTGTTGGCGGAACCGCAAGCGATTCCGAAGACACTTCGTCCCTGGACAAGGCCGCGCTGAGAAGAGCTCGCGATGCGGAACGCAAACGTCGGCGTTTGCGTTCCGTGAGCAAGGCCACGTACTCATACTCGTATACTCATAAAAAGGAGCCGTCAGCGTCGAGCCCGGCGCTCAATAACGCGCCAACGGCGAGCACTGCGTCGCTAGCGTCTGCGGAGTCGACGTCATGACGATGTACCTCGCGCCCAACCTATCGAGTGCCGCCGTGGAGAAGTACGTCGACGAAGCCGTGGAAGAATACCTGAAACAACGACCGCAACGACGGCCCTTCGTGATAGTTGGTGACTTCAACGTCGACGTCATCAAGGACGATTGGGTGGTCGACTACATGGAGTCGCGGCACTCGCTGAAACGAGCAACGCACGACGGCAAACATCATCTGAAGACGGTTCGCGGGACGTGCATCAACCACGTCTTTGCAAATTTCGACCTTCGACAACTGGTACCAGACCCACTCACCCTCCACTTTACGGACCATAAAGCCATCTTGCTGAAAATACCCAAAGCGTCTCATCAATAAACATCGTCTTTGGCAGCATACGTGCGTGCGTGTTCACTCGTGCTCACTCATAACACACACGCATGTCGCAAATTACAAACCACTTTTATCGCAGTTTGACATATATGCTCCGCATGCTAACCAGTGTTCACACTTGGCAAACTGCGGTCATTTTTTTTCTAAACACGTGTTTTTTTCCGCTCGTTTGTGGGACGTTCGTTCTCAACTATAGGAGAGAAGTGCGCAGTATACCATATTCAAATCGAGCGTATCTCACATTCGTATAGTAGTTTTGGTACATCATATATCAATTAAACATATCATATAAACGATGTCCAAGAATAATTACCGTATTTTAGTAGGCAAACATGAATAAAACTTGCGTGTTGTATTACCTGTTTTCTGTGTGTGACCACGTGCCTGTATGTATACGTGGAAGTCGACATGTATAAAGAATAGTTGTGAACAGGGCGCCCATCCTTGTGTTTTCTTCGTTTGGTGCCTCGTGTTTTGCGTTGTACCCAACCATGAATACATGCTACCCAAACAAACAAACCGACACAAAAACTATTCATCTATCATAGTCGGCCGAACAACGCTCTCTCACACACTGTTTAGAGCGGGTAACGAGCTATGAGGAAAACGGAAACATATTTTTAAATTCATTTTTTAAGCTCACCAATGCACGCAGTCTGGAATTACATAATGGAGCAACCGGAAGCTTCCCAGCGGGAAACACCTCGCGGAGTGGCAGCCAATGCTGAACACAGAGAGTGGAGCTACTGACACGAGCACCTCGCCTGACTTCAAATTATTGCTGGTGCCCTTTTTTATGGGTTGGGGTCCGCCATAACGCGCACGTGTTTAGGTGGTGCATGGTGAAAGGGGTTCCTTTCTTTACGTGGCTGTTGACGACGGAACGATCCCCACTGTTCATTGATGGCGGGGGAGGCGTTTCTGACCGTTGCACATTGTTTGAACACCAAGAACGCGAGGTTCCCGACGCTCATTTGCCTTTATTTCCTTTTCAATTTTTTTTTTCTAAAAAGAAAAATGCGCCTCAACTTGAATGCGAGGGGGTGCAGCGGAATGAAGGCAGCGTAATTATGCACCCTTCTGTAGACACAGTGCTTCTATCGGCGTTCGCAAAACGTAAGCTGTTTTTCACGGCCTTAGCTGGCAAGTTCTTTTGTACAAATTCACGTCAGTCTAAGCAGGACATACACTTGGCACGGCCGCTGGATAAAAAAGCGCACGGTACGGCCTGCCACGTCGAGTGACTCTCTATGGGAAAGTGAATGTCAGCCGTAGGGTCAGTTGCGGCCGCTGCAGCGCGACGGGGCGGGGACGGGGGCAACGGGGAAACAAGTGGCGGCGGCTCCCTCGGGGCCGCAGCCGCAGCAAATTAGCTGGTGTTTGTCACAACAGTGACCAACTCAGTTGTTCCAATCAGTGTTTTTTTAATCTCTTTTATCACAGTGATGGCATATTGCATATTTAGTTGACTACGAGGCAATATATTAAGTTAAAAAGCCAACTGATTTTTCTCGTGCATGCCGAGCGCCTGCCGTTTTTTTTTTTTTAAACCAGCTTCTTTCTCTGAGGCTGACAGAAAAATCCACCGTTCATGTAGCTGAATGATATGGCACCAAATGCGTGACAGAGTCATTGTTCTACTTATGAAGATGTTTTAAACTAACATGTGTTGATTATTGTGACGTTTATTCAGCATTTTCGCGTTTTCGAAGTCGGAATGCTTGACAATTAATTTTTGGACACTTTACAATTAACGTTCGCAGTTCTGATATACTGAAATCGTATAAAAGAGAAATTATTTCAATACTTTTCATGTTATTTGTACACAGTAGTGTACACACACACACACGCACAAACACAATATATATATATATATATATATATATATATATATATATATATATATATATATATATATATATATATACATACATACTGCAGCCCTATTCAGGGCTATCGCCAAAATGGGAAGTTATATAATACTAGGCAACCGAGAAAAAATACAAACAAATAATACAAATTGTGAAGCAAGTACACTCGTAACAAAGCAAAAGTAAAAATGAAGTCAATTACGCGTCAGTAAGATATTCATCGACAGCAACTATGAAGTCGGTTAGTGGTAAGGAATGAATGCTACCAGGCATGCAATTCCACAGTTCTATTGCACGCGGAAAAAAAACTGTATTTAAAGGTATTAGTACGAGCAAAAAAAGGTGTTACATTCAAAGCGTGGGAACTGCGGGTACAACTATCATCAGTAAATGTGATGAGGTTACCATGACCAAGGCCGGAGGAGGAGTTAATAATTCCGTATAAAAATTTTAAAGCTTCGTGTTGGTATCGCGAGAGTTGTGATGGGATGTTTAATGATTGAAGGGCTGTGGTCGGCGAGAAGTTGCGGCTATAGTTATGAAAAATGAAACGGATAGATTTTTGCTGAATGTTATCTAGCAAGCTTATTTTACAGTGTTTGTAAGGGAACCGAACTAAGGATGCATATTCGAGAACAGGGCGAGTGAGTGATTTATATAAAAGCAGTTTATAATCTAGTGGGCCGTTAGGTAAAGTACGGCGCAAATAACCTAATTTTTTAGCGCTTTACGACATACATGATCAATGTGGCTAGTCCATGAAAGGTGTTCGGTTAGAATTACTCCTAAATATTTGTACTGTGAAACTCTATTGAGCTGGGTGCCACCTAGAAAATAGTCAAAAGAGAAGGGGTTGCGCCCATTGGTAAAAGACATTACGACTGTTTTAGTGCAGTTAACGTTCATTTGCCACGTGTCACACCTGTTGCTAAAAGACGTGAGTGATTGCGCGAGATGGTAATGATCGTCAATGGAGTTGATAGTTTTATAGAGGACGCAATCATCTGCGTAGAGTCTTATTTTAGATGAGATGCTATGAGGTAAATCATTAATGAAAAGTAAAAATAATAAAGGGCCTAGAACGGATCCCTGAGGAACACCGGATGTGACGTAAATGGGAGGTGAATCTGTGGAGCTGAAAGAAACGAATTGTGAGCGCGAATGAAGAAAACTAGATATCTAAGAAACAATGCGAGTGTTATCGAGAATGAGGTTTAGTTTCAACAATAGCTTAGAATGAGTGACGGAATCAAAAGCTTTGGAGAAATCAATGAAAATGGCATCTATTTGGTTACTTAAGTCTAAGTTATAAGCCACGTCATGCATTAAATCGACTAATTGTGTTACAGTGCTATATCCGCGACGGAAACCAAGTTGAGCTGATGATAGGATATTATTAGAGTCAAGAAATTCGATTATATGTTTGTGACTGATGTGTTCTAACATCTTGCAAGAATAAGGTGTAAGAGATATTGGTCTGTAATTAGAAAGAAGTTGTTTATCGCCTGATTTATGCAAGGGAAGTACTTTGGCAGATTTCCATGATCGTGGTACTACACCAGAGTCCAACGATTTCTGAGAAATTAGGGTAAGGTATTTTGCTGTCCATAAAGAGTATCGTGAAAGAAAAGAATTGGGAATGCCATCGGAACCGGTACATTTTTAGTATCAAGATTCAGGATAAGGTTTGAGACACCGTCAAAACTAATTGCGATATTTTCTAGTTTATTATTCTGAGCAACAAACCTAAACTCCGGAACTGCATGGTTATCAAGGGTGAAAACAGATTGGAAGTATGAGTTGAAAGCATTCAAGTGGCATCAGGGTCGTTGGTTATAGCATCGTTAATCTTAAAACAGGTACTGCCAGTCGTACTAGGCAATACTGACGTCCAGAACTTTCGAGGATTTGATTTTAGTAGTTGAGGAAGTTGCACTGAAAAATAGAAATCTTTAGCATTTTTAGTAATATTGCGAAGTTCATCCTTAGCTTTTTCAAAGGAGGCGCGAGCCTCGGGATCAGATTGTTTAATTTTACGCAGCCTGCTAACACGTTGTGATAGGTGCAGGATATCGCGGTTAATCCAAGGAAGTTTTTTTTCTTTTTTGTTTTCCGTGGAACGTGGCAAATTATGCATGACCTCACTAGCGACTCAAAGTAATCGACAAGCACGTCAACATGACACTCGGTACTGAGCGACACAAAATGATCAAGATTATCTGCCAAGGTGTCAACAATAGCCGTATCATCAGCCTTCGTATCATCAAACGTTCATGTGGAATGGGACAGTGAATGTGCACGAGGACTGCATTATGATCAGAGATACTTTCCAAGATCTCGTATGTGACGCATAAATGAGCAAGACTGTTACTAACAAACACTAAATCAAGAATGGAGTTCTGCCGAGTATTTTCATGAACTGGTTGTATTATGTTTTGTGACAAGGAAAATGTAACTAGATCTCTACAGACAGGGGCACTAGAAGCGAAATACGTAAGTGAAGGCCAGTGAATGCCGGTGATGTTGAAGTCCCCTAGAAGTATCAAATTCGAACTATCCAGGTGATGCTCATAAATGAAATGTGAGAGATCGTCGAACAGATCGTTAAGGCCATCAGGAGGGCGATAAATACCACATATGGTTAAATTCTGCTTATTTATTATTAGCTTGCACCAAACTGATTCAACGTTAGGGGGACCAGATAGAGTCTTAAAACTAAAATCTGAGCGTAAAAGCAAGGCGACACCACCCCCTTTTCTATTCTGGCGATCACAACGGAGAGCAAGGTAACCAGGAGGCGTGAATTCAAAATCGTGAATTTCATCATAAAGCCATCTTTCCGTGATGCATATAACATGAGCAGAACATGAAGAAACTAGCGAGAAAAAATTAGGAGAATTCGTTAGTAATGCTTCTGGGATTAACGTTCAAAAACGCAAGATTGGAGGCGGGTTGATAGGACGGTCAAGGCAGTGATGCAGATGCGTTAGTCGTTCTGGCATTGCTGTCAGAACCACGAGCAATTATTAGTCTGTTTGAGGGGCCATCCAAATTATACCGAACGTTATCGATAAATAAATGATCAAACCTCATCTTGACAATTGATCCGTTATTGCGATGCTCAGCTGAAGCGTCCCATAGCTTTTTACGTACGGCGCGTACTTTCGAGGAAAAGTCTTCGGACCGTTTTATATCAGAATTTTTCAACTTGTAAGCATTCTTTAGCAGTAAAAGTTGGTCATTGAATACTAGCAATTTTAGAATGACAGGCCGAGAACGTCCAGGACGTGTTCTATCTAACCTATGGGAACGTTCAACACGCGGACAATCAACGGCAAGTCGGTTGAACACGTTCACTACCTTGGAATGCAGTGTGTCACGATTCTCATCCTTGTCTTCTGGTATACCATGAATAATGATGTTGTTCCTTCGCGAACGGTTTTCAAGATCATCAAATTTAGCCGTTATGTCAGCCACTGTGCGTTTTAAGCAAACGAGTTCGGAACGAAGCTGCTCGGAATCTTGCTCAGTCAGAGCTTTGGAGCATGTGTTTTCGAGAGCAGTCACATGCAGTTCTAAGGCGTGAAAACGTGTCTTCACAGTATTTTTTTATTTCGCATATGTCTTGCGATAAATATTTATGGCAAGCAACTAAATTGGAAAGAACCTTCACGAGGGAAGTGTTACCACAATTTGACACTGCCAGCTCAACCGACGACTGAAGAGCGCTTAGGGAATATACACGTGACTCGTCAGGTTTACTCAATTTTGAAGCAGCCACTTTCTTTGGGCCTGGGTTAAGCTCAACGTCCCCGCTCAGGAGTAGGCGACTGAGGCAATAAACGACATGGGAACAGTAGCACAAAAGACCAATACGCGAATAACCATGTGGGCAACACAGCAGCAGCAAGAATCGATCATCAGACCGGATACAACTCGAGTTGTCGAGGTAATATACATGTGCAAACAAGAAGATGCATTTAGGCAACATGCCGAGGCTGCTGCTGCTGCTGCATTGCCCACTGCCGAGACGTGCGAACGACCGGGCTTTTATACTGGTGATGCCTGACGTCACCGATGTGGTGGCGTCACTTAGCGGAGCTGCGATCATTGTAGCGTCCACGGGTGTGCGCAAGATCCCAGCTGTGTCAAGCAAACACGCCGAGAAACCAAGCCGATGTCGTTCTTCGCTGAGGGGGATGTCCCACAGCAAACCACCAGTGATCGCCACGTGTGCGTCCGAACTAGAGATCGCCGGGCACTGGACACGAGCGGCGAGGCCGGCAATGAAATTCAGGAGCTGTGCAAACAAGAAGATGCATTTAGGCAACATGCCGAGGCTGCTGCTGCTGCATTGCCCACGTCCTCCTCTTTTTCGTGTATATATATATATATATATATATATATATATATTGTAACGAGGAGAAATAAGACAAAGAGACAACGCCTTTGCTGCAGGCCGGCTGTTCTTTATCTAACTTCGTCTTCCTCTGCCTTTCCCAGCTCGCTGTCCCCGCGCCAGAAACCCCAGCGTCTTTCTTCATCATGACACTCGGCCACGACTGCGTGCGCGCAAAGGGCAATTTTCTCTGGAGGGCGGCACTGGGAGTGCCGTGGTAGTCTGTCATGTGCACGCCTCGAGCTGTCCTGTGGAACTGTCCTGTACTCTGGTGGACGACCCTGGCTGTGTCGAGGTGGTCGTTGCAGGTCGCGTCCGCGCGGCAAGTTAATGTAGTCACCTGGAGAATGTAAACCCAGCAGGTGATACTGGCTGGTGCGGAGTGATCGCATTGGTGGCGGACCATCGCGATGACCACCCCTTCGCTGCTTGGATGACATTGCAGGGACACCAGTATGCAGTACTGCGGCCCACACTGAGCGGGGACGCCTGCGTTGTTCAGAGCGAGGGAAGGTACGATGGGCTATATCGATAGATATCAGCGACATCGCTGTGTAGACTTTGCGCGTAGACTTGCGACGCAAGTCGTGCTCTAGCGGCTTCGCTGATGCACTGCTGGTCGAAGTGGAGGTTTTTGCCAATCCGTCACGTGCGTTCATGTCGACATGGCCAGTTGCCTCGCCATCCGGAGTAACCGTGAACTGCACCGGAATGACTTCGATGGCATCCTCCTCAGGTGGAGTAGGCACTTGTGGCTCGTTAGGGAAGACGGCATTTGGCAGGTTACGAGCGTCCACGCAATCGGCCAATGACGGCAAAGGTGGCAGGGGATGGTGCGGCTCCTTACTATGGGTCAAACTGGCCGTTGTGACGTGTGCTTGGTCTCCGGCTGGTTGTGGAAGAGCCGCCGTCGTCACGCAGCAGGTCAATGGATCCAAGCCATTTGAGGCTGACCAGCTTGGAGGCTGGCTCACTGGCTTCTGTGCTTTATAGGCGGTCCTAAGTTGGGTCAAGGGTAATTGTGTGTCAGGTGTCGACGCGGAGTCAGAGATCTGCCCGGAGGAGTACACCGTCCAGCTTGTCTCGATGATTGCCGCAGGGTACTCCGAGAAGCTGTCCGGGGAGGGGGCACGCGGCACAGCTGTAGGGGGGCGCGGCGCCTCGTGAGGTTGATCTCCGAGGTAGGGCAGGTTGGCAGAGGGTGCAGCTGCCTCGTCGTTGTGCTTCTCAATAGCCCCTTGCTCGGTAGTGGCGAGGGTAGAATGAGAGGTAGCAGTGAGGTCAGACTCAATTCTTCCAAACGCAGCAATGAGCTTGGCGCTCCAGTCCGCCCAGGACTGCTGCCGCACGCCTTCGTACCTGTGCCACGCAGCAGCAGGATTTTGAAGGCGGTCTAAGGCTACGCACCACTTCTGATTGTCGCTCCATCCCTTGCGAGCTCCGAGAGCATTGATGGTAGCCACCCAATCGACGGCATCGTCCTGGAAGCCGCGAAACTCGGGTAGCTCGGAGGCAGCCGGTGGTGGTGTCACGGCAGGCGAAGCTCCCGAAAATAGCGACGCCACACAGCCAAGTTGGTGTGAAAGAGCCGCGAGAGTATACTGGAGCTTGCTGCGGCTCTCGGGGGAAGTTGTTGAATGGTCTTGCGAGGCGGCCGCGGCCAACGCCTCATCGATAATGTGAAGTCCCGGCAAAGCAGCAGGGAGTATCGCAGAACTCGACGCTGTCAGGGCGCCGACCTCGAGGCGGAGTCGCGCAATGGTGCGCGAAAGCTCGGTGGCACTCTCGGGCGGCCCACATGCGGAGCCAGTGGGGACGTGTTCCCCGATCAGCGTACTCACTGCTGTGGTACCCTCGGCCGAGGGAGCTTGAACAGCACCCCTGAGCGGCTGAGGTGCCGATGAAGCACTGAGCAGGACGTTGTCGCAGTGGGAAGCGTGAACGGCATTCCCGGTCAACGACAGGCCATGTACTGTCGTGGTGGGGCCGGGGCAAGCCTGCCCAGGAGCCATCGAGAAGGCCTGGACGCCGTCCCCGAATGGCGGCACAGGTGCTCCCGGCTGCAGGAGGGCTGTCGGCTCCATGATCGAGGAAGCGTGAACAGCGTTTTTACGATGAGAGAACCACGCTGCCGATGATCCACGAGGATACGGACAGGTGGCTTGTGCCGCAGGGTTCACTTGTCGACCTGTGCTCACGGCACTATCCGTGGCGAAGGACGCGTAGACGGTGTCCCTTTTCATGAAGAAATACCGGTGATGGGTATACTAGAGCCGCCGAGGAGGCCTTGGCGCCATCCCCGAACGGTGGTGGCAGTGGCGGCAGGTGCACAGCTGCTGAGGAGGCCTTGACGCCGTCCCCAAGCGACGCTTACCGCATCTGCACGTCGGCGGGCGTCCTGGATGACGAAGCCGGGACGTATGACGTCTTCTTCATCGACTGCGCCATTGTAACGTGGAGAAATAAGACAAAGAGACAACGCCTTTGCTGCAGGCCGGCTGTTCTTTATCTAACTTCGTCTTCCTCTGCCTTTCCCAGCTCGCTGTCCCCGCGCCAGAAACCCCAGCGTCTTTCTTCATCATGACAATATATATATATATATATATATATATATATATATACCAAAAAGAGGAGGACGGGCAAAACGAAAACTTTTTATTTTTCCTACGTTTCAGCCAGGGACCGACCTTCATCAGGGCAAACACAATACAAAAAGGCGCTTTTCTTAAGTAGGCATGGTATATCAAGGGCCCCTGACACGTGAACTATCACTATCATACACAATCTACTTTGACGTGGCGAGTGATGAATAGCAGAGAATGTCAAAGCAATATCAAAAAATGTTATGAGAATGTATGAACGGTTTTTACATCAAGTATATCACATGAATAGCAGTTTGAAGAGTGCAGTAATATCTACAAACAAAACTATCAAACCCATACAGCAAATCACACACACAAAAAAGACAAAAAAGTATAGTATACAAAAAAAAGTTTTCGTTTGGCCCGTCCTCCACTTTTTGGTATTTTTCCACTGGATCCAAGAACACCTTTTCATATATGTACACATATATATATATATACTGGCGAGGAGTAGCTTATGGCGCTTGCAATAGTAGGCCTCAACTCCTGAAACAAAATCGTGAGACTGCATAGATAACCTCATATTCATTTATGCATGACATACACTTCGCCGGTTAGTATATATATATATATATATATATATATATATATATATATATATATATATATATATATATATATATATATATATATATATATATATATATATATATAGACACGAACGCTGTGAATCCCCTCCTGCTGTAGGGCAGTCGAGTGCACCTGACGTGCCTTCGTTTGAGCGAGCACAGGTGCCTATTTGTCGACGATACATAGTAGAACAAATAAACAGTAATGGATAACAGAACTGCATGATGAAGACTGCCAGAAGACAAGCGCGATGGAGTGCTATCGGCATGCGCCAGTACCCGTCGAGAGGCTAACATGAAAAGACCCAACGGATGGTTTTATTGTCGATCGATACAGAAGCCAACAGTTGGGCGCACAAGCTGGAGCAATCGTCAAGTCGTTTCATTATGCAAATGTGTAAAAAAGCAAAAAATATACTAAAATGCCAGGGTGAGCCTTAAATTGAGAATAAATAAAACATTTTCACACATCTTGTTACAATTATGTGTTCACTGTTGAATCAGTTGCATTATCATAAGAACGTCGGGACGGAAAGAGACGAAAACACTCAAAAACGCAGGGGCACAGGCAGTTGTGTTCCCAGTTTCCAGCATTTCATCGCTCTTTTCGTCTCACAGCTCTCATAATATTCACTTCATAAATGCTCGCTCAATCGCCAGTATTTAAATTACAGTCATTGAAATTTTAAACACGCTCGAGTCTAATGTTATGAGATTGCGCGCATGCTAAGTATATTTCGTGGCTGTTACATCTTATACTGCATTGTATGAATACTAAGATGTGTTTGGAGGAAGTGAGAAGTCTATCTTAGTTTGTGTTGAAGGAATAGTGGCAGCTGCAGTTATTGAGGTTAAATATTCTAAATGAAGTTATCAAATTTGAAGCAACCTTCTCTGAAGCGACATACTCACAGGTACGATAATTAATTTAGATGTATTAGAAAAGTGTAGCTCTTCCATATCTTATTTGTGATCTTGTAGGATCCGAGTAAAATGCGCGCACAACTTTTATTTTCGCGAAAACTGATCGGTGTGCAAGGTTTTATCTCGGGTAAGACAATATCAGAAATTTGCAAGGGCTTCAGGTATGAGAAAGCAAGGTCGGTATGTACCTGGTGCGCACTCGCCAGACGGATCTTAAAAGAAGATTTCGTGCGTCACACAAAGATACACGCGCTCAATCGTAACTACTGCAAGAGCGCCGCGCATGCGATTCTATTGACACTCGCGGAAAGTGCCCCCCTCCCCCCCCCCCCTGGTGGTGCCGCAGCGGTGGTTCGGGAACTAGACCTGTCACGCCGGTTTTGGAGGGCGCGGCGGGCCGTACCCGTGCGCCCTTTTATTCAGCGGCCGTGCTCTTGGGGCCAGTACTAGGCACACGTGTTTTTGTTGGGGTTGGTGGTGTTGTTTCAAAGGCGTGAATGACATCTGATCTAACTTGCTTTAAACACGGTTGAGGTTTACATCCCCGCAACAGCTCCATTTCTATAGGCTCTGCAGCGGCAAAAAATGACAAAAAAAACGCCAGGCCTACGTGGTAGGCGCCGCACAGTCACAGCGAAAGCTAGAAGAGCGACCTTTCAGAGCCTTTTCAAAACGCTCATTGGGTAACTACTGCAAGCACGCTTGCTTGGTACCCACTAGGGCATTAATTTTAAACTTTTGAGTAGTATAGCCCGGCATTCGCTATGCTATTTGTCGTCATTCTACTGAGAAGCATTCTATCCGCTAAACACTTGCTAGGAATTTCGTGCCAATTGTCCAAGCAGTGGCTGACGACGATGAGGAATTATGGCTGAAGTCGGCATGTGCCACAGTCAATACGGAAACAAGAACAAGCTTTTGTGACGGGTTAGAGCATTGGACGGCCCACTCGTTGCGCTAATCGCATTGTGCGACGACTGGTTGTTCTTTCGCTGTTGTAAAACGCTTTTTAAGTCGTATTGACGCGATTGCTTTCCCGACATCAAGCCTGCCTAAGGCAAGTTTGACAACAAGTCACAAGCACCGGAGTAGCTCAGTGGTAGAATACTGGGTGGGCACCGGGTGGACCCGGGTTTGAGCCTCACTGTGCCATTGGCGCTAGGTCATGCCTGCCTAAGGCAAGTTTGACAACAAGTTACAAGCACCGGCGTAACTCGGTCGTAGAATATTGAGCTGGCACCAAGCGGACCTGGGTTAAAGCCCCGCTGCATCATTGGTGCAAGTTTTTTTTTTTTCTAATTTCGCACGATGTGGTTACGGGCACCGGCGGTGGCGGTGGCGACGGCGGACAACATGCAACTTCGCGTGACCCGTGTTGTGATCTCATAACAGCTTTGGCTGCAAAAAAGCCAGGCGGCCTGCCCGGAACACGCAGCACTGTCACAGGGAAAGCTTGAAGAGTGGCCTTTCGGAGCCTTTTCTAAACACTCTTTGGGTAAATGCTAGAAGCACCCTTGTTGGGTACCCACTACGTCATAAATAATGATAATTTCTGTGTATAGTAGGCCGTCATTCACCATGCTATCCTTCATAATTCTTCGGAGAAGCGTGGTATCCGCTATACACTTGTTATGAAAATTGCGCAATATTTTCATGAAGTAGCTGATGATGACGACGAGGAAAAATTATGCCTGAAGTGGATATGTGCCACATTTAATAGGTGAACAAGAACAAGCTTTTGTAATGGCTTGGATGGTTTTATGAACATTCATGGCATTCCTATTGTTTGACGCCTGGTTGTTCCTTTTCGGTTTAAAACATTTTATTGTTGATATATAGCACGATTCCTTCACCGACATCCAGCCTGCCTAATGCCACTTTTGAAGTGAATTTCAATCTCTGACGTGGCTCAGTGGTAGAATACTGGGAAGGCACGCAGCGAACCCGGTTCGAATTCAATTGTGTCTTCAATATTTTTTTTATTATTTACGACACCGGCAGCGGCGGTGGCAGATGACAACGGCGCCACACGTGACCTGTGTTCTGATCTTATAACAGCTTTCGCTGTAGTAGATGAAGTATTCAAAATACTTAGCGAACTTGAACAGTTCGCTAAGGCACAATCGCCTTTGTGGCTTTATTGTAATGAGAGGGAATCTTTGGAGCACTTCTTTTTGTCATGCCGAAAATTCCAAAGTCAAAGAAAAAATCTACTAGAAGAACCCCTACCAAAG
The DNA here is from genome assembly GCA_013436015.1 of Rhipicephalus annulatus. NCBI lineage: Eukaryota > Metazoa > Arthropoda > Arachnida > Ixodida > Ixodidae > Rhipicephalus > Rhipicephalus annulatus. The sequence goes on from WOVY01012363.1 coordinate 371,025, forward strand.
GTGGACTTAAAGTTGACACTTCCAGTGATTCTTTTATTTGGCACAGTCGCATTTGGATTTAGCCACAAGAGCATTTTCACCGCTGTTGCAAATTTCTTACGAGAATCTAAAAGAATGAAATGCTAAAAATAAATAACTCCAGTTGCTTTATGTATGAATTTTTTTTCTTTTTTGTGTGTTTATCGTGTTTCTATTCAAGGTTTTTTGTTTGTCTAGAAATCTAACACCTTTTTAGTATTACCTATTTTACCCAATTAAACCAACCCTCCCTTTCAAGAAGCGAAATAATTAAAAAGCAAGGCACCGTCCCATTCATAGCCTATCCCCCTAGGTTGGTTGCGCCAAAGTGTTGAGGAACCAACCGAACAACCAACTTGAACAAATACAATAAGTGCGGCACTGTACAGTTCACTCGCAGGTGTTCTAAATTCGAAGCATTTCTTAGCGACATTCGCCAACATGGATAGATAGATAGATAGATAGATAGATAGATAGATAGATAGATAGATAGATAGATAGATAGATAGATAGATAGATAGATAGATAGATAGATAGATAGATAGATAGATAGATAGATAGATAGATAGATAGATAGATAGATAGATAGATAGATAGATAGATAGATAGATAGATAGATAGATAGATAGATAGATAGATAGATAGATAGATAGATAGATAGACAGACAGATAGATAGATAGATACGCTCAATCTGTCTGTCTATCTATCAATCTATCTATCTATCCGCCTATGACTTTTAGCTCCCCTGGCCATTTCGATAATGGTATCAATGCCAAAATTGATATGGTAAAACATGACTATATGAAGAACATATTTGACAAGTCTTAACATCAAAATTACGATATGTATGTCATGAATGTTATGATTTACATTTCATGGTTCTCCAGCTCTTCCGGTGGTTTCGTTCACATGGCATTTTGCAAAACTCGTATGGTATGGCATGACTGCACGGCGAACACAAGTGACAGACCCTAACATGAAAATCATGACATGCGTCTCATGTCATGACTAGATGTCACATGACTAGATTCTACGCTCTTGATGCGCTCGCGACCGTTTCGCTAGCTTCACTTATACCGAATTTGGCGTAACGGGACGTGAATGGAGGACAAAAATATGATACTGATGCAAACATGATAAACATGAGATGCGTGTCATGTAACAACATGACTACATGCCACACTGATGATGCGCTCGCGTCGTTTTGCTAGCTTCCCATATGCCAAGTTTGGTATTACCTGACGCCAATGGATGACGAAGGTATGTGACTGGTGTCAACATGATAATCATGAGATGAGTGGCATGTGAGAACATGACTACATGCCACAGTCAAGGCGCCAATACGTTTCGAGGTAACGTGGTGCGCGTGCTCACCGGCGTTCATTTGGTCGCATCACACCGGTGTTGCCACGCCAGGTGCCGGTCCTGATATATACTTGCAGGGGCGCGCCGCGTTGCGTTGCTTTAACGCATGCGCGTTTGAGCGCGTGTGACGTCCCTGCGCCACGAAAAGAGGCAGACGCAGTGTTGTTTGGGTAACGTATCGGTGCAAAATTCCGCATGTCGCATTTCGCATTGGCTACTGTCGGGCCGTGACGATGGACGCTGGTCACGCCGATCGCGCCTGGCGTCACACTATAGAGGGCTCGCGTATTGCTATCGATGCGTAGCTGTGCCCAGCGTGCACGCACATCACTGCTACATTGGAGTATATTACTAAGGACCTTGATAATATGCTCGCGGCCGTTTCGCTAGCTCCACATACACTTCACATAAAAAACAGCGACAATAACGAGGGACAAGAAAAGAAGGAAAGAGATAGCGGCACAGACAGACAGACAGTGCCACTGTCTGTCTCCTTTTTTTTTGTCGCTCGTTATTGGCGCTGTTTTTACGTCAATCATCCCTTACGAATTCGCCCAAGCAACCCCGTTATCCACATATACTAACTTTGGCATCATGTGACGTGATTACATGACGAAGGTAAATGACACATCCAAACATAATAATCGTAACACGGAGTCATGTACGGCATCATTTAACTACACCTCGTAACGTTGTGTTGATTTTAAAGTGACATGTCAAAATTTCTCGTTTGTGCTTCGCTTATCATTGATTCCAACTGCACGTAGGATCCGTCATTTTTTTCAGGGGCAAAGCTCCTTATAGCGGCAAACGTTCATCTCTCGTAGCCATTGTAGTGTGTAAGAAGTATAAAATTTTGACCTCCAAGGTGGTGCCGGTGAGAGATTTCTTCTGTGCGTTATTGAACAATAAAAATGAGTGCTCAATGTTCATGCCAATGACTGCTAAGGGGGAATGAGAGACAGGAGCATTCGGCTTTTAGTTAACGCGCACGCTGAAAATTTTTATTGTTCAACAACGTACAGAAGACAAGAAAGGGTTGCTACATTATACTCGCTGGGCGTAACCTCCTAGGTTTTAGAAAGTTTGGCGAGCGGTGGGCCGCAGTGCCATGAATACAGTGAACTAGTATATACCATGAACTCGAGGTGGTTAAGGGTGGGAAGTAGACATGAAGCGCAAGCCGCAAGGAATTGTGCGTGTGCCTCCTCTCGTTCAGTCCTTGGAATGTCCGCTGGATGGCGGTGCTTCTATATTAGGAATATATGATGAAAAGATGCGAGATGGTGGTACTTGGAGTGTTGAATAGGTGGACGAACGGACACACAGACTGATGTATGGACGGACGCATGGATGGCTGCACGGATGGATGGACGCATGGACGGACGCAGGAGCAGATGCATGGACGAAAGCAGAGACGGACGCACAGATGAACGTGCGGACGCACGAACAGACGCACGCACGAACGGGCGGATGGACGCACGGGCGGCCACACAGACGCACGCATGGACGGACGGAAGCAAGAACGAATGAATGGACGGATACTTCACCCCACTATCCATCACTCACTCCGTGGATATGCTGCCATTTTTTTGCAATAGTACTTGTATAGGTATACATCTCTGTCACACATGTACTTTCTTCTACTCCTTTTTTCTCATGTATTGACATTTCTGTTAGCGCTGATATGTATTCTTTAGGAAGTCGACGTTTAGTGATCCCCTGCACACGTACATGCTGAAACGTAACGGGATATAAATACACAAGGTATACGTAAAAAAACTACAAAGAACCAGTGACCAGGTTCATTTGACCATTACCTCAGGGGTGTAGCGATTGTTAAACAGCAAACATGAAAAGGGAAGTGCGCCCCACAACAGGCTGCGTTAGAGGGCACACCTCAGCAGTAGCTCACAAGGGAAGGGATAATCAGGAATGAAAAGAGATAGAGGGAGAAGTTCAGATAGAGAGAAAAGTCAGTGGTTAGGAGGTGGTTAGAAAAGTCCGTGAACGGGGCCCCTATCAGTGAGCGGTCGTCGAAAAGAAGACTTGGTGAACGGGACAACCGTGAACCGCGAAATCCGACGAGCGTCTGACTTGAACAGCGACTGCTATTGTTTAGACCACGTGATAGCTAGCCAAATTTGTTTTCAGCTATTTGTTTTGTGTTTTTTGTATTTGTTGTTTTTTGCTCGTTCGTAAATTTATAACTCGGCGTCTGCGTTTGACGAGAGGCGTGGCTCGTAGTGCTGGTTTCGCAAAACTCCCACTTACGTCGTGACAGCGCGGTTGCTTCCAGTTTTTTTTTTATGTATACGAGAGAAAAAACAAACAAACGAGAGAACCGTGTTTCTTTCAGGCGGAGAAGTTGGCTCCTAAGGTTGACACCAATTGCGAAAGCGGCGTAGGTACCACGAGCGCGGTGTTTGTTTTCCTTTTCTTTATTAGGTTAATCAGTCTTTTCCCCCAGAGATATTGTGAAGCTGTCGCTTCTTCCTTCCCCGAAACGATATTGTGTGCATGACAGAGTTTGGAGCTATAGGTCCAGAAAAATACGACGCCATAGGCGCACATTTTTTTTTTAACTTACGTCTGCCGCTCGCACACAACATTTTCGCTTCAATGTTTTGTGTTGCTCAGAGCGTGTGAGCGTTGCATTACACGCGTGGGGTAGTTGTAAGCGTGCCAGCGTGTGCAAGTGTGTATTACCACTTTTATTTTATTGCGTGTTTTTTTAACCAAAAGTGGGTCGAGCCCCGCCGCGGTGGTCTAGTGGCTAAGGCACTCGGCTGCTGACCCGCATGGCGCGGGTTCGAATCCCGGCTGCGGCGGCTGCATTTCCGATGGAGGCGAAAATGTTGTAGGCCCGTGTGCTCAGATTTGGGTGCACGTTAAAGAACCCCAGGTGGTCGAAATTTCCGGAGCCCTCCACTACGGCGTCTCTCATAATCATGAAGTGGTTTTGGGACGTTAAACCCTACATATCAATCAATCAATCAAAAGTGGGTCGAGGAACATTGTGACTTTTTTTCTCTTTTCGGGGTACTTCTGGAACATACAAAGCGCGCAGTGACTTATTGATGCTCTATTACTTTTCTACCACACTACGACAAATCTGCCCTTTCCCTGTGGATGCAGAGGGCGCGCGGGTGCTCTCTGTCGATGGGGAAAATGTGCGGCGCCCCGTCGAAAAACCCCGCGATCACGCGCTGCAAAGCGTACGTGTGGTCAGGCCTTAAGTGCAGCGCCCTGAAATAGAATGGCACTCTTTCGTTGCATCACTTGCAGTTGCGTACCAACTCTTTCGCGAGTAAGGTGGGGGCAAACATATATATATATATATATATATATATATATATATATATATATATATATATATATATATATATATATATATATATATATGTATATATATATATATGTATGTATTACAGGGGTTCGATACCCCGCACCTCCACCACTTGTAAGATGGCGTCCAGTATCCTGAAGACTCCTTTATTGTCTCGAGTATGTGCCTCACAACCTTAACTTGGCTGGTGATACGATGAGTATGTACAGATAAAAAGATCGGACGCATAAATAATGCTCACAATATATATATATATATATATATATATATATATATATATATATATATATATATATATATATATATATATATATATATATATAATGTTACGGGGAGAAGGCGTCTGAAAAATGCCTTTACTTTAGGTAAACAGGCCGGCATACAATATGGAGCCCGGTCTGCACGAGCTCGCCCTAAACATCGTCCTCTTTTCTACAATGTTCATTTGTGGCGCCCCGTAGCATCACCCGCAGCGGCGAAGGCACCGTCTCGGTGCCTGGTTGGTCTGAGTAATATCGTTTCAGGCGAGTGACGTGAACAACGTCAGAACACGATCGCGCGCTGGTGGCGTTAAGACGTTCAATTTCATATGTTACGTCGGTGACTTGCCGCACCACACGATACGGACCCGAGTACGGTGAAGTCAGTTTTTTCGTACAGGCCAACTCGCCACGACGGCGTCCAGAGAAGGACTGTGTCACCTTGACTGAAGTGGACATCACGATGGCACGCGTTGTAGACCTGTCGTTGTCGTTCCTGCGAATCGCTCAGACGCTGGCGAGCAATCTCACGTGCCTCTAGAGCTCTAGAAATCACATCGCGGGCATATTCTGACGTGTGGCCAACGGCAGGAAAGAGCGTGTCGAAAGGCAACGTAGGTTCTCGTCCGTACAGGAGGAAAAATGGCGAGAAACCTGTAGTGTCATGCCGAGACGTATTATAGGCAAATGTTACAAATGTAAGGGCGGTGTCCTAGTCACGATGGTCGGAAGAGACATACATGGCGAGCATGTCCGTGATGGTTCTATTTAGCCGCTCCGTGAGCCCGTTGGTTTGAGGATGATACGCCGTTGTGAACTTGTGCTTTGTAGCGCAAGAGTGCAATATGTCTTGGATAACTTGTGATAAAAAGTAGCGACCCCGATCGGTAAGCAGTTGCCGAGGAGCGGCGTGGTGTAATATGACGTCTTCTAGAAGAAAGTCAGCGACGTCGGTCGCACAACTGGTAGGAAGGGCCCGTGCGATGGCATACCGAGTGGTGTAATCCGTGGCGACTGCTATCCACTTGTTTCCGCTGGCCGATAAAGGAAACGGTCCTAGTAATTCAACACCTATCCTATAAAATGGTTCGGATGGGATCTGAATGGGTTGAAGGTGTCCCGCTTTAAGGGTTGCTGGTTTTTTTCGGTGTTGACAGGATTTGCATGAGGCGACGTAAAGGCAGACGGATCGGTAAATACCGGGCCAAAAGAAGCGACGTCGAACGCGGTCACAAGTTCTTGAAACTCCCAGGTGACCAGCTGTCGGAATATCATGCAACTGTGCAAGGACAGTCTGACGCATATGTTGTGGTATGACCAACAGCAGCTCAGGTCCGTCAGGATGCATGCTGTAGCGATATAAGACGCCATCTTGGAGCAGGAACATACGGAGAGGCGGAGGAGTTGTGGGACCACTAAGCCGAAGGATTATATCTCTGAGGTGAGGATCACGGCGTTGCTGATCTCCGATGTTGCTAAACGCGGAAAGTGCCAAAACGCAAGTAGAGTCATCGCTCTCAGAAAGGTCTGCTGGGTCTACTGGATGACGCGACAAGCAATCAGCATCCTCATGGTGGCGACCTGATTTGTAGACAACCGTGTAGGAATATTCCTGTAGCCGTAGAGCCCACCGGCCGAGACGTCCACAAGGATCTTTTAAGGACGACAACCAGCATAAGGCGTGGTGATCAGTGACAACCGTGAACGGGCGTCCATGCAAATACGGCCGAAATTTAGCCACTGCCCAGACGAGTGCGAGGCATTCGCGTTCTGTGATGGAGTAATTTCGCTCTGCTGGCGATAAAAGACGGCTAGCGTATGCAATAACGCGCTCGCAGCCATGCTGTCGTTGTGCCAAAACGGCTCCGATTCCGTGGGCGCTGGCGTCGGTACGCACTTCCGTTGGAGCGCATATATCAAAGTGGCCGAGAATCGGTGGCGTCGTAAGTCTACTCGTCAGTTCAACGAATGCTCTGGTTTGTTCAGGTCCCCACACAAAAGTCACATTTTTTTTAGTAGTTCCGTGAGCGGTCGTGCGACGTCAGCAAAATTCCGCACAAATCTACGAAAGTAAGAACAAAGGCCCACAAAGCTTCGAACATCGCTCGCAGAGGTCGGCACAGGGAAATCTTTGACTGCATGGATTTTCTCAGGATCGGGACGAACACCAGAAGAATCGACAAGGTGTCCAAGGACAGTGAGCTGCTGGCGGCCGAAGTGACATTTGGACGAGTTTAGTTGGAGCCCTGCTTTGCGGAAAACCGAAAGAATTGTTGAGAGACGCTCGAGGTGAGTTTCGAAAGTTGGCGAAAAAACAATGACGTCATCAAGGTAACATAAGCAGCTTGACCACTTGAAACCGTGAAGAAGAGCGTCCATCATTCGTTCGAATGTAGCTGGGGCATTGCATAACCCGAACGGCATTACTTTGAACTGATAGAGCCCGTCGGGAGTTATAAATGCCGTCTTTTCACGGTCCAGATCATCAACTGATATCTGCCAGTACCTGGAACGGAGGTCGATGGAAGAGAAATAATTTGCTCCACTAAGGCAGTCAAGAGCGTCGTCTATCCGCGGCAGAGGATACACGTCTTTTTTTGTAACCTTGTTAAGATTTCTGTAGTCGACACAGAAGCGCCAGCTGTTATCCTTCTTTCTCACAAGCACAACGGGCGAAGCCCAAGGACTTGAAGAAGGTTCAATGATGTCTCGGGCAAGCATCTTGTCGACTTCTTGCTGGATCACGTGGCGCTCGGTGGAGGAAACTCGATAGGGTCGCCGGTGTACTGGATTTGCATCACCGGTGTTGATCCGATGCTTTACGACGGTCGTTTGACCTAGGGGTCGGTCGCAGAAATCAAAGACGTCTTGATACGACGCAAGAAGGCTACGAAGCACAGACACATGCTCGGCCGGGAGATCAGAGGCAATCGTTCCAGTTATGCAGTCTAGTGTACTGTGCGACTGAATACTTGCAGATGACAGTGTATCCTCTGTTAGGGCCGATATGTGGTAGTCGCCGGCCGGGGCAAGGGTTGCAAGGGATATTCCTCGTGGCAGCACTTCAGGGCAAAGTCCAAAGTTCACAATAGGGAGACATGCCACGTTGTTCTTCATTGTGATGATGGTGTGGAGGAACGTAACATTGAGCGAACAGAGTACTGTAGGATTAGGCGAAATGACATAATCGCCGTCAGCCACAGGTGGATCAGAAGAGACGTCGATATACGTCACAGCTCGACAAGATAGGCGAACAAAGTCGGCGGAGCATAGCTTTGGCGGCGCAGGATCAGGAGGGTCAACGGCGTGTGTTAGGACAAGCTGAACAACACCAGCAGAACAGTCAATTAGGGCGGAATGCTCCGACAGAAAATCGAGTCCCAATATGATGTCATGTGGGCAGTGGTCCAGTACGTAAAACAGAACAGTGGTATGACGTCCAGCAACAGTGACACGGGCGGCACACATCCCGGTGACCGCTGGTGTTGCACCATCAGCTACTCGGACAAGAGTGATCGGAGCAGGAGTGAGCACTTTCTTGAGTCGAGCACAAAGGTTGGAGTTCATGACTGATATGTGAGCGCCGGTGTCAATGAGTGCTGCCACAGAAGTACCGTCAAGATTTACTTTAATCAAGTTGTTGTGTCCGGGTATCGTGTGTAGAGGAATTTTGGGTCGGGTCGTCGAAGCAGGCTCACCTCTAGGAGCTGCGCCCGTCAGTTTTCCGAGGACTGGTGGTAGGAGGGTGAGGGGGAGCGACGTCGGTTAGTTGAGCGGGACATGCGTCCAGAGGGTGACGGGGAGCGGCTTGGTCGGGCGGGCCTGGATGGCGAAGCATCATCTTGTGCCGTGTAGATCGGCATCCGAGAGCCAGAAGGGGGGCGTCGGGTGTTGGCATAATGCGACCATGGCTGCCAACCCCAGGAAGTGCGGCAATGACGTGAAATATGGCCCACTCGTCCACAGTTGAAGCAGATCGGCCTGTCATTGGAAGTTCGCCATTCTGCCGGGTTCCGGTAACGTGGGCGGTTGTTCAGTCCGCGGGACATATTAGGTGTACTGGGCAGTCGGTAGTCAGGTCGGTTAACGGGGCATAGCGTCTGAAGTCCGGCGTTGGCCAGTTCCTGGCGTACGACACTCTTGATTAAAGAAATCGTGGCGCGAGAATCGTCAGGGGCCTCGACTTGGTCAGACAGGGGAGATGCTGCCTCGATTTCGTGGCGCACAATGCGCACGATATTGTCGGAAGCAGCAGGGGCTGGTGCCAAACGGGCGTCCGTCGCAGGTTGATGTTGCAGCCGTGTTGGGAAGACGCGAAAAGTGTGGAGTGATACGGCGACTTTTCGCGTCTTCGAAGCGTCGACATTCATTAATGACATCGTCTACGGTCGATGAGTTGCGAAATACGAAGAGATTAAAGGCGTCATCGGCGATTCCTTTGAGGATGTGCGCGACCTTTTCAGATTCCGGCATCTTGTCATCAACCTTCCGGCAGAGGGCGAGCACATGTTGTATGTATGTGACGTACGACTCGGTGCCGGACTGGAGTCGGGACGCTAGTTCTTTTTGCGCAGCACGACGACGCCCGATGGGCTTGCCGAAGAGATCGATGAGCTTCTGCTTACAGATGTCCCAACTCGTGATATCTTCCTCGTGGTTGGAAAACCAAACTTTAGCTGTACCGTCAAGGTAGAAAATAATATTGGCCAACATGAGCGTCGGATCCCAGTTGTAAAGAGCGCTCACCCTTTCGTACAGCTGAAGCCATTCCTCCACGTCGGTACTGTCATTGCCCGAAAATGTCCTGGGTCACTCGGTTGAGTCAGGACGACGGTGCGGTTAGTTGCAGCTGGATGCGGTGCTGTTGGTTGCTGCGTAGTTGGACGAAGCACGGTTGGGGTAGTCTCCGAAGAATCCTCGTGTTCGTCTTGATCAGGCATCGCACAGGCAGCCAAGGAACGTCCGCTTCGTAGAATCGTCGTGGTGTTGACTGTGGAAAGACCCGCACTCTCCACCAAAATGTTACGGGGAGAAGGCGTCTGAAAAATGCTTTTATTTAGGTAAACAGGCAGGCATACAATATGGAGCCCGGTCTGCAGGAGCTCGCCCTAAACAGCGTCCTCTTTTCTACAATGTTCATTTTTGGCGCCCCGTAGCAATATATATATATATATATATATATATATATATATATATATATATATATATATATATATATATATATATATATATATATATCTATATATATAATATATATATATATGGATATGGGATATGGCGCACAACGGGGCGTTGTCAACAAGGATAAATATATTTATTTCCCAACAGTTTCGGAGGGGTCCTCCCTTCATCAGGGGATGAGTTATACTAACATGAACTTCCCAACTTCTTTACTGCCGCATCCCTCTCGCCTTGAAAGATGTTTGCGAGAGTGAGAGAGAATTATAAAAAGAAACAAAGAAAAAAAGAGAAGAAAAAAGACGAAAAGAAAAAAAAAGGAAAAAAGAAAAAGAAAGAAAGGAAAGAAAGAAGAAGAACCACTGCGAACACTGTGAAGGAAACCAAGTGTCGGTGTACGTCCACATCCGGTTCTTATCCCTTGCTGGTCAGTTCTGGACGTGTGTCGGGTCACCCAAGATTGTCGCCGTGGTGGCGGGAGGGGTCCGTGACGGCATGCGTAAGGAAAGGGTTTCCCCTTAATGGGTCGGTCGGCTCTTTATCTTTCATCTTCGTCCGTTTCCCTTCAATGGTCATCAAGTGGTAGGCGAACATAAACACTTTGTATGTGCAAAAAAAGAGAAAAAGAAAGTACAGTGTACACGTACGACACAGTCAGAAAAAACAAGTGTGGTCTCCAGCTATCAATCTTTGTCACCAATTTCCTCCTGGCGTACTTCTCGGAAGGCAGGAGAGTCTTCCGGGGTCCTCGTTGATGCCGGCTAATGTTCTAAATTTGAAAATAAAATATGCCTCACGCTGTTCGCGCTCGCGCCTGGTTGACAAACCGGACTGCAAAAGAGGTACGCTGATATTTTCAACACTGTGGTTTGGCAGGCGCACATGTTTAGATAAAGGTAGCTTCGGCAGTGAAGTGGAGTGGTACCGGTGATTATTGAACCGCAGCCGAAATGGCGTGTCTGTTTGGCCGATATATTCTTGTCTGCGGATGTTGCAATGTAGCATGTATACTACAGTTACTGGAGTCACAATTAAGACTTTCAGTTATGCAGAATTTGAAATTCGAGAAGTTTGATTTGGAGTCACGTGTTGTGACCATCTGCGGGCATACCTTGCATCAAGCTTTTCCACAGTGGTGCTACCCTGATTGAATTTTGGGGGGGGGGGGGGGTTTGTTTTTGCTCTGAGAAGAATGTCCTTCAGATTTTCATGCCGGCGGTACACCACGTGAGGTGGCTTCGTGAAAATAGAAGTTAGTCGTTTGCTTTGCCTGATTATGTTGAAATGGCCAGAAAGTATGTTGTTGATTTGTGGCGCTGATGAGGGGTAAGTTAGTAAAAGGTTCGTTTGGGAAGTCGTTTTAGATACTCTGCTTGGTCCCTTAATTATATCATTCGTGTTCATGTTGCGAGCACGTAGTATGGCATCGTCAATAATGTCTTCTGGATAATTTTGTTTCAATAAGTAATGCTATAGGTGTTCTGCGTGTCTGTCAAATTCATGCATATCGGTGCATATTCTTCGGTGCCGATAGGCCTGAGAATATGGAATACCCGTTTTGCAATTCTTTGGGTGGCTGCTGTTGAAATGTAGGTACATTTGACGGTCTGTAGTCTTGTTGTAAGGGTTTGTTGACAAGCGGTCATTTTTGACCGTGACAGTGACGTCCAAGAGGATAATGCTAGTTTTGGAACTTTTGTGCGTGAATTTAATTGACGGGTGGCACTTGTGAAAATTCTCTATGAAGCGGAAAAGACTTCCCTCATCGTGGTTCCATATCATAAAGATATCGTCTAAGTATCTTCTGTAGTAGAATGGTTTCAAGGTGCGTCCCTCAATGAATGGGATATCAAGTGAAGCCATAAAGGTGCTCGCGAAGTTTGGGGCCATTTCCGTGCCCATTGCAGTGCCACTGACCTGAAGGAAATGCTTGCCATTGAACAAAAAATGGTTATAATTTAGTACAAGTTCAAGAAGTGTTAACAGTACCTCGCCACTTAAAATGGCGAGGTACTGTTGCGTCAAACACAGAAAAACAAGCCCTTAGGTATACACCTCTTTCCCTTATTCATTAATGAGGGTCTCGTACTGGCAGACTTGGCGTCATTTAGGTTGCATGCAAGGGACTATGGATCAGCTGCCCGCTCATAATAAGTTCACTTGCTACGTGACGCCACACATGCGCATAAAAAGAATGTTTCACACTCGACGCTTGGCTTATAGATGGCACTGACTGACACTCCTACTACTAAATTCACATATATACACAAAAAAGTGGATGGAGGGAAGGCCGCTGTGATAGCTCAGTTTCAACCTCCGGTTGCGAAAGTGTGCCGGACGTGTATATCATGAGCTCCGTAGGAGTGGCATCGGCGGCTCAGCTTAGCCGCGGTACCAGGATTGAAATTCCCCAAGATTATGCTGTTATTTTGCCCCCTCTGCCGAATGTGTATGTGGTTCAGAACACTGTTTTTCTGCATGCGGATGTAAAAGGAAGACCTTATCACGCGGAAGACTTTCGCGAGCCACTTTTTCGACGTGTTCAGCCCACCGAGGTCTTTGCGCTCGACGCCTATCAAATGAACCACGTGTGGGCAGTGACGTGCAGAAGCACTGAAGGTGTGAAGAAACTTTTAACTGATCCGCAATTGGCCGTGAAAGGCCTTAAATGCATGATAATCGACCCAAGCCACCGCGACGTCCGTCTGAAGCTGCATTGGTTGCTCTACCACGTACGAGAAGAGCACGTACGAAATGCACTGACCCCCGACGGGACGGTGCTTGACGTAAGAATGGATAAGTGGCGAATCGACGACTACACCCGGCAGATTACCATGACGAAAACCGTGGCGCTCCGGCTAAAGGCTAACGTTACGCTGGACGATATACCTCACCAGTTACGTGTTGGAGAAGAGCTCGTGCTTATTGTGGCAACCAGAAAAGCGCCGCGGTGTTTGCGCTGCCAGCAGATTGGCCACATTAGGAGGGACTGTCGAGTCTCGCGGTGTGACACTTGCAAGCGTTTTGGACACGCGCCTCGAAACTGCACGAAGACGAATGCAGCAGCTACACTGAACACCGGGAGCATGGATAAATCCGAGCTCACCATGGACGACGCCGAAGCAGAAGAATCAGTGAAATCAAAAAACGGCTTGTGAAGGAAAAACACCTAGTGCAGCAGGCATGACGCGATTGCAGAAAGAACCGCCAAGGTCAACTGACAGTGGGGAAGTGCAACCTATCGCGGATGCATCGGCGAAATCACTGGTGACTTCTGCGGAAAAACATTCAGTACAGGAGGCGTGATGGATGTGAAAGAAGCAGGAAAAACAAGTGAACCTGCGTGTATGCAAGCGGCCGCAGAATTATTGACGAGCGCAGAGGAGACTGATGTTTTAAACGACGCAACCGCTGCAACTGATGAGAGCGAATCATCTACTCAAACTGTCCAGGAACCTGCCGAGGGTGGTGCCTCGGAGTGGCACGACGCCCAGGAACCAGGTACGGGAGGGAAACGACCACGAGACACAGCCTCAACAGAATCAAGTGATATGAGCAATCAAGAACCACCACCGAAAGCAGCTCTCCTTCGGAGGCAAAGACTGGCGGTAAAACATATTATAACAGAAGGGGAAAAGAGGGTGGGAAAACCGGCCTCTTGACAACACATTATGTGTCGCCTTCTACCAAGAAGGTGCACCGGACGACTAAATAGGCGGAGTTCGATTATGACGGTATGGTAACCAGCTACTTGTATTTAATTAAATAATGAGCCTGAAACCTAAAAGAGCAATGCGTTTGCCAGCTTAAGTGTACGCGGATTAGCTTCAATAAGGCGGCAGTACCAGTTGAGTAGGCTGTTTTCGGAGCAAGACTTGGATGCGATTGCTGTGCAGGAAACTAAAATAGCGATAGAGAATGATACCGACCATATGACGTTAGCTTTTCGCTCTATGTATAACATCTGTGTATCCCATGCTGATGGCTTATCAGGAGGGTGTGCGCTCTTCATACGACGATCGATAGGCGTTGTTGAAAGAAGTGTGGCAAGCAGCGATAAAGGATGCTACGTAGTGTGTGATTTTTCCTTCTTGAATTTCAAATGGCGTGTCATATGCGTTTATGCTACGAACCGAGACAGTGAAAGGAAAGTTTTCTTTGAAGAAATAAGCAGCTTACTGGAATGTGACAAATATGTAGTCCTTTTTAGTGATTTTAACTGTGTTTGTAGAAAGGAGGACCGTGCCAAGCCGGCCCAGTCATTTGATAAAAGCGGAGTGTTGTTAAATGAGATGACTGCAGAAAGTGGCCTGGAAGATGTTGGTTTATGTATGTCTAATTGCAGTGTTCAGTTTACACACTTTCAGGGTCTAAGCCACGCACGTTTAGACAGAGCGTACATATCACTGGACCTTATTATGTGCTGTGATGAATATGTTGTTACACCGGTGTCTTTCAGCGACCACTGTATGATTAGTTCCACACTTGGCGCTAAAGACAGGACTCCGAAATTTAACTGGCACTTGTGGAAACTAAACAGCCATATCTTGAAAGATGAATCTTATGGTAAAGATGTAACCGAAGCCCTCGCAAAACTCTACGGTATTTAAAAAGATACTGGGAAACAAAGTTGGAATTTTTCAAACAAGAGGTTAAAATGAATGCGATAGAACGATTTACAAAAAATAAATTCGAGAAGAAACAGGCGGAAAGGAACCTGCGAAAGCAATTACAAGTGCTCTTGCAGGAAGAAACTGTGAAACCCGGCTCCTTTACCAACGAAATAACAGATACTAAAAACAAACTGGAGATTTTAGATGAAGAGAAGTATAAAGGCGCTATAATAAGAGCTAGAAGTGAAAAACATTGGATAGGTGAAACACCCACAAAACGAGCTTTGGGTGACGAAAAAAATACGCACAAAGAAATGAAATTAGAGAAATAGTAAATGACAGACTGACGAATGAAAAAGGTCAGATAACGGAGGCGTTTGTGGACCATTATCGCGATCTGCTCGAAAAACGAGTACCAATGGCCACGGGTTTTAGTGATGTCTTTCTTGATACGATGCCCAAGCTTGACGCCGGTACACGAGAAATATTAGGGGCTCCTATCAGCGTACAGGAAATAAAAAAAGCTATTGATGACCTAAGTACAGGCAAGACGCCCAACCCAGATAGAATCGGGGCGGAGTTTCATAAAGTTTATAAAGACGTCGTGGCAGTTGTGCTATACGAAGTTATCGTAGAAGCATACAAAAAGAAAAAAACTGCCACGCTCTTAAACGCAGGCGCATAGTGCCTTGATTCCGAATATAGATGATAGCAGGAAACTTCAATCTGTAACGTCATGTCGACCTACAAGTGTTTTGAACATTGATTATAAAATATTCAAGAATGTTTTAGCCAGGAGAATTCAGAACATTATTGAAAAGATTGTAGGAACACACCAGACATGCGGCATAAAGGGTAGCAGCATCACAACCAACATACATATAGTGAGAAGTGTACTAGAGATTTGTGACGCCTTTGAAGAACGAATAGCAATCATGCAGATAGATTTACAGAAAGCTTTTGACCGTGTCTCCCGTGAAGTATTGTTCAGTGTGTTGAAGCATGTGGGAGTTGGTGACGTAATTTTTGATGGTTTGAAGATGGCATATTCACAGTGCGTAACGCAGTTGATAGTGAATAAGCCGCTCAGTGAAGAATTTGAAATACCAAGTTATATCAGACAGGGATGCCCGGCCTCAGCATTGTTATTCGCCATCTACCTAGAACCCTTTTGCTTATCAATCATCCAAAACTCAAGTGTACAAGGCTTTCGGTTACAGAACACGGAGATAAAATTAATCGCATATGCTGACGATGTGGCAGTACTCTGCCAAGATAGACAAAGTATATGGGAAGTCGTTTACATGGCAAATAAGTTTTGTGACATGGCGGGCAGTGTAATTAACTGGCATAAAACAACTGCTTTTTGGTACGGCAATTGGGATGTGAGGCCCGAGGTATACCTTAACGTAAAATGGGAAAGCGAAACCCTAAAGTACCTCGGTGTACCCTTGGACAGCTATTGCGACAACGTGGATTACTGAAAAGGTGAAGCAGAAAGCCTCAGGCAAAAAAAAAATGCCTGGGGTGGTCGGGATCTGTATATATTTGCACGTGCGACTGTATGCAACATGTTTTTGATATCAAAAATCTGGTATGTCATGCAAGTTATCTGTATGTCACGCATCAATGTACAGAAGCTTCACAGGATTTTTGCTGTGTTTGTGTGGAAATCGCCGTGGGAATGTACAAGCCGGTCTAATTTATTCCAGCCCGTTAGCAATGGCAGACTCGCTTTATGTCATTTATTTATTAGACAAGTTGTTTCTCGTTTTATTTTTCTTCGCGATCAAAGAAACAAATTTCTGCAAACAGTAATAAAAGTAAGGCTGTCATCACGCATCCCAGATTTTGTTGTGTCGACAAACAGTGATATGTGCCGATAATTGACTGGTTTTTTGAGAGAAGTTATACAGTCTTTTGAGTTTTTGAAAGTGCGCTTTTCGCTGGAATATCTTGCCACTGCTAAGCGAAAAAATCTGTACAGGGATCTACGTGATGTATTGTTCCCAACACCTTTGTACAGATCTATGTTCAATGGAGGACCCGGACAGGACGTTTTGAAAAGGGTCAAAAGGATGAAAGTGAAAGCAGGGGCAAAAACTTTCTTTTTTAAATTGCATTCCGGGACTCTCTCCGTAAAGCAGTGGCTAGCGGACAAGAGAATCGATGTACCATGGCAACCAATTGTTTACTTTCTAAAACACCCGAGACGATAGACCATGTGTTTATTCATTGCTGTGACACTGTCTTTCATTGGGACATCCTTCAAAGAACATTGAAAAAAGATCTCCCCACTACAAGCCATGGCATTCGTTTTCTCTGTGTGGATGATGACGATGGCATACCATACGACAAGGTTATGTTAATTAGCCTTCACAGCATCTGGCAGACCCCAATGGCTTACAGACATCTTGGCCAGAACATACGTCCTGTCCGGGAGAACTTCATTGCAAATATGAGGTATATCACTGAGGTGTATAAGATAAAAATGCAAGGAAAGGCAGGAAGGTTAGCCAGACGCAAATCCGGTTTGCTACCCTGCACTGGGGAGGGGATAAAGGGGAGAAAAGAGGTTGCAGAAAGATGAGAAGGTACACACAGTCACGAGCACACTCGGGGAGCACACACAGTTTACAGGCGGTCGCTCAGGTTTGTTGACTTAAGGTAAAGTAGCAGTGCTTTAGTTGCTTTCTGCGCAACTGAGGCAGATGCCCAAGGTCCTAGTATCTTCTGCACACCAAATGGTCCGGGGTCAATTCGATTCAAAACCATCCGTAGCTGGCATCGCTGTGTGTCGTAGCAAGCGCAGCTGCACAGGACGTGTTTGATGGTCTCTTCATCTCCACAGTAGTCACATGTAGGAGTGTCTGCCATACCAATGCGAAAGGAGTACGCCTTTGTGAATGCAACACCCAACCAAAGGCGGCATAACAGTGTCGCATCGGAGCGGGAAAGTTGTGATGGTAGCTTTAGCTTGAGCGAAGGATCCAGTTCATAAAATTGACACCTTTGGAAGCTGGTAGACGACCAGAACGTGCGTGTGACATCTCGAGCCAGCAGGTAAAGTTGTCTTGCTGCATCATTCCTTGATAGAGGAATCGGGACTACACGGGTTTCTTCATGGGCTGAGCGGGCTGCATCATCGGCTAATTGATTTCCGGTAATACCGATATGTCCCGGCAGCCATTGATATATAATATCATGCCCTCGTGCTAGAGCTTCATGATGGCAATGTCTTATTTCTTGTACCAGTTGGTCATGGCTCCTCCTACGCATGGCAGACTGCAAACTCTGAAGCGCTGCCTTCGAATCACAGAATATGACCCATTTTCCTGGACGTTCTTGAACGAGATATTGTAAAGCAGCCCGTATAGCAGCAAGCTCTGATGCCGTAGATGTAGTCATATGCGACAACTTAAACTTGATTGTCATTTCTGCAGCCGGAATTACAGCGGCACCTGATAAGCTGCTGGATGAGACGAACCCATCAGTGTATATCTGCGTTCGGTCTAAGTACAACTCATGTAATAATAGCAGTGTTGCCTGCTTCAATGCTACCCTGGAGTGACTGCTTTTCTTTTTGATTCCCGGAATTTCTAGACGTACTTGTGGCTGGTTGAGGCACCACAAAGGGCATGCCGTTCTCGCAGCTGGCGTATATCCTGATGGAATGCTGTTTAGGTGCTTGGCTATGACGTCTGAAAACGTAGCACGTGGTCTTCCGGAAGGTAGAAGGGCCAAGTGGTGGTCAGGGACACGGCTAGCATGTCGAATGTGCGCTCTGAGGCAATCCACAACTATATATGTCCTGACCGGATGGTCTTTGGCAAGCATGATTGTGGCATAAGTAGAAGCGCATCGGGGCAGTCCTAGGCAGATACGCAGTGCCTGACCCTGCAAACTCTCCAATGAAAGAGTATTCGATTTGCAAGTGTTAGTCAGTACCGGCAAGCTGTAGCGCAATAGACCCAGAAATAGGGCCCTGTACAGCTGTAGCATGGAGGCCACAGAAGTTCCCCATGCTTTACCGCACAAGACTTTCATGATATGCACAATCGATAGCAGTCTCTTCTTCAAGTACGCACAATGTGGGCTCCACGAAAGACTTCTGTCGATTATTATGCCCAGGAAACGATGCGTCCGTGCATATTTGACACTCTGCCCATTGATGTAAACAGGGTACGGCGTCATTGGTTTGCGTGTAAACGCCATCAACGCGCACTTCACAGTTGATATATTTAGGCCTTGTTTCTGAAGGTAGGCTGTTGTGAGGGTTGCTGCCCGCTGTATTCGTGCACGCACCTGAGGGCGAGTAACTGCAGCACTCCAGAGGCAAATATCATCGGCGTATATGGATAGGCACACCGACTTTGGCAGAACCTTCACCAGACCAATGAGGGCCAAATTGAACAATGTGGGGCTCAAAACACCTCCTTGAGGTACTCCGCAGTAGGTGTAATGTTGGGCAGTTGTACCCTCGTATGTTTGTACAAAGAAACCCCTGCCAGTTATATAATCTTTTATCCATTGAAACATTCGTCCACCAATGCCCATTGCTGCGAGAGAAGTGAGGATGGCATCGTGAGCTACATTATCATATGCACCCTTCACGTCAAGAAAGAGTGCCACTGATATGCGCTTGCGACTTTTTTCTTGTTGAACAAATGTCGATAAATCAAGGACACAGTCAATGGAGGAGCGGCCCCGACGAAAGCCTGCCATGGAAGAAGGGTATTTGGTATATCGTTCCAAGTACCACTCGAGACGAAATAGAACCATTCTTTCCATCACTTTTCCGAGGCAGCTTGCGAGGGCAATAGGGCGATACGCTGTCAAGTCCAATGGTGATTTTCCCGATTTCAAAAGTGGTATTAATCGAATCGACTTATTTTCCATTCTCGGGGAACACTGCCGCTGAGCCAGGAGTTGTTGAAGCATATTAAAAGTTCTTTTCTAGCTTTTTGTCCAAGGTGTCCCAACGCACTATAAGTAATACCATCAGGACCTGGCGACGACATGCGCTTGGAGGCGACTAACGCACCTTCCAGTTATTCCATGGTGAACGGAGTGTCCATTTCTGGTAATCGCGTCTCAGGAACGATCACGGCGTCGATGCTCTCGTTCATAATATTCCCGGCAACTCTCGTGCAAAATTCTTCAGCCACCTCGAGTTCTGTTTTTCCATGATGGAGTGCCAAATCTTTAAAAGTATGCCGTTGTTGTGGAGAGGAGCGAAGACCACGAACTGTTCTCCAGATATATGACAGCGGTTTATGAGGGTCTAGAGATTCGCAGAATGCTTTCCAGCGTTCGCTCTCCAGTTTGTAAATGCGTCGTTAGATCTTTTTCTGGAGCCGCCTTGCTTCCCTCAGATCGTAAATTGATCTTGTGCGTCTGTATCGTCGTTCAGCACGCCTTCGTATAGCTCGTAATTTTTCCAGTTCGATGTCAAACTGTGTTACTTTAGACGAAAATGGTAATTTACACTTGGACGCTTGCATAGCTTCCACTATGGTATTTTCCAGCCTGCAGGCGAGGCCTTCTTGGCAAGCGTTCTCAACACGCGATGCAAACATCGACCAGTCAGTGCCAATTGAAACACCGGAAGAGAAATTTTTTATGATACCATCGATCGTCACGTAGGTGGGTGTGTGATCACTCCCATGAGTCTCAATATCACAAAACCACTTAACTTTGTGAGAGAAGCTCCGTGACACCAATGTCAGATCAAGGCAACTGCCATACGTGAGACCCCGCAGATATGTGGGGGTACCATCGTTCATGATGGAAAGGTCGTAATCGGAAGCGATGGTAACAATGTTCCGGCCCCTGGCATTCATCCTAGTGCTCCCCCAAAGCATGTGATGGGCGTTGAAGTCACCGGGGATGATCCAAGGCCCATCGGTTCTCATTAGGATGTCTTTTAATCTGTCGCAGTCAAATCGCGATGACGGAGATATATATCCACCAATAAGTGTGAACGAAACTGCATTCTTCACACGAAGACACACGTACTCATTGTCGTCATTTGAACTTATTGGGTGCGAAAGATAAGTCAAGTCTGTGCGAATGTAAACAATTACTTTGCTTCGTTCTTCGCAAGCGGCTGAACAAAAAGCTTCATAACCGGACAATCTATAAGGCGTTGATACGTTTGGTTCGCATATGACAAGTATAGGGAATTGATTGGCCCGAACAAATTGGCGAAAGTCCGAGATACGGGACTTCATGCCTCTGGCATTCCACTGAAAAATCGACGCACTTTTAACTTCAGTGCGGAAGATGAGATTTTGTTGAGCCATTGTGCTTATACGAAGTTAGCAAGAACTGGACTCAGTGCATCCAGTATTTGCAGTGCACTCTTAGCAGACGGAGATTGTATGCTGCTCAGTAGCGTGCGAATCGTGGCAATTAATGATTGCACGATTGCAGCCACTTGCCTGTCTTGGTTGGAAAGATCTCGAACCGGCACGATTACAGTCACTTGCCTGTCTTGGTTGGAAAGATCTCGAACTGGGAGCGCGGACTGGCCGTCATGAAGCTCCTTCGGTTCGCTTGATGCTGCTTCCCTTTGAAGTGCAGGCCACTCTGTCGCAGTTAGGGTATGCTCACTGGCTTTGTACTTTACAGCCTTTCCCACGGCATGTGGTCTGGGAGACAAAGGAGGTGGTACTGATGAGGGATCACGCAAACGTGTCGAGGAGGTAGCGGGCGTCCTCGAAGACCGACGTCGACGTGAACGACGCCTTCTGACTTTAGCTGCGGCTTCTCGATGAGATGAGTGATCGCGCACCATCTCCTTCAAGATGGCAATTTCCTTCTGAATCCGCGGGCAGCCCTTCGATGTGGCTTCATGGGATCCATTGCAATTTGAACATTTCTTGACAGTTGCGACGCACTTATCCGCTTCATGGTGCTCGGCGCAGCGGTGGCATACAACCGAATTCTCGCAGACGCTGCTCACATGTCCAAGTTTCATGCATTTACGGCACTGGAGAGGCTTCGGAATGAAAGGCCGCACAGCATGTCTGAAGTACCCCACCTTCACATGAGAGGGGAGTGATGTGCTCTTAAACGCAATCTTCACACAGCGAGACTTGCCTAGCCGGGTGACATCAACAATTGGAGTATCAGTTGTTGACTTGACAAGAAGTTGTAAGTCCTTATTGGAAATCGCGACATCAATGTCGTAGATCACGCCGGTTACTACATCACATCCCAAGGGAATATGAGAGCGCACCTGGTTGCCGCCCAAATCAGTTACACTGCGCAGAACGCCCAACGCACTTGCGTGCAAAACGTCCACAGCCAGTATATTCTTTCTGGCGTTCACTCTTATGTCCGTGATCTCATTTGGCACGAGCGTTTCTAGAGACCTCGACACAGACTGTCTGTTAAGGCGTTTCATGCTGACGGTAGGAAGTGCGGGCAAAAACAGGATGGTATAAGTGTTCGATTTTGGCGCTTCACTTACAGTTTGAATAGTTGAGGATGAGGATGTCCTCATGTTCCTTCTCTTCGCCTTGCGGCTCAGCACAGGTTGGAAACCGTCATCTGAGAAGTCCTCACTGCTGAGATAGTAAGCATGAGTATCTTCACATGTCGCTGTCGCTCGCTTGTCCCATCCGCTTCCTGGAGGCGGTCGCCGCTGACGCCGCTGGTGCCGGCAGGCGCCCGGGGTGGTCTACTTCCATCCCCTCCAAGGGAGCAGCGGAAACTGATCAACAGACCTAAATTACAACTGAAATACGCCGGAGTTAGCAGAAGTAGCTCCTATTCAAAACACACTTCTTCGTCTTTTTTTCCTGAGGTGTATAAACAACAAGAACTTCCCAGCTGGCTAACAATGTTAGAGGAATTGTGCAACCTGAAAAAAATTTTAATGTGAGCACTCCGGATCAAATATTGGTCCAAGTGTATTTTGTCGTTCATGTTTTTGTGTGAGCACCCGTAAAGAAAAACGGGTAATAAAAAAACGGCTGTGATAGCTCAGTGGTTAGAGCATCGAACGCGTTATTCGAAGGTAGTAGGTTCGATTCCTGCTCATGACTGGTTATTTTTTCGCCCACTTTTCTTTCTTCTTCTTTACATTCCATTGGTTCTAATAACTTCTCCTATACATTCCTTGGCATTACTGTCTGTTAGATCTCATTATTATTGTGTCAAAACACGGAAAAACGAGCCCTTAGGTATACACCTCTTTCCCTTATTCACTAACGAGGGTCTCGTACTGGCAGACTTAGTGTCAATTAGGTTGTATACAAGAGACTATTGATCAGCTGCCCACTCGTAATAAGTTCACGTGCTACGTGACGCCACACATGCGCATAAAAAGAGTGTTTCACACTCGTCGCTTGGCTTATAGATGGCGCTGACTGACACTCCTACTTCTAAATTAACATATATATATACCCAAAAAAAAGTGGATGGAGGGAAGGCCGCTGTGATAGCTCAGTGGTTACAGCATCAAACGCGTTATTTGAAGGTCGTAGTTTCGATTCCTGCTCACGGCTGGATATTTCTTCACCCACTTTTCTTTCTTCTACTTTACATTCCATTGTTTCTAATAACTTTCCCTATACATTCCTTGGCATTACTGTCTGTTAGATCTCATTATTATAGTGTCAAAACACAAAAAACGAGCTCTTAGGTATACACCTCTTTCCCTTATATATATATATATATATATATATATATATATATATATATATATATATATATATAGAGAGAGAGAGAGAGAGAGAGAGAGAGAAAATGTCGACGCACGTGCACATTGATATGAATTCTCATACACAGAGGTTACGCGACGCGCTTTCTTAGGTACACGAAGGTGAACCACACTTTAGCAGGCCGATTAATGGTGCCCATAGCCAAATTTCCGCGTTCAATATGCGATGCTCATCTTGCTATCACGCCTCTTTCTCTGATTATGCTTTGGCGGTGAACATCTAAAAATACCACAATAGTTTATTTAATAAATTCATCATTGATGTTAGTCGTCAGGATGAAGATATACCTTGATTCAATGAAGATACATGCACGTGGAACGGAGCTATGGCTACCAAACACCAAAACATACATTCGGCGAACCCTCCTTTATCGTACTGTAAACGTTTAATTATGCCTGTAAAGGTGCGTTTTACTTTCGTGTTGTATGCCGATTCCGATGACGGGGAGATCAACCATGATTTTTGAACGACTGACTGCTATTATATTTTTTCATAATGTGTATTGCATTTTTTTGCATACACTCAGCATTGTGTGTATTATTATTTGCCTTGTTTTCTAATCGTCTGAACACTGTTTTTAGAGCGTGAAATTAATAATACTATTGCTATTGTCATACAACTGTTTACCTATTATCATCTTCCCAACCCTTTTCTTTACAAAAGCATAATTTGTGGTTTTTGGAGCGTACTACATTGTTTACACTCATTGTATTTGTACTACCATTTTTAAGGGGCACCCAGGCACCTGAATAAATATGCCAATACAAATGGTGTAAACAAAATTTTCTTTTGAAGTAACAAAATGTGGATGATTATAACGTTAAACCATACCTCGTCGCTTTTTTTTAAATGGTCGTTAGCTGTACATGATTGGTGTAAACAGTGTTCGTCATGCATACAGCACCAGCTTGTGCCGTGAAGCAACAAATGACGTGAAAATTATCGATTGTGTAAACACCACTTATGCAAAACGACGTAAAAAGTAAAAAGTATTGATTTGATTGGTAAGTGGGGTTTAACGTCCCAAAACCACTATATGATTATGAGAGACGCTGTAGTGGAGGGCTCCGGAAATTTCGACCAGCTGAGGATCACGTAAAAAGTAAGAGAATAAACTATTTTCAATACGGGATACTGTTTTCCATTGATTCTTTGGCATTTCAAATTTTCCATGTGCCACAAAATCGCCTGCTTGTTACATGACGTCACGAAGCCGGAGAGCACCTCCTTCTAATTGTCATTCTAGAAGTCTAGGTGCCAATCACACAAGCAGCGGCTACATTTAGCAGCTGGTGAGATGGATTATCAGTTCAATAAAATATATACACATTCAGCATAACGGTGTTTAGTAGTTTGTGCGCATGTACATTTCTGTGAGTTCATACTTGTTGAGAGAAAGAGGAATATAGAGAAATAAGCAGCGCTGCACGTGTGTGCTTCTTTATTGTCCGAGATGTATTTTGAGCTGTCAAAGACAATTCAAGTTCAGTGAAAACCAACTATAGCCCGACTGTTAACTAATTTTCCATAGTGCCAAAAACCATGGTCTTTAACCTTCTCCCTGGTCTACTGAAGTCAAGTTGTGGGGCAAGATTAGCAGCTGAGCTTCCTGTTGGGTTCGAGTTCACTGCTTTATTCGTGGCCACTTTGAAAGCTGCCACTATGGCTCCAAGTTACCATAAGCAAGGCTGATAAGGTAATGAGAGTCTAAAGCGGAAACAATTTTGGGCGTTTCAGTACGGCAAAATTAAACATCAAAAATGATTTGTCACCCTCGTCGGCTCGCAACAGCTTCGACAGAGCAGCGGTGATTATATGTATTTTTCGAAGAAAATTATTTTCCGGAATAAGCAAATTCTTTGATTTGCCTTTAAAAAGTTTGCTCGTTCCCATTCGTAACTGCATGCACAAGTCACAGCAGAATAAAAGCATGAACAAGTGATGTAATATTATAAGGCGCCTGTTCAGCGCTTGCCTCATGTGCAATACAATACAGCACAAGACGCGAAAGCGTCGCATAGGCGACCCGCACCGCAAAGAGCCTACAAGGGGCAGGTGACAGCGGCGCGGCTAGAATGCTGAAATCTTGCCTGTTTTTTACGCAGCTTGCCGTTGGCTTTGGTGTCACTCCCTTGCATCACCTGACTGCTGTCGGCAACACGGATGGCCGGTGCGCTACAGCCACTTTGAACGGCTTCACCTCGGGTACCTTTCACTGCTCCTGGGATGACCTGGTCACTTTGTCGCTCCTTGGCTGGATTTAGCCTGGTGGTGGTAGTGGTTAGAAGATGAGAAAAGGCACCTAATTTCTGCAACCCGGTCGGGAGCACGGCGCAGTGCCTGATTTAGCCTGATCACAGCTGTGCGTACTGTGCCTCCTCTATCTGCCTTCCGGTAGACTGTTACGCTTCATCCGATCCCATTCCCACTCAAGGGAAGTGCGACAGGAATCAAAGTGACGTCACCCTAACCAGCCCAATCGCTGGTTTCCGGAGTGCCACGACACCACTACCAGGACAAGATAAACTACTCACGCAGCTATCGCACTCCTTCAGTTGGCAAGGTGACAGCGGCGTGGCTACAATGCTGAAATCTTGTCTGTTCTTTACGCAGGTACAGTATTTTGGATACTTACTGTTTTCGGTCTGATCATCATTTCCTGCTGCTGTTTCCTTGCCCACAGTGTTTCAGTATGTCATTATTGTCGGTTTTTGCCGAACGTATGCATCGCATTACCACTTTTTTTTATTAAGCGATGATGTCAAGCTTAATCCTGGGCCCCGTCACAAGGCCTCGTCAACTACTGCTGCTAGAACTACGACTGATAACGACCGCTCTATACCTGACATGCTTGCCCAACTAATCGATGGCAAAAACCAAATAACCAAAGACATCGCATATCTGAAACTTTCTGTAGATTCTCGTTTTGCTGCCTTTGAATCGCGTGTCTCTGCCCTTGAGCTTTCATCAACCGCTTCCGCTAACGCGGCACTTCTTTGGGATCTTCATAAAAAAATTCAATCAATTTCAGCTACTGTCGGCAAGCTTGCCCTTTCTTCACAAAACCTCGACCCGCAGAACAGTTTGACACAAAACAGCGTGCAGGCACGTCTGAACGAGCTAGAAAACAGGTCTAGGCGCAACAATTTAATCATGTACAATATTCCTGATTCTCGGGAAACATGGGACCAAATCGAGCAAAAAGTTGCAGCAGCTTTATCAACTGTCCTTGGCAATGAACTTTTTTGCGAGGCGATAGAACGTGCGCATCGTATAGGCGCTTACTCTGCATCCAAGTGTCGGCCTATAGTTATTAACTTTCTTCACACAAAATAAAAGACAACATATTATCTTCGAGATCACAACTGCGGTCCGGCAACGTATTTGTATCCGAAGACTTCTCGCCCTGTACTCGACTAGCAAGAAAATATTTGCGGGAATTTGCCAGAAGTTTGCCTCAGTCTCTTCGTTTTCGATTACGATATAGTAAGCTGTTTGTGGACAAGACACGCTATGTGTATGATGCCGATATGAAGTGTGTGAAAGTTATCAGCCAGCCTGCTAACAGCGGTCTCATACATGATGCATCAGCTGCTGCATCCTTACGCATTGCTCAAGATGTAAATCCCGCTTCATCATAGGGAACACCGAGGGGGCGTGATGTATTCTCATTTCATCACAGTGCGTCCGTATTGTCAAACGCTAGAAGCCGAATTAACAAGCGCGATTCATTACATTCCTTCATATATACTGCTGGCTTTGACATTATCGCTCTAACAGAAACCTGGCTCAACACTGCAGTGCGCGACGATGAGATATTTACTGATTCACGTCAATTTTCTATCTATCGCCGTGATCGCATGGACCGTCATGGGGGAGGTGTTATTCTTGCCATATCAAACACTTTCAAATCATTCCAATATAATGTTGAGACAGAAAGAGAAACAGTCTTTGCTTGCGTTGTAGGCAGGCATCAGAAAATAATAGTTGGCGTTGCTATCGGCCGCCCAATGATCTCCCTACCTTTGTTTCATACTTACACGATGTACTCGGTTGCATTGTGACACACTATCCTTCATCACCGATTGTATTACTGGGGTAGTTTATTACCCTAACATTTTGATGCGTGTATGGGCATATCTCCCACCATTGCCGCAACAGGTGGTATTTCCGGCCAAGCTTTCCTAATGTCGACCACCGTCAGGACCGTGGACACTATTCACAACCCGGTTTTCCGGGTGACCATATTAAGGACCCTTCAGCTCGCCGTTCATCTCCACACTCCGAACCGTCCTACGCCGACGTCGTCGCCCAAAGAAACTGGTCTAGCCGCTCGCCGTCACCTCAGGGTCGGCCGTCACGCTCCCCTCAACGCCGCCGCTCTCCGCCGCCGCTCTCTGGCCATTCGCCGGCAAACTGACGAGTGCAGCTCCTGGAGGTGGCGCTGCGTTGACGACTCGGAACGAAAAGCCTCAACCGGCTACAAATTCAAGACAGCATTCATCACACCCGACGGCCTTTACCAATTCAAGGTCATGCCTTTTGGGTTGTGCAATGCCGCGGCTACTTTTGAACGTATGATGGACTTTCTCCTTCGCGGTTTCAAATGGTCGACCTGCCTTTGCTATCAGGATGATGTAATCGTTTTCTCGCCCTCCTTCGAAAGGCACTTGTCTCGTCTCTCGGCAATTCTTGACGTTTCTCGTTGTGCTGGTCTCCAACTGAATTCGTCGAAATGCTCATTTGGACGCGGCAGATTAAACTACTCGGCCACCTAGTTGACGCCACTGGTGTTCAACCCGACCCTGACAAAGTCTGTGTAGTCGAAGAATTCCCGGTTCCGCGTTCCACACAAGAAGTTCGCAGTTTATTGGGCTCTGTTCATACTTCCGCCGCTTTGTCTTCAACTTCGTGGATATTGCTAGGCCCCTCACGGATCTACTAAAAAATGTGGCCTTTTCTTGGGGAAGTGACAAAGAACATTCCTTCGCGTTGCTAATTACCACCCTCACATCACCACCTGTATTGGCTCATTTTGATCCAGCGACTCGAACAGAGATTCGCACCGATGCAAGCGGCCATGGCATTGGTGCTATACTCACTCAGATACAGAGTGGCACCAACCGTGTGATAGCCTACGCTAGCCACCTTTCGTCGCAAACGGAACAAAATTATTCCATCACTGAGCGGGATTGCTTAGCCCTCATTTGGGCTATTGTGAAATTCCGTGCGTACATATATGGACGTCCGTTCGTAGTCATCACGAACCATCGTGCCCTTTGCTGGCTCTCGACGCTTAAGGACCCTAGAAGAAGACTCGGCCGATGAGCACTTCAGTTACAGGAGTACACGTTCTCGGTTGTGTACAAATCTGGAAGTCTGCACAGCAATGCTGACTACTTATCCGGGCACCCCTTTGATCCACCTAAGTCTACTGATTTAGAAACCGATGCCTGCGTTTTAGCAATCACTGACTTTCTGAACGTGGCCGACGAACAGTGCCGAGATCCATCGCTGCTCAAAATCATTGACCGCCTTCAATCGCGTCATACTGACCCTTCCCTTGGCAGATTCCTTCTTTAAGACGTTTTGCACTGCCGCAACTTACCCCCGGCGGCATGGAACTTTTACTCGTCGTACCATATCACCTGCGAAAGGATGTTCTGCGACCATTCTACGACGCTCCAACTTCTGAACGTCTAGGCGTCTCCAGAACTTACAACTGCATTCGACGACAAGTATTCTGGAAGGGTCTTTATCACTCCGTTCGCCGTCACGTCGCATCTTGCGACCTTTGTCAGTGCCGAAAGAAGCCTACGACTCTCCTTGCCGGTCTTCTTCAACCTATTGAAGTTCCAGCCTTGACGTTTCATCGAGTGGAGTTCGGCTTGCTAGGTCCCTTTCATACTTCCACAACTGGAAATAAATGGATTGTAGTGGTCACAGATTATGCCAATTGGTATGCAATCACTCGGGCGCTACCAACCAGCTGCGCAACTGACGTTGCCGACTTCCTGCTTTACGACATTATTCTCCAGCGTGGCGTTACGTCTCACCTGCTCACAAACCGTGGTCGCTACTTTCCATCTCGTGTGGTTGATGATCTACTTCGATCTTGTACTACCCGTCACAACTTCACCACATCTTACCACCCTCAGACGAACGGCCTTACGAAGCGCATAAACTGCA
This sequence comes from Rhipicephalus annulatus, assembly GCA_013436015.1. NCBI lineage: Eukaryota > Metazoa > Arthropoda > Arachnida > Ixodida > Ixodidae > Rhipicephalus > Rhipicephalus annulatus. The sequence goes on from WOVY01012363.1 coordinate 400,730, forward strand.
GATTGACAAACATGCATTCCATATACGTATCTATTGACCACACTGATTCGTAAATAGCTGTGCCGTTCGTCACCTCCGCCTATAACTCGTCGCGTCATGAAACAGCGGGCTACTCCCCATTTTATCTACTTTTCGGACGTCACCCTTACTGCCCTTCGACACACTGCTTTCATGATACCACTCATCCTCGACTTCGTACGCTCAGGATGTCACCACCCGTGCCCCCACAGGCACGCGCGGTAGCCTGCGCTTGTTATCGTCGTCACAGACAGCACAAAAGCCTCTTTACGACCGTGGACATAGAGACGCCGTTTTTTCTGCGGGTTCTCTTGTTCTCCTGTGGCTCCCATCTCGACGTGTTGGCCTCTGCGAGAAACTACTATCGCGATACGCTGGGCCCTACTGAGTCATTCGTCAGGTCACACTGTGACCTACGAGATTGCCGCTACCACAAACTCATCAGCTGCTGCACCCAGAACGGAAGTAGTCCAAATTTCTCGTCTCAAGCCCTACAACGCCGACTCGCTCATTTAACAGGCACCGAGACGGTGCCTTACGGGCCGGGGTGGTGATACGTGTATGGAAACTGTCGCCCCGACACAGCTGAATTGGCACCCGAAAGGAAGAAGACGACAACGTGGTTGTTGTGGGTTGGACTCCCGAGCTTTTCCCGTTCGCCTGCCTGACTGTGCGCTCAATAAGCGGTTAGAAAGACCAGCTCTCGGTGAATAAATCTTCCCCGTAACAATATTATAGACTGTTGATCCGCCTGCCTTGCCACCACATTCCTCGCAAAGTCAAACATTGCTTGACTTGTGTTCTTTTTTTTTTCTCGTTGCAACTTGTCCTTCAGCCTACTCGCATAACTAATGAGAGTGCAAATACACTAGACCTTATTATTTCTACTCAATTTGATCTGTTTTCTAATTTATCTTACTTACCTGGACTAAGTGATCATTGGGGTATTCATTTGATATTTCTATACCGACTAAGCAAACATAAAACTGTCAAAGTGCGTTAGGAATTATCATAGAGCTAACTTCAGTGCGAATAACGCCGACATGATCTATTATTTCGACTATTTCATGATTGGTTTCGAAAACCGAAGCGTAATGTCAACTTGGAACTTTTTTCTGGGTAAAATTATGAACTAACGGAGAAGCACATTCCACTGCGTAAAATTTCATGTCGTTCTGGCTCGCAATGGTACACCAACCACCTAAAAAGATTGTGTAATAAAAAAAGATACTCTATCGCCTTGCTAAGAATTCGTCATCGAGCACCCGGTGGAATAACTATGAAGCAGCAAACATCGCCTACGTAACGGCCCTCAAACAAGCGAAAGCTAACTACCAGCAGCATATTTTACCATCCGTGTTAACCAACAACCCAAGAAAGTTTTGGCGCGTCATTAATCCTAAAACATAACAGCATGTTGCATCTAATCGATAATATTGGCATGCCGATTGCCGAATCTGATTCCGCTGAATTAATAAACGTCTTCTGCAACAACTTCACAAGGTATACTGACGTGACACCTACATATCAACCCGGTTATAACTACTCAATCATGGATCCTATTATCATTTCACCCTCTGGTAATTCTAAGCTTATTGATTAACTAAAGGCATCATCATGTTCTGGCTCAGACTCAGTTACTCCCAAATTTTTAAAAAGCACCAGTGCCATTTCGTCATTGTTTCTTCCACAGTTTTTTCAGCAATCCATCAATAAGGGCACTCTACCGCATGACTGGCAGGTCGGGAAGGTAGCTTCGATACACAAGTCAGGTAGTAAAAGTTCACCTTTAAACTACCGCCCCATATCAATAACCAGTGTTCCTTGCAAAATATTAGAGCACATTATTTACACTAATGTCGCCTCATTTTTGGAAACACATTCTTTTTTTTCAGACGCGCAACATGGTTTCCTCAAAAATCGATCTTGCGAATTACAACCGGCATCCTTCATTCACTAATTTTATGTTACTTTAGATCGTAGGTCACTAGCTGATTCTATGTTTCTCGACTTCTCTAAGGCTTTTGACAAAGTAAGTAATAAATTACTGCTATTAAAGCTGAAACAACTAAACCTTGATAATAACGTCATCAGGTGGATAGAACATTTCCTACTTAACCGCATGCATTTTGTAACTGCCAAGGGTTGCTATTCCTCATCTCGTGCCGTTCACTCAGGAGTACCACAGGGTTCCGTCTTAGGAACCCTTTTCTGTCTAGGGTACATTAATGATTTGCCTTTATGTGTTTCTTCTAACCTAAAACTGTTTGCAGATGACTGCGTGGTGTTCCGTGAAATTAACAGCCTGAATGACATCACTGCCCTTCAAAATGACATTGACTCCACTTTTAACTGGTGCACGAATTGGCAAAATGAACTAAATATTTCCAAATGCAAAGTATTGCGCATTTCCCGAATATCATCTTCTCCTGCTACTTACTCACTTAAGAGTATTCCACTCGAATCAGTCACCTCTTACCGTTATTTAGGCGTACACATCACCACTTGTTTAAGCTGGTCGCTCCATATCCACTCCACTATTAATAACGCAAACCGCATGCTTGCGCGCATTCATCGCAACTTCTCTTCTGCACCTGTCTCACTTAAACTACTAATGCACAAGACACTGATTCGTAGCAAGATAGAATACGCCGCTGCAGTATGGAATGCGAGTTCAATTATTTAATCAATGCTCTTGAGCTGATCCAAAACAATTCTGTTCGTTTCATTCTTCACAACTTAAGTCGTCACTCTATAGCATTTCTGCCATGAAAAACTCACTCAAACTGCCATCTCTTGCCTCTAGTCGTATGCTCTTCCGCCTCTGTCTATTTCACAAAATTTATCATATTATTGCAAGTCTTCGTGAGGCGCATATTTTTCTGCCTGCTTACGTATCATCTGGACTTGATCATCCTAATAAAGTTGGCGGTATGTCATGTCTAACCAAAACATGCAGCAATTCATTTTTTTCCCAGAACATCAGTAGACTGGAACCAGCTTCCCGGATCTGTGGCCATCTTGACCGATCACCGCTTGTTTTGTTCTGCGCTAACTGGCATTGTATAAACGCCCATGCTTACTTAGTTGTTCTGTTAGTACACAACGCTTTTTCGTTTTTTTGTTTGTTTTTGTTTATTTTTTATTAGTAGCTAACATTGTATTAGTAAAAACTCGTGTTTCACCCCCCTTCATACCGCCTTTGGCCCGGAGGGTATTACGAAATAAAAGAATAATGAAAAAAGCAAAATCATAACATTGGTAACGTTGGCAAAGTTTCACTATGTTGTAGCATAGCCTCGTAACATTTTCATTCTCGCGTAAGGACATAAATGAGTGATTACTGTTGGGATCGAAAACTTCACCTTTTTTGTTACTTATTGGTTTGCCCGGTGTACAGCCAAGAGTGACCACTGTCGAAAGTGGAGGGGGGGGGGGGGCTCAGCCCCACCAACTTTTTTCAGTGGGAGGACTCAAGCCCCCTTTGCCCCCCCCCCAGGCTGATACACCTATGTGCACTTGGGCGCTTTTCTTTTGCAGCTACACGATCGCTACTTATAAACAGTAATAAACAACGTGAAGCCTAAAATTAGGGGGCCTAGTGGTGCATCGCCCACCAAATTTGTTAAATCATGCGTTGAGCTCTTCATTCATGCCATCTGCGCTAATAAGGGGGATTCAAACAAGGGTGAAAGAAGAAGGAGAAAAATATTTGAAAGGTAGGGAGGTTAATTAAACGAAGACCAGTTCGTTACCCTACACGAGGGATAGGGGAATGAAAAAGAAAAGAGTGAGGGAGAAATAGAGGGAGGGAGATAAATAGAGAGAGGGGAGAGAGATACAAATTGCACATAACCCACACACCGCACACACAGTTCAGGTTTCACAAGCGGTCGCAGAGTGACGTTGCCCTTAAGAGATGTAGAAGGGCTCGTGTGGCTTTCTGGACTGAAGAACGTGAAGGCCACGCTCCCTAGAACGTCTTCAGAGTAAAGGGTCTGTCATCTAGCCTCCTCAAGGTGCACTGCAGAGTCCAGCGATATTCTTCAAATTCTGGACAATGGCACAGGACATGTTCCGGAGTTTCTACACAATGGCAGTTATAAGAGTTAAGGGAGTCAGTCATACCAGTGCGATAACTGAATGAATTGATAAAGGAAACGCCGAACCACAACCGACGCAGCATTTTAGTTTCCCCTCGCGAAGTGTTTAATGGCAGCTGTAATTTGAGTAATGAAGCGAGGTTGTGTGGGCGTCAAGTCGAGTTTAGTGGATGATTTCAATGCATAAGAGTGGTGTTACGAGTGATGCGGCAAAGTTCTTTAGCGGCATCAACCCTTGACAGGGGTATGAGCAGTGTGGGTGCTCCATCGAGGCCACAACGGGCAGCGTTGTCGGCAAGGTGGATACCACCAATACTACAATGAGCAGGCAGCTATTGAAAGATTATGTCATGTCCTTTATTGGTGGCTCAATGACAAATTTCATTGATTTGACATACAATCTGATGGTAGTTTCCGCGTCGAAGGCATCGCATACATTGAAGGGCTGCCTTGGAGTCGCAGAAAATAACCCACTTAGCAGGGGATTCTCGCATAACAAATCTATTTGCGGCTAGAAGGACGGCGAGCTCGGAGCCCGTAGATGTTGTGATTTGTGAAGTCTCAAACTTGACAGTGATTGTTCGAGATGGAATCACAAAAGCGAGCGTCGAACTTCCCGAGAGAGAGAGAGAGAATAAACTTTATTGGGTTCCAGCATGCGGGATTCCCTCCGGCCGCGCAGGGCGTGGGGTTCACCCTATCTCACGTTGCACTAGAAGTCCTAATGTCACGCGGGCCTAGACCTCAAGGCCTTCGTGCCCCGGCGCCGCTCGGGTTACTGAGGGTGTCCCCCTTTCGCCTTTGCAGCGCCAGTGCGACCTCGAGCTGCCGGACGGCCCTTCGCTGGTCTTCTGGGTCCGTAGACCCCACACGCTGTTCTACTTGCGGCGGTAACACCGGACCGTCCGCGCTGTCTGCGTCACATCCCCAGAGTATGTGAGCCAGGGTGGCTCTCGCGCTCGCGCACACACTGCACATTTCACTCACGTAGAGTTCGGGGCACACGTGTCGCGCTAGCGATGGGGTCAGCACAGTCTCGGTTTGGAGCTGGCGCAACCTCACCGCCTCCCACCGGGTAAGATCCTTGTGCGGAGGCGGGAAGCCACGCCGTTGCTCCCTGTACCACGCGAGGATGTCGCCGTAATCGAGCAGCTGCTCCTCGGCTTCTTCTTCGGTCGCCGTCGCGTCTTCCGAGGCGGGCGCGGCCGCGGTCCGGCACGTGGCGAGACCACGGGCCGCGGCATCCGCCTCCTCGTTGCGGTTCGGAGATCCTGGTATCAGGTCCCTACCCATGTGAGCCGGGAACCATTTTAGCGTCAGCCTCGACTTGGACTCGTCGCTTGCCAACGCCCTAGCAGCCGCCCCGCACACGGCTCCGCGCGAGAAGCTACGGATGGCCGTCTTGCTGTCACTGAGTATTGTCCGCACGCCCGGGGAGCGCGCCGCCAAGGTCCCGAGGAATCCGAGAAGCGAGCCTCCTGCGACTGCTGCAGGCCTTTGCAGTTAGCCACGCAGCATACGCGGGGGCCTTTCACAAGTGGACGGAAGCGGAGAGGAAGCGAATCGACGCGGCCATCCGCAAGGCGTATGCGGGTGCCATGGGCCTGCTCAACGGCACCAAGACGACGGCCTTGCTATCTCTGGGAGCGCACAACACGCTCTCGGAGATCGGCGAGGCCCAACGTACTGCTCAATTGACGCGCCTGGGCCGCACCGCGGTCGGCAGGCGGCTGCTGGAACGAGTGGGCCTGTCCTCCCCCGAGGAACAGGACCACGAAACGTCTCCACTCACGGAGTCAACCATGCGAAGACTGGTGGTGTATCCGCTGCCAAAGAACATAGGTCCCGGCGAAAGCGAGGGACGACGAGCGGCGCGAGCCAGGGCGCTGCTGCTGCAACATCAGAACGACGAGGGCGCCGTCTACGTGGACGTGGCCAAAGTCAAGAACAAGGACGCCTACGTGGCGGCGGCAGTCGCCGCAACGACGGGCAAGATCGTCACGTCATGCAGCGTGCGTACGCGGAGCGCGAGCCAGGCCGAGGAGATGGCGAACTTCCCGAGACTGAACCGTCCGTACAGATATGAGTTCGGTTTTCATTTGATATATGCAAAAGGTCCAAGGACTGCTTGAGGGCTGCAGATGACAGGCTAGCCTTTTTGGTTATCCCCGGGACTTCACGGTGTACAGGTGGTCTTTGCAGGCACCACTTGGTTCAAAGCGGCATGGTTGCGTGTGAGAATCTCCAGGAGATGAAATGCTGGTTAGCCGCCACCACTCTGGAGAACTCTGCCTTCGGTCTCCCCAGTGGCAGGCTAGCAAGATGGTGGTTAGGCAGTCTGGATGTATGGCGATTGTGCACCTGGATTATGTCGACAGTTATATAGGTCGTAATCGGGTGGTCTTTGGCAATGGCGATAGTCGCGACCGTGTTAGCTGTCCTAGGCAATCCCAAGCATGTGCAAAGAACTTGGCCGTGAATGCTTTGCAGGACACGGATATTGGTTTTTCCAGCATTTGAAAGCACGGGTGTACTATACCGAAAATACTCCAAGAAGAATGCTTTGTACATTTCAAGCATGGCAAGTTCAAGCATGAATTGTACTGGCGAGAAATTTCATTACATGGGTGATAGAGCTAAGCCTCTTCTTCAAATGCGTGATGTGAGCACTCCACGAAATATTTGTGTCAATAATGATGCCCAGGAATCAATGACGTCTTGTGTACAAAATTCTGATATTCTTGATGGAAACTGGATACCAGAACATCGCCTTGCTAGTGAGAGGAACTAAGGCGCATTTCTCGGGGGGAATTATTAGCCTTCGAGCACTTCGACGTTGTTGTTGCTGCTTTTTGAAGCCTTACCCATACCTGGGGTCGTGTCACTGCTGAAGCCCAGATACAGATGTCATCAGCGTACACAGGAAGGTTGACTGATCGAGGCAGAACTCGGGCAAATCCAATAATAGTGAGCTTAAACAAAGTAGGGCTGAGAACCCCAGCCTATGGGACGCTGCGAGAAGTGTAATGGTCTATGATGCGGCCTTCTGCAGTGTGCATAAAAAAGCATCGCTTCAATAAGTAGAACTGAATCCAATTCAACATTTCTCTACCGATTCCAATATTCTCTAACGATTACAATATAAATAGCGTCGTGAATTACGCTATCGTAAGCCCCTTTCACGTCCAGGATCATAGCAACGGATATGCGCTTGAGGGCTTTCTTTTGTTGAGCAGAGGTCACAAAGTCAATGACATTGTCTGTAAAGAACGACCTCGTCGAAAACCAGTCATAGCCTCTGGATATATGTTGTAGCACTTTAGATACCATTCGAGGCGTGTGAGCACCATTCTTTTCATTACTTTTCCGACGCAGCTAGACAACGCAGTAGGTATAGGTATGATTTAAGGTCAAGCGGCGATTTTCCAGCCTTGATGATCGTTACCAAGCGGCTGCATTTCCACCTATCAGGAACGAAGCCATCAGTCCATGACTGGTTCTAGCATTCAGTAGAAAGTCCCGGCCCCGTCCACCAAGATGGCATAACACGGCATACGTGGTGCCATCTGGCCCAGGTGACGGTGAACGCCTGCAAGTAGCTAGGGCTGCATCCAGTTTCTCGAGTGAGAAAAGCACATTTAGTTCAGACACACGCACTACAGCCGCATCGCTGAGAACTTCATAACTCATGATGACCACATCACTCGCAACCCTCACACAGAAATCATCGGCAAGGTCAACTTGCAGGTGGCCTTGTTGGAGAGCCAGTGTGCTAAATGAATGTCGTTGTTGTAGATTCGACCCAAGTTCGCGTATCATTTGCCATATAAGGGACGTCGGTTTGCGAGGGTTTAGTGATTCGCAAAATTTCCTCCACCATAGGCCCTCCAGCTTGTCCATTCGGTGTTGGATTTGCTTTTGTAAACGTCAAGCATCTCTGAGGTCATGAATTGAATTAGTTCATCTATACTTCCTCTTAGCCAACCTCCGAATCGTACGTAATCACTCAAGTTCCACATCAAACTCCATGCGTTTCGATGTGTGCGTAGTGGGCTCTCAACCGCTTCTATTACATTTCTGATTACCTCCTCCAGGCCGCACGTGACACCTTCGCATGCCTAGTTCACCTTCGTCTTATTCATTGACCAATTAACTTTCTATAAACTGAAGAAGAGGAATTTGCGAAACCTGGGACCCTCAAACACGTTGGAATATGGTCACTGCCGTGAGCCTCAATATCGGTGAACCACCGCACTTCTTGAGTGAATTGCCGTGACACCAGCGCCAAATCCAAACAGCTGCTGTAACTAAAACCAACTATATGCGTTGGACTGCTGTCATTCATAATGTGAAGTTCGTGGCTTGAGGCGAAGTGAGCAAGTTTTCGGCCCCTGGAATCAATTTTATCAATTTTGGTGCTGCCCCAAAGAAAGTGATGAGCAATAAAATCCCCAGTGATAATTCAGAGACCAGTTGTGGCCATCAAGATGCCATGAAGTCTTTCACCGTAGAACTGAACAGATGGAGAGATGTAAGCTCCGATAAGCGTGAAGGCTACCTTTTGATTAGTAACGCGAATGCACACGTACTGATTTCCGTTGTGGGGCTGCACCAACTGTGTAATGTAGGTTAGATCTGAGGGAATATATACAATTACTTTGCTGGGTTCACCACAAGTCGATGAAAAGAAGAAGCTAGATAGCTTGATCGGTTCTGATAGGTAAGATTTGCATATTACTAATATAGGAAACTTATCGCAGAAAACATACCGGAGAAAATAGGAAATCCGTGATTTCAGTCCTCTGGCATTCCACTGGAAAACCGTGGCACTACGCACTTCTTCACGGAATGAAGGCGGCGGATGAGCCATTGTGTCTACACAAGGTTGGCAAGCACAGGCACGGCCGCCTGGATTGGGAGTGCATGCCGGTGTTCCGGCCGTTCAATTCGGCGGCCGTTCAATTCATTTGATACGGTGTCACTGCCTTTTCCACGCGTTAAAAAACCGCCTTCTACGTGTACCTGAAACGCTAAGCGGCGTCTGTGTCTGTATTCACATTAACGATGGTTGTGCTCAGCCATCACTTTTTACAGAGTTACGAGGCACGCGCCAAATTAGACTACTTCACGTAGGAGCACATTTGCAGGAAGCTCCGCTGCTGTAGCTTTTCTTTCATTGCTGAAAAATGTTGTCAGCGAGCAAAGCAGGTAAGCTTGTGCATTGAAGGCCTATGTACCTCAAGGTATCTCCGCCAACCTCCACGATGCAGCTCAGCTATCCTTCGGATAATTTCCCTCTTTTGGAAGCGGTCAACAACCACAAAAAAACTAGACCAATTACATTATTTCACTCCTTTGTGTACTTTTTACTCATTTGCAGCACAGGAGGGCACCGCAATTTTTATGAAAACTGGCTCCCGGATGTGTTCGCTTCGGTCACTATCATCACGACAGGAGCTGAGGCAGGAAGAAAGAATATAGCGCCAGCCGCCATCTGTTACTATATACATTTTATTTGAGGCTGCCGTGTACTCAGATTTGGGTGCACGTTTAAGAACGCCAGGTGGTCCTAATTTCCGGAGCCCTCCACTACGGCGTCTCTCATAATCATATAGTGGTTTTGGGACGTTAAACCCTACATATATATCAATCAAATGTTTGAGGCTGTTGGGGGGGGGGGGTGAGTAAAGATAAGGTGTACAGCTAACCCTTGGTCTGCGGTTTCTATAAAGCAACATTTTCAAGCCCCGGCATAGACAGCAAAGGAATGGAGGGGTAGTAGGCGCGCACCGCAATGCGGCGAACGAAGCAGCCACGCCCCCTTTTGCAATTACGCTTCCTCCGTCCGAATGGAATGGCCGGAGAAACACCTGATGATAGTTATAGCGCGAGAACAAAACGACGACACAGAGGACAAAAAGGACACAAAATACACGAGCGCTGTCCTTCTTGTCTCTGTGTTGTCGTTTTGTTCTCGCGCTATAACTATCGTCATGCCATACCAACTGGTCCAAGCTGCCACACTTCGAAGGAAAAACACCGCCGCGGGCGCCCGATACAGGCAGCTGTGGCACTGAACTCAGGCCATCCGATACTTGCACTGCGCATCATGCCACTGGGGTATTCATATCACCTGCAAGGGTTCATATTGCATCAATGAGAGACTTGATCATTGTCGAAATTTCACGGTCACGCCCTCGAGGCTCATCTGGGCGAGATGCACACCTTGGTGCTACCGGTGCGCTTTGCACTCATTATATGACTCACGAGCACAGACCAGCAAGAACGAGACAGACGTGATGTAGGGGGGCCCACTATGCGTAATTCAATCGTGGCTCATTTGGGAGACCAGCCGAACGCCATGCCACTCCTACATTGAGCCTGAAAGTAACTCACTCTCTGCAGCGCTTTGTCTTCTTGTTGGACGCGTAGTAATCCCGGCGTTAATGATTTATGAAATGCCGGCCGCCTTCCACAAGGCTTGTACGCAGCGCAGTGCAGCGGAACGGCACATTCTAGCGGCACTCGTGAGACGAAGCCTGAACAGTGTCCCCCGATGCGATGCCAAGTTTGACGGCAACGCAAACAGTACTCGCCGTCGAGAAGTGTCACTTGGGATTTGGCTGACCCCCGCTTTGCCACCGCAAGGATTGCAGATTGGTTTAGCAGCTGGGGTGATAGTTTAACTAACGCTTCCGTTCACCAAGCCCACCTAATTATGCGAGTGTCCATCGGAGTGATTGCTGCGAAAGTTTTTCGGGTGATTGATGGTTCTGCCTGGTGAAATCGGGTACTCGCGACAACGATTTCAAAGGACTAGCGGTATATTCCTGCCGTAGTTGGATTCATACAGCGTCTTTTTTTAGTGTACCAATGACAAATGAGTTAAAAAAAACTTGAAAGATTTAGTCGATATTGCTTCTTTAGGCCTTCATAGGGCTATCTTTATCCATATAGGCATTGAATTTTCAACTCCATTTACAGCTATTTCAGCTGCTGTAAATGAACCATTATTAAACAGAGAATACAAGTTCTTTTAGAGCGCACATTTTGTGTGAACTATCATCAGAGAAGGACAGAGATAGAAATGGAGAGGAAACGCAGCGACATTAGGTAATATACTTCATCAGGAAACCTTGTAAAGCTTGGGAATATTTTCAATATCTTCCACGTAGTATGCAAAGTATACGTGAGCTGTTCAAATCGGTATTCATTAAGCCCTTTCCAGACATCTTGAAACATTTCTTTATCCCCTAGATATATTGATAATCCACACTGATTAATTTTCGCCGAAACAATAGGTTTCCATCATGTTGCGCGGCAACGTCGCTGTTAACACGTACCGACAGCTGCTGATGGTGTGAACTCTTTTTGTTACAACACTACGCCGAAGACACAGGTTCACGCTAAGAGCTTCAACCCCCATTTAAATGAGGGTCCATCGACGCGTTGAACGCGATTTTCAAACCTCGACTCTCCTCTCCAAACCTCGATTCTGGGTGACAGGCCAGAGTTAGGGCTCTCCGGAGCAAAAGGTATGGCAAAAGGGTTCACACCATCTGTTACCTGTGTGCATGTTCACGAAGTCGTTGTTTGTCATGTACATTTTGTCTTTTGTGTTCAATAGTGAATGAACCGTAGAACTACATTGATACGCCAGCGTTCTTTACGAAAGGAAGTCCAGACGTACGCACTAGTAACAAGCCTGTTAGTATGTGGCGCGGCTCACGCTATTCGGCTCGGGCTTTTGCAGTAATGCCTGTTACAAAAGATGTAGAAGGGCGTAAGTGAAGCAGAATTTTCGTTCTTTATTTCTGGCACCAGCATGTGCAGGCTCTCACGAAGCGTTGCAAGTTTGCTGTGTTGCATGTGGTTGGGAGTGTCGTTTACGGATGCGTATTTGTATCTCACTGAAATGGCCAGAAGAGCGACATGCGCCATCTGCACCTGCGAGGAAACGCTCGAGGACATTACGCCGACATCTTATACCCGGCTCAACGACATGGTATGAAAGCCAAGCTTCATCTTCTGGATTAAAAGCCACTGCGGACGGAAAAAGAAAATCATAGGACCCAAGCCTACGCTTTCACGTAGGCGCAAGGCCACGAAAGCCCTGTTATGCTTCTTGAGGACCACCGAACTTCACGAGCACCTGTGAACGAGCAGCACGAGTTTGAACTGTGTAGTTGGCAGCTAACTATCCATCTATATCTTTCTTACTCTTTCTCTCTCTTCTCTATTCTTTGCTTTCTAATATTTCCCCTTCCCTGCACCCCAGTTGTAGGGTAGCCAACCAACCTAAAGCTTGGTTAACATCCAATCTTTTCCTCGTCGTTTCTCTCCGTCTCTTTATAGGCCATAAACTTGCAGTTCTACGGAGGAAAAAATGAATGAGTAGAACAATATTGGAGATAGAAAGGCTGTGAAAATTTGCCCGTGACCTCATAAGAAGTGAAGAAGAAATTCGATTCTGATGTTTGTATATTTATTAACGCCATAGCGACAAAGAAATAGTCTCGCGGAAATTCTGGCGTCCGCGTCGTTGGATGTGAGCGAAAAATTCTCATCTTATGAGTGACCAAAAAAGTTGAGAACGATGCGAATAAATCAAACAATAAATAATCCTGGGTCAGCGTGTGAATCGCACCCGGGTTGTTTGCGTGGCAAGCGGATTTTCTACCACACAGCTACTCGACTACTTGTAAGCCCAGTGAAAATAACTTCCTCTGCTTGGAAATTCAGTGAAAATACCTTTTTTTTTGCTTCACAAACACATGCGCCCTGTAGATGCTCCACAATACAGCATGAAATATTGGAGTAAATATGCGTGGTACAAGCGTCCGTTGCCATCGCGCGTCAGAACACGTGATTATCATGACTTTATAGTTTCAAGCCCGTCACCCATTACAAGAAAACACACATCTTACTGCGCCTATTCCCTTAAGACCATAAAGTGGGTGCATAGCTAGTTCGAGAGGATTTTATATAATAATTTTTGAAGTACGCACTAGCGATCAGATATCTTTATCGCGTTCAACGTTTACAGGTGAAGCTTAAAAGGCCCGCCATTTTGATGGATACAGTTAGTACTGAGATCTCACAGGGTTCCTTCTTCTTTCACCCAGGGCGACTCGAAGGCTTCTCCTCTGTTTCACCTCGATTGGTGCGCGCCCGCCCCCTCTTTGCGTGTTTTACACGGCCTAGTAAAAACGAAAGAAGGCTTTGGGGTTTTCATGTCCATCCCTCCCCCCACCCCCACCAGAAAACCTTCACTTTGTTCATGTATACGCACACAGACACAAGCGCGAGCAAATAAAACGGGCAAGAGAAATGTAATACGAAAAGACCTAGATGCTAGCCGGATATTAAAAATTGTGTTTGCTATCGTTAACTGCTGTATGGTAGAAACCCTCTTCTGTTCCTTGGCCTCTCGTCAAAAACAAAAAAAAATCTGACTACGCCGCGGTCTAACGTGTTTGCATTGCCTCCTGGTTCCCTAGCATCGCAAGATCGCTGCATAATATTTGGTTTTGCGCCACTTTCGTGATCGTATAAACTTTGGCCTTGAGACGATGTCACGTCGTGCTTGAAATGCATATTTTACTTTTGTTGCATTGTTGGAATAGTACAGCAGGAGATCGTGGGAAGTTTCGAGAAACTGACATGGAGACCTCCTTTGCGTACGCGAGTAGAGAATCACAAAAATATAGCAAAAGTTGTGAATGTGTGAGCAATGAATAATAACTCTAAGTAACAATAATCTTGCAATAAATATATCACGTAATTTTTATGCTACTGAAAAACTTAGACATGAGAATAAATAATAGCAGATGACAAAGAATAACAAAGCAAGATTAATGAGCACAACATGACATAATGCAAATAGTTTTATTATCAGTGATACCACTGGCACAAAAGCAAGTGTATATACGTAACAAACACAGAGCTGTTAGTTGTTAATAGTTATTTACAAAATTAAGAAAACTTGAACAAATTACTTTTTGCTACGCGAGTGGAAAACATGCATGTTGTGCGATGATTTGTTGTGAATGTTGTGCGATGTAATGGCGTCATCATGTGACCGCCCGCTGTGAGGTCATGATCGTTATGAGTTCGAGCACTATGCAACATCAAAATTACGCCGTAAGGTGACGTCAACGCGAAATGTATTTTTGGTTGTTCTCGTTTTGACGACTGCGCCACCGATGGTCAATGCTCGCGTTCGATGAAGCAGGTAAGGCGTTCGCCTTATTTATTATTTCATTTATTTATTTCAACATACTGCAGTCCTTGAATAGGGCTGTTGCAGGAGGGGGGTTCTACGGTACAGAAGAGGTTGCAACAGACAAAATATACAAGAGAAGTAACAACAAAAATAATTTGCAACAATGAAGGCATTCACCTCTTATTCTGCATAATGATTTTACAAGAATGGACACATAATTGTTCAGGGGAAGTGAACGAGTGCGTCTAGGTGTTAAATTTTATAAATATAAGGAGGCGAATTAAACCAAACTCATACTACTCGCACTAGCCTGTAGGTACACAGGCTATTTTTGTTTCTCTCCATACTGAATAAGTAATGATTTTCAAATACCTATTTTTAATTATGGGCTCGAAACACAAAACAGTAACACTGAGGTGTAGAGTACTTTCAGAAACCACTGAATAGATTGTTTCTTGTACAATACGTCTCGTGCTGTTATATTTTCTACGTTGTAAAGAAAGCCCACGGAACGTGAAAAGAAGCTATGTGACGGACTACGAGCACACTGCTATAGGTTTTCTTTACAACGCAGAAAAAAATAGCAGCGCTAGACGTATCGTACAGGAAACAATTTTGTCGGTGATTTCTGAAAGTGCTCTACATCTCAATGTTCGTATTTTGGGTTTCGAGCTCATAATTGAAGAATAGGAAATTAAAATTGTTATATTATTAATATGGGAATAAATTAAAAAATGACAGATGCCACGTACAGCGGGAATGGATGATACGCGATGCACGAATGAGAAATGTTGATATGCCACTTTGAGATCAGCACACCGTTACTAGGTGGAGGTAAATGATGCCGTACATGACTTTCGTGCCTTGATTATCACGTTTGGGTGTATCGTTTACCTTCGTGATCAATTCACGTCACGTGATAACAAATTCAGTGTATGTGCAACTAGCGGAACGGCCGCGATCGCGCTATGAGCGTGGCATGTTGTCATGTTGCTACACGACACGCGTGTCAGGATTAATATGTTTGTACCAGTCATATATTTCGTCATAAATCGACATCACGTAATACCTAATATGGTTTATGTGGAGCTAGCAATTCGCTGCGAGCGCATCATGAAAGGCCCGATATACTCCTATGTAGCGTTGACGCCGGCGCACGCCGGGCACTGCGACGCTACGTTAGCAAAACGCGAGCATTCTATAGTCTGACGCCAGGTGTGACCAGCATCCGTCGGCACTGCCCGATGGCAAACGGTGCGAAATGCAACATACTGCATTTCGCGCCGATGAGTTACCCAAAAAACACTGCGTCTCCCTCTTATCGTGACGGAGAGATGCCGGACGTGCTGAAACGCTCATGCGTCAAAGCAACGCAGCGCGGCGCGTGCTTGCGAGTATATGGCAGGACCGGCGCCTGGCGTGGCAACGCCGGCGTGACGCGACGAAACGAACACCGGCGAGCACGCGTACCGCGTCACGTCGAAAAGCATTAGCGCCTTGACTGTGACATAGAGTCATATTCTCACATGACTTACATCTCATGATTATCATGTTTGCATCAATCACATACCTTCGCCATCCATTCATGTACTGTAATACCAAATTTGGCATATGTGACGCTAGCGAAACAGCCACGAGCGCATCATGAGCGTGGCATTGATTGATGATTGATTGATATGTGGGGTTTAACGTCCCAAAACCACTATATGATTATGAGAGACGCCGTAGTGAAGGGCTCCGGAAATTTAGACCACCTGGGGTTCTTTAACGTGCACCCAAATCTGAGCACACGGGCCTACAACATTTCCGCCTCCATCGGAAATGCAGCCGCCGCAGCCGGGATTCGAACCCGCGCCCTGCGGGTCAGCAGCCGAGTACCTTAGCCACTAGATCACCGCGGCGGGGCAAAATAACCGATGAGCGTGGCATGTAGTCATGGTTTTACAAGACACGCATGTCAAGATTCTCATGTTAGAGTCTGTCGCTTGTGTTCGCCATGCAATCGTGTCATACCATAGCTGTTTTGCAACATGCCATGTGAACGAAACTGCCGCAAGAGCTTCAGTACCATGAAATGTAAATATTGCCAATCATGACATACATGTCATAATTTTCGTGTTAAAGGTAGCCAAATATAGTTTTCACACAGTCATGTTATGGCATACGAAGTTTGGTATCGATATCATTATCGAAACGGCCAGGAGAGCTAAAAGTTGTAGGCGGCTAGATAGGTAGATAGATACGCTCAAAGCCGCCGAAGTTCGCTAAAAAATCCTTCGCATTTAAAATAGCCTGATTACCTACAGGCTAGTGCGAGTAGTACGCATTTGGTTCAATTCACCACTGAAGTGTCTCTCATATTGCAATTCTTGCCTCAAATAATGTTGGACACCCTGTATAGTGCGGACAAAAAGAATACACTTGCATGTGTCAATCTGCGCAAAAACAAAATTGTAAAATAAAAAGTTTTGGTGGGTGGGAAGAAAGAAAACAACAAAAATTAAGGAGATGTGAGCGCTACTTCTCACGCCTAACCTGTTCAACTACTGAAAAGTTTACCTGAAGCGCGCAGCCTTTTTGTGAAATAAGCAAAAACAGGAAAGGAAATATACGTTTGAAGCACCATCGAAAGCTACCAGTGAACCAAGAACAACACCCACATCTCTTAACACGTTGCTTTTGCCGCAATAAGAGCCTCTAACAGCGCTTTACGCTGTGTGAATACAAACAGCAACCACAATAATTATACACTCCCACACGAATTCACGCGTCGATCGCACCGTGATTTAACTGAACTTCAAACAGCCGGTCGTTGACTGCGTCTAAGCCAACCGTGGTTATCAAAAGCCATTTACTGTCATCCCTTCCGCTCGTGCAGGCCCCATTAGACTTGCTTCGTGTATTCTGCCAAACAGAGAGTGGTGGCCGAAACGTGGGAAAAGCACACGTCATCTGAAGGGCACTGCACGTATATGCCATATGTATGGTGCAAGCAATAATGTTAACGTAAAGTTGACGTAATATAGTGATATTTTGGGGGCCTTTTTGCTCCACATCTTCTCAATGAGAAAAATATGGCGTAAAGTGAGACTGCCACCTCCGCACATTGTATTACGTTATGTCGTGAAGATAAGCGCACGGCAAAAATGACCACCTAAAAAAAAGGTTGCTTTAAAACAAAGTGCTATCGGTATGCCAGTTACGGCGCGCACACGAGAAAAATATCGGTTAATTGTCCCAGTTCTCAGCGTCCTAATGTTCTTTTTGTGCTGGAATCATTCCGAACATTTACAACATGTTTGTGATTGTTGTCACAATCATCATTCTGAGCCAGTTTCAGTCCACTGCAGGAATTATACCTCTCTGAATAATCTCCAGTTTACCCTTTACTATGTGAGCTGATCGCAGTTTATCTTTGCGAACATCCATCCTACTCTCTGTCTTCCTCGACATCGTTTGCCATTCCTTAACGACAATTCTGTTTCTCTTGGCCTCCTCTGGTTGTCTGACCTACGCATAACATATAATGTGTATACTATAATAATGTGGCAAGAGTACGTTAAAGCAAGGGAGGACGTGATAAAAAATAAATCTTGTTATTAAAGTCTCGTCTATATTGATAAACTTCATTTCCGAACGCTCGACCGCAAGTAACCAAAAAAATGTTCTGTATGCACATGCGAGGGTTACGAAACAAAACGACGCCTTTCGTGCATGTGTACGCAATATAAAGAGCAGCTGAGAGACTTCTGGCGACCATGCGCCTCGAATATTTCTGCACGCTATTCTTACAAGCACGCTTAACGACATTTGGACTGATTTGAGGGACGCAGTCAACGAACGTGAAGCGAACACGAATTCACACGTTGATTGATTGATTGATATGTGGGGTTTAACGTCCCAAAACCACCATAGGATTATGAGAGACGCCGTACTGGAGGGCTCCGGAAATTTCGACCACCTGGGGTTCTTTAACGTGTACCCAAATCTGAGCACACGGGCCTACAACATTTCCGCCTCCATCGGAAATGCAGCCGCCGCAGCCGGGATTCGAACCCGTGACCTGCGGGTCAGCAGCCGAGTACCTTAGCCACTAGACCACCGCGAATTCGCACCTTGACGCTTTCCGTTGCAAACTTGACAAATATGAACCAAGTACGAGCATGTTTAATCCTCCATTGGTCTGCAAACACACAGTGGTCAACCATCCATGCATTTTGTTTTTTAAGTATACACGGGCCCTATCTCTTCACGGCAACGCTCTGATGGGTGTCTCCGAATGCGTGTCAACAGAAAAAAATGCCCTTACAGGCATTTTTTCGTCAAACATGATGCCAGAGCAAACTCAATTTCGTCATCCGGCAGGGGGTACGAGGAACACCCTCGTTTTGAGCTGATCCATGCTGGAAACGAGGATATGGTCTTTTTATCAGTGGCGTGCCGCGCACGATACATAACACGCACGACAGCGTAGATCCACATGCTTCAAATTATGAGGGCTGACTCACAAATATAATAAGAATAAAGGTTCTGGAAGAAAACAGAGTATGCAAGCAGAAGAATGTGTGGTTGGCTACCCTAGATGGAAAAAGAGAGCATAGATATATAGAAAAAAAGAATAGAGGTGTGTTAATGTGTGTCAGTGTACGCTTGTGTCGTTTCTTATCTGTTTGTGTAAGATTACTTTGGCGCATTGTACAAAAAAGTAACAAGGACGCGTTGTTGCTGTTGCCGCATCAGGCAGAGTTACCATGCATGCGAGAGAACATTTGTAGACACAGACTTATATATATATATAAGTATCTTTTTTTTATTCCTTCTGAGCCATAAACCTCCCCCCGCTTCCTTTTTTTTGTTCTGATTGTATACTCGCTCTGATGGAATCGAAAGAAAAGCGGCCACGCCAACGAGGAACTGCTTATGGCACTCGCTTTATTAAACTGTTCTTACTTAATGATTGCCGATTACACACGCCACCAGTGGTAATCATAAACTTCTTTTGCAGATCACACATAACACAATATAATGTGTGGTGAATCATCCACTATTTTACTTGCCTTCACTCACTGCATGATAGACACCTGGCCCCGCCGTGGTGGTCTAGTGGCTAAGGTACTCGGCTGCTGACCCGCAGGTCGTGGGTTCGAATCCCGCCTGCGGCGACTGCATTTCCGATGGACACGAAAATGCTGTAGGCCCGTGTGCTCAGATTTGTGTGCACTTTTAAGAACCCCAGGTGGTCAGAATTTTCGGAGCCCTTCACTACGGCGTCCATCATAATCATATGGTGGTTTCTTGACGTTAAACCCCACATATCAATCATCATGATAGACACCTGGTAAAATGAGTTAGTATTTTCGTTTTCTTTTATAATTATGGCAATGATTGCTAAATCGCTGCATCGTTATGAAAAGCAATTCTCATTATTAAGCATCAATAGGAGGGTGGTGGAACGAATGAGAATGAGCGATACTGAATACCGGTAGGCTGGAATGTGATTCAATGCTTATTCTTCTTGCGTTTAGAAAACATGTTTAACGATCTTGAGTACTTGGTACTGAACTTTGGGAGAGCAGTAAGCCATCCCTAAATAAGAACAAGACCCAAAAAAGGTCCCAAGCTCTGCTTAGAAAAAGTTGTTAACGATTTAGAGTACTTCGTACTCTGCTATGAACTAACATTGGCGCATTCATGGATAAATAGTAGACTAGTAGCATTGAAGTAAATGCGCGCGCTATCGTATGATTTGGTCAATCATCCAGTGCACATTTCTACTCACGATTTTTTTATGCTACGTTTCAGTGCATAGTGGCAATACAGATAAAAAAAGAAAGGCTATGGTTTTGGAGCACTATGCGAATCTTGAAATCTCCGTATGTCTATAGTGTCTGTACTTCAATTTCAAGAGGTGAAATGTCTTCGCCTTACACACCGGTTTGTCCAAGGCACATGAATGTTCGGCTCTATATACAGGCAGGATAACCATTACTGTAACTGAATCTGAAAGGAAATAAAGCTCTGAAAACTAAGCCAATGGCATTGATTGCTAATTTTGATGGTCAAAGGAACAGCTTTCAAATCAAAACGTCGAACGCTGGGCTTGAATTATTTGGCTTAGGTACAGCTAGTAGCCAAGATTTTTACATCGAAAACTGCTTGCTCGCTTACAATCTGTCAAATTGCGTCGGGTAAAATATTATATAGCCTCGCGTTAAATATTTCATTGATTCGGGGGATGACTATGATATATGAAATTTGAGGAAGCTACCGAGCGTGTAGTATTTTCAGATCCACGGCCGCATAATGAAACGATTTCATCCTAGCCCTCTCAACCCGTATTTATCTCATAACCTCGTGTGTTCCAGAAGACGTATACATCATTCACAAGAGTACATCCAGACTTTCAACATCGTGTTTTACGAAGTTTGCCTGAATGTCGGGTGCTGTTCAGTAATATTCCGTATTACCTGCTCTAGGCTGTAGGTGCTGTACACTCTTGCAGTGCCTTTCTACAATTTAACTCGCACTCTTGTGTGCTATGCAAACAGGAAGACGTCATTTCATTCGATCTATATCAACTGCAATCAAATTAACGAGACGAGGGCGTAATCCTGCTTCTTTCAAGGATGGGCGATTTGTGGCCCCGTGTTTTTTTTTACCGTAATAATTTTTTTTTCTTGTTCTCGCTCAATGTGTGGCCAGATTAACCATCTCGATTGTCCGCAGTACTATCACGTCGGTTTCATTCTTGTCTAAATATTAGGCGTTTCACCAAACCCTCTATCAATTTAGTTGGTATTAAGCCTGTTTATTCCATCGAGTTATAAATGAGCTTACTCTCAGGCCCTACTTACCCTATTTACCCTATCTAAACGCCCACTATTCTTCAAAAAAAGTATACCTTAAAATCGCATCCACGTTGAATTATGGTACAGACGCTTAAACTGTCCCCTAGGCGTATTTTTTTGGGGGGGGGGGAGAAGTCTGTTTTGTGCGTGCTTTCCTCTCTCTCTCTTTCTCTTTTTCCATTTTAAAGATTCTCTCACCCCTTCCCGTGTGTAGGGTAGCATACCAGTCCTCCTGGAGTTGTTAACATCCCAAGAATAGAAAGTGGCAGTGCTTATTATTTTTTTTGTTCTATATGGTTCATCCTGAGTTGCACTGAAGTTTTCCCCTCATAGGCTATGTACCAGATAGGTTCAACAGAAATTTCACTTTATATTCTAAGCTCAACAGACACAGTACACTTATCCTGTGAAATTTTCGCGTTGTAGTACACGTTTGGAAAGATTGCTCTATGCTTCCAGTCTTCCCAATGTTTATTATTTCACGTAGTTACAGGACTTACGCATTAAAAGAGAGATTAAGGATAAGGTGAGTTAATTTCAATTCAAACGAAATGCAGGTGCATTAGCAGTCACCGTCACGTTCACAGCGTTTCAACAATGAATGACCCATCGGGACTTATTGGAAAGCATTTGTGGGCACACGGCACTTTTCAGCCCGCAGCAACAGTCACTAAAGAGATCTGTGAACATTCCCCTACCCATTTACTCTACCTACTCTGGATCCTAATGTCCTCTCTAAAGACCGACGGAACGAAAGTCTTCTCGGCTTAGACTGGGGAAGCCGCTAATAGCGAGGACACAAAGGGGTCTCTCTATCTGTCGATGCATACACACAACAAGGCGCGCATGCAGTACGGCTTTCAGAGAGGCGGTCAGCGCTGAAAACCTCTTTCCGACTGGCACATTAGCCGTTCTAATTGGGCCTGTGGAGCAAATGGAAGGCTACCTTTGCAAATACGTTTTTCATCGCTATGTCCCGGAACCGAATACGTAGTTCGTGACGGAAATTACAAGGTTCAGCTAAATACGCTAATAATGCAGGAGCGATTTAAGGTGTGAAATAGTATCATGTTTTTGTAGTTAATGTCCCTGTAAAGATGAGCAGTGATTGCTTTAAAACAAAGGCATGATGATGCGTATTTCATGTGGTATTTTGCAAAAGTTTACTGTAGCGTGCGTGTGTACGTGTGTGTGTGTATGTGTTTGTGTTGTGTGTGTGTGTGTTTGTGTGTGAGGTTGTCCACGAAGGGCCGGAACTCCTAAATCCTGCTTGTGTAAAAATGGAGTAAAAATGCCGCGTAAGAAGAACAAACAAAAAACAAACTGAAGTGCTCACACTACCAACTTGTGCCTACGCTGTGGGG
This sequence comes from Rhipicephalus annulatus, assembly GCA_013436015.1. NCBI lineage: Eukaryota > Metazoa > Arthropoda > Arachnida > Ixodida > Ixodidae > Rhipicephalus > Rhipicephalus annulatus. The sequence goes on from WOVY01012363.1 coordinate 423,288, forward strand.
AAGTAGCTAACTTAGAACACGTGATCTGGCGATGCGCCTCGTTACTGCGCAGCGATCAATCCAAGCCGGTCAAATGGTGTTCGACATCGGAAGCTCCAACAAGAGAGATCAGCTTTGGGTCGTCCCAAGAACCCACGATGCGGCGGTCAGGCTTATCCTGCCCGTGCCAGCGTGGGTGAAGCCCACAGCGCACTATAGTCACGTCTCTCAGACCTACAAATAAGGTCGTTCTATTCATCCAACAGCGGAGGAAACAATAAGCTCCGCAGTATAAGCTCCTCGCCAATTTCTTTATTGTTGTCAAGGTTCCAAGCAATAAGCACCATGGGACAAGAGGTGATTTTGCTATAAATATCGGCACTAATATTTCTACTCCTCTATATAGCTGTTCTGGATTATTAGTGGAATCACCATCTGTCACACTGGAGATAGAGGGTGTTTTAGGAAATGTGTCCACTATTATTGAAAAACTACACAAAGGAATAGTCTACGTGCGGCTCGTGGCGTTTCATTTACTGCGACGTAAGACAGAGTTACGGTCGTAATTATTGGTTGTACGCATCTGAGGATGTTAACTATTAACTAACTATTAACTCAATTAACATTTGTATCCGGTAAACATAAGTGGTCGAGCGAAGTCAGCAAATTCAGGCCCTTCCTGAAAGGTGGCCACTGGTAATCACAGCGGTGCGATGAAATCGGGCTGATGTGGCTGGCGAAACGAGTGGTTTTGTTATTTCTCTGAAGTTAAGGGTATATGCGCGGTTTGGTGCGTCGGTGTTGGTTTCACCTGAAAATTAGCCAGGTTTCATCGCCCCGCGGTGGTTACCAATGGCCACCTTTCGAAAATTTCAAAGTGGCTATAGACTAATCGGACTAATCGCAGCAATTGCTTCAATTTGTTCATTTGACTCGAACGCTAATGTTCGTTGGTTAAACGTTTTATTGCGCTCATTTCTACAAGTACTGCCTTAATTAATGCAGATACGCATATTAGAATGCCTTACGTCGCAGAAAAAGGGACGATGCAGGTAACATGGCTATATCTCCTTTTTTTCTGTAATAGTGAACACATTCCTTGGAACCCCTCGTATACTCGCAACATGCGTAGGCAACATGCACAAGCACATGGAAGAAAAAGAACACATAGCGCATGGTTCAGGAAAGATACTGCTTGAAAACAACGTCTTATGAGCATCGTCGGCAACACCTCACAAAGGCTTGTTTTGTTGTCGAATCGCCAGACCAAATTTATGTTCGACAAAGATTCTGACATTAGGTCAGGCCCACATTGACAACCACGCAAAACGAGGACAGGTCACCTAAACATAAGTAACCCCCATTACTTCGGCATTTTCGTATGTGTGAAATGGAACAGCTTTTTCGTTTTTCAATGCAGCTCTCCACACCAGCAAAATGCCGTCGAAAGCAGCAGAAACGCAGCGAAATATATAGCGTGCTCTTTGAAAGTTGCGCTATCGCTATTGGAACACAAAAAAAATTGCCCGCAGCTTCCCTCGGGGGAACACTGAGGAGGATGCGGAAGCGGTTCCGCCAACAGTTTGGCCGGCGCTGGTCGAAGGGACGTCGATCATTCTGTTTGTGGATTCGTTGGCATTCATTTCACGGCGACTTCGGACGTCGACGCGCCGTACAAACCAACGGACGAGCGGCAACTGAGCGAGCGAGCGCCGACCTTGAGTATATATACAGTGCGACGGCGCATGCGCTGTCAGCTGTCGAATGTTCTCGAAGGAGAAGCGCGCGCGCGGCACAGATGGCGACGGCGCGACGGCGCATGCGCGCGCGTCAGCTGTCGAATGTTCGAGAAGCGGCGCGGACGGCGCACTACAAGGCGCGAGTATAAGATGCTTCCGCATCTAAAACTTCAAATAATGGACGCTCTTGGAACTTTCAAATGCCGCGTGCACACCGGAAGGCATTTGCGAAAGCAGAGGTCTTTCGATTTTTTTACACGACTCGCATACCCGTGCAGCAAGCTGTCACTTCAAAGGGAGCTCCCTACTGACGTGTGGCTGCAAGCGAAGCGATCATTTAAGTCTCATCTGCGCAGAGCCACAGTGATAGAGAAGCAAAAGGGTAGCTTGTTTCACGTTTTCGAAGAGCAAGCGTTCCAGTGCAGTCTTAGACAATAAGAAGACCAGTATACGCGTGAAACTTGCGCTTTATGAGGGACTATACAAAGGGGGACTCGAATTTAACAGTATCTCTGTTCATGCTCACTGTTTATGCTGATGTTCACTTCGTGCTCGATACCCTGTCTTGAAAGGTTTAAAACTCAAAAGTGTGGTCACGTGCCACGTATCTGCGTCGATAACTCTGGGACTACTGAACCATTCGACGCAAATAAAATGAAAAAAAAATGAAAAAGTGAATCCGTAAGACCTGCACGCCTCAGTTCGTTTTAAACTCTTGAAGGCCTCGCTTTTCGGCATATCGTTCTATACCAGGGTTCGGGCGCGGCACGTTTCAAAGCGACGCAGAGTGAGTTGAACGAAAGGGCGGCGATGAATGGATCATGTTGAGTACACTAAATGAGGAAAAGAGGAATAAAAAATAGAGGCAGTTGATTGCGGGAGTGGAAAAAGATATCTTGTTACCGATTTTACACTTGACCGTTAACTCGTGGCCCAATCTTGAAAGTCATTAGAGCCACTCATGGCGATATCACCCTGCAAATATGCGCCATGTACACAAGCCCCAAATTCTATTCGAATTAGTCAAGGAGTCTTTTACAGCATCGTTGTATGCGTTTAAGCGAAACAATGGCAAGTTCGTGCTATCTGCGCAAACACTCTGGGAGTGTGTCCTGCCACAGTCATTAGGCCGATTCCAATGCTGATGATTGGTCCACTGAAAATTGAAAAGGGAACGCACTGGTGGCAAGCACCAGTTAAGATATCAGGACCAGTAATTTAGAAATACATTAATTGTCGCCGAGCTTCACCCGGAGAAAAAACCCAGAGATCCCACGTTTCAGCTCCACTTACCTCCGTATACGAAGTGTTTGGGCGGTGTTTCTGATTGGTGAACATGTGGTGAACAAGAAAATAATTTTCATGAGTAAAAGAAAATAACGCCGTACTCACACGCATCACAAGTGCCATCCGCGTGGCGTCTGTAGTTCAATATGTTTGCGTCGGCCTGTGGACCGCGCAACACAATTGGCTGTCACGGTGTCACTGCTTCGACAGCTAGCTATGACGTATGTGCGTTCTAATAATGGTATCATATGACACCATATCCCGGGATTGTGCAATAAGCACGTTGAAGAAATGAATCATGGATGCTGCAGAAATACGGCAGCAAAAAAAGACTACAACGCAATATCAGAGAAAGGCCACGGTAAGGAGGGTGACCATAATGGCAATATGCACGCCATATATCTTAGTCAGGAGGGTACGCCTGGTCGTTAGTAACCATGAGCAGTGCACGTAGCACGTAGGAAAGATAACCGCCAGTCATTAAGGGTAGTAGACTGGATTTGGAGAGAAGGTAAACACGTGTGTGGGAAACAGTAAGTTTGGTGGGCAGATGACATTAAGAAGAAAAGTCATGTAAAGGCATGTGTGTTAAGAAAAAGCAGGTAACGATTTAGAGCACTAGGTGCTCTACTATGGGAGAGTACAAAGCCGCCCGGAAGCCCTCACACTTGATGAGATCTTGTTGACAATAATAAGGCCATGAACGCACGACGAGAAAACAGGTAATCCCCAAGGCACAAACGCCAGGCTGTTTAGAAAAAGTGGTTGTCGATTTAGAGTACTAGATACTCTACTATGCGAGAGCATAAGGCTGCACTGGTGTGAGTGGAACATTCTAGATGATCGCTAAAAGGAATAGAAAATCAATGAGGCAGCGTCACACGAGGGGTAACTAGACTGAAAAAAAGTTTCAAGTCTGAGAGCCTTCTTTATTTCGTTACAGTTTTTTTCCTGCTCTCTTTATTTGTTGTTGTTCACAGTTTTCAGTATTTTTTCTCTTTATATCCATTTATTTCTTCCTGTCTCTTCATATACTTATTTGTGTCTTGCTCTTTTTCATTCTTGTTCCTTTTTTCTCTTTTCTCTCTTTATTTTTATCGCTTGACTCCTTCTTTGTGGTTTTGCCTGTGTTATGCCTGGGTACGACCGTATACAATAACCGAACAGGAAAGCATTCGAGATCTTGCGCCCCTTATGGTATAACTACATATAGTACATATAACCACATGTATTATTGTATATTATAGGATAGCCCAGTATAGTATATAATTGTATTGTATAACAAGTTGGCCAAAAAGAATGTGGGGATGAAGAGAAGGGATACCGGAAGATGGGAGGTTAAAGCATAGCGTAGTATCGTATTGTGTTGTACAGGAAGGGTTGGAAAAGAGAAACGACGTGTGGAGGCGGCATAGGAGAAGGGTGACGCCAATAGCTTCGCTGGTTTTACACTCATCGCAGCACTGGTGCGTAGCTGCCACAGTTCTTTTGTTAACACAAACGTACTTCGTGGTATAGGCTTCGAAAGCGGGAAAAACTCACACCTCACGCACTCAGAGTGAGTATGGTTCCCAAATTTCAGCGTTTCTATGACAGAAATTAAAACTTCGTCAACGCACATCTCCTTTTGTTCGAAAGAGCAGTGCATTGTTGGGTAAACATACGCTTGAGTGGAAACGCGCTTTTTGTCGGTCGGGAAGTTCCGTGACAGAGGCTTTCGTGTTTTACGGGTGGAGGCGGAGTAACGGTGAACGCGCCGAACAATAACGTGATCTACAATGCAAAACAGGATGCTGTTTAAAAAGAGATAATACTGGCTCAGAGCATGTGAGAATTTCGTGCGCTCTGCTGAGCGTACACTACGAAGTATGATACAGGGTAGAGATTGGAGTCCTCGCATATTCATCAATAACAAGCGAGTCGAAAGTTCTAGCTCCTGCAATGGAAGTACTTGTATGGTAGGCGTGCTTGAGGCCACTGTTCATAAGGGTGTCCATGTATATTCTTGTTAAAGTTGAAATACGCGGAGAAGTTTACTGGCACGCGTGCGCACATTTACACGACCACACAAACACGTATGGGTGAGAAAGAACTAAAAAAATACAAGTTGAGTCCCCCCCCCGTAGAAACTTAAACACATTTTATTACTTCTTCTTCGCCTGTATGTCTCTGATGACGCCGAAATAAAGGGGATGCTCAACAGTCCACCGCGGCCGATGAAAACAATGGCTGTTCTGGTAGTAGGCGGACAGTATCTACGTCACGGTGATCGTCGCTCCAATCAACTCCACTTTGTGCATAGCTCATCCCTGGGGAGAGAACAACACGCCCGGCTTCGAAAACGCACGGACAGGAGAACGCGGTGGATGTTGAGCATCCACCTCGCTCTGCGCAGGCAACTCTGACGCTCCTAGAAAAATAGAAAAAAAAATAATAACTCCCCCCTCCTCCTACAAGTCAATGACTGCGTCGAAGCCGCTATAAAAATACGCAATAATAATAAGAACATTAGGCTGCCTCGAAATCGTGTCCTGTCACGAAGAGGCGGGAGCATGTTAGTGTGACAACTCTATATTTAGTTTCCTCAGAGAGGGCTGACCGCAACTTAGGTGGGTGTGTCAGCGTTGCGTGGTCCGGCTTCTCTTGATGTCTCTGCCACTGACATGTGGCGGTCCTGTGTTGTCTATTTCTGCATTCAAATACAAAGTCTCAATTATCGATTATCAGCGGTTTCGAGCTCCCAAAATCGCGGTCTATAAAAGAAGTGCTCGTCAGAATTCCTTTCCATATCCCCTTCTCTTTTCAGTTGAGCCACAACTCGTATAGGACTAAGTTTTGGTAATGTGGTGATCTAGCACACTCGCAACTAATTTTTCTTGTTGCGTACAGTCTAAGAACAAATCTGAAAAGGTACACCACCTTACGCATTCTTCTGAATTAATTTGAAACCAATGTACCTAGCCTCGGTGGTGCAGTGTATACGGTGCAAGACTGCTGAATCAAAGACCGCGGTATCATATCCTAGTGGCAGCAGCCTAAAATTTTCGATAGAGGCGAAAATGCTTTAGGCCGGTGTTCTTTGATTTAAGTGCACCTTAATGTGTCTCATGTGGTTGAAATAATCTGAGCCCTGCCTTACGGCGTTGTTATTATACCTAAATGTTTTGCAGCGTTATTTCTCATAAATTATTATTGTTCAAAGAAAAAAATCATATTCTATTATGATTTATTTTAAGCCGATTGTATTGATCTGTCGACGTCACTGATCTCGACAACGGAAATCTGTGAAGGAAGCTCACTAATGCTCTCGTGTTAAAATGAAATAAATTGCCCAGAAAGCAAAGGTCATTTTTCCAATTAGCTTATTCGGACAGTTCAGAATTATTGTGTGTTGCATGTTGTAGCAGCCTCCTGAACTATAGTTGCTGTTATCTACTATTCAGCAGTTAGTGCAGTTAGAAGTGGCATTTGTTGTTCTAGTTGGGTACCAAAAATTTTATTTAAATGTATTCTCTTAAAATTTGCTTTTACTTATGTAACAAGACTTTTTAAAGTATTTTCTTAGCCACATCACAAAGAAGTACGCAGTCGTAAAGTGCAGCTATGGCGAGTTCCAGCGCCACTGAACATGGTGACGTAATCCTCACTCGTATACTTACAACACCAATGGCATTAAATGCTTTGACCAACCCAACAGGCTTCGTGTTCGAGCATTTAATATAAGCAATCGAGAGCTACTGAATGCATATGCACTAGTTTCCTGGTCATTTGTTGCACCACGAAAGCAAGCCTCATTGAGGCCAACTGAAGAGGAAACAGTTGCTCTGGAGTGTAGCTTCCGTAGGGGCAGCGACGTTCCAGGCGCCTGTCCATGGCTCTCTACACAGGCGCCTCTCCGTAGGTTCTCTCTATTCGATGACTACTTTATGAGGAAAGTAGAGATAGATGTATGAAAGGCAGGATCATTGCACGATAGTGACCGACCCGGCCAACTCGACTGCGGGGTTCTTGAAGAGAACTTGAAGTGTGCTGTGCGAACCACCTTTGCTCTCCGCTACGCAGGGCTATAATCATGGTCTGCAAAGTGAGTGGAGCTTGGATATTGCTTTAGGAGGACAACAGAAATGAGTGAATGAGTGACTCTTTGCGACATCGAATTCGCATTGGTCGAGAGAGAGCCTAGGTGCTCAAACATATAGGTTTCAATCCGTAGCGGTGGTATATCGTGATTGCATGTGGCTTAACATTCGTCTTCCAAGTGGCAGGAGCTGACTATGTGGGGACATGAAAGCGTGCCATCGGAGTACTCGCTGTTGCATTCTTTGAGATAAGTGTATAGATGTGACCAAAAACTTCACATCGAAAAGGAACTGGGCGCACTGTTGTGGTACGTCTCGATTTTTCGAGTATGATATGAAGGAGCATGTTGAAAGTATGATATGAAGGAGCATGTTGTCAAGATATGTTATTAAAGATTTATCACAGAGAAGTAGATGAGTTTGAAGTAAGTGAGCGAGATTTAAATTTTTATACTTTCTGTTCGCTTTAGCCTAATTCTGTGCTCCTACATTAACTGCATGTTTGTTGCAATAAATACCAAGAATACTGTTGCAAGCCGTACTTCGCCACCGCCGAAAAGTTTTGGGAGAACCTTCGTTAACGAGTTTTGCTGTTTAAATTTAAAAAGAGCGGTGTTCTTTTGAATATCGGCTATCGAATATTTTCTCAGCTGTGCTGCAAAACAATTATATACAAAGCAATCCAGAACAATAGTATGTATGTTTTGTGTATTTTAGTCCTAAAGGCGCATTGGAAATCCAAAGAGAATGTCAGTCTCAAACACTTCTCTTTCTGAGCATTTTCATCCTACATGCTGAGAAAAGAAAGCATTAGCTTGTAGTAGCACTCTGGGGAAGCCACAATTTTGTGAAATATTATGTTTTCTATCAAGCTCTGTGGGAAAGGCTAAATAATAGCCGTAATGTCTACAGCGTATTCCACAAAAGCTGCTATCTCACGAACTGACGCGAAAAAAATGCAAAAAAGAGTCATAACCAATAAGTCACGTCACAGATTGCAGTCTGCCTCATTGAGACACCTTTAAAGCAAAGTGGGAGCTTTATTTTTCTTCGGAAGTGTCATCATCAGAAGTACACTGTATCTGTTGCGGATGCTGCTACATTCTTCTATATATAAGGCACGTTTCATCTACAGCGGAAACTGTTCGTTTCTGCTGTAGCTGGGCCACCAGCTATGGAGTCCCGTGATATGTTCGCTTTTGCCGAGCAAGTCAACAACCACTGTACGTGTGCTCCTCGTTTTAACAATAAATCGGCCACCCGTTAACAGATTCCGGACATTCGCCGCAATAACGCTCTACGATCGAGGAGCATCCGCACGGCGTCCCTTTCGATCACACGCTCCACTTCGAGACAGGCCTACATATGACTGTCAGTAGAGAAGGGGGGGGGGGGGGCTAAAGAAGGCCCTTGTCCAACTCTCCCCTAAACCACACCATGCGCCCCCACTTTGCCATAACGGGATACGACTATACACCCCCCTTTGCCACTAGTATCCCGATCACGACACAATGAAGCTGACAAAGAGAGGAAGATTTTGAATTATCGTGAGCAGCAGTCCCTACGCTAGGTTTCCACCATGCTGCCTGCCGACCCAGCCTATAGTTGTTCTGGCATGAAATGTTGCACTGACACGGCCCCCCAGCAATTCCTTCTCATCAGAAACTGAAAGAAATAAAGCGCACCGAATAGCGAATTTCTTCAACTTGTATGAGCGCAAGAGAGAACTTGCGAGTTCACAAAGCCACTCCTTTTTTTTTGGTGTAGATACAGCTGCGATGGCACATTGGCGGCGTATGACCGCCATGCGTCACTGCTTTGTCGATGCGGAAAACGAATGTTCACTTCGATCAATGCACTTCGAGTGGTCCAGGCATTCGGATAGTTCTTGATATTGCTTCCACGGACGGCACTCAGTCAAAGCGAGAAGAAGGGAGAAAATTGTTTTGTATTATAACAAGAGTGGATCACTAGAAACGTGCAATAAGACACAAAGAAGCAAAATATTTTGACATGGTAAAGAGAAGTTATGTTCTTCCCAACCTTATAGTGACAAAGGCACACCTTTCAGATCTTTGCGAAAGACCACTTTCAACGCTGCCTGAACAAGTTATGAATCACAAAAAACTGTATGAATAAAAATAACTCCACCTAATATATAACAGACTTATTTTCATTAATATTTGGTCACTCCTGTACGGTCACTAGAGCGTGGCCTAGGTCTAACTCCATGATTGAATTTTCGTTCTTTTGCCAACTTTAAACTGCTGCCACTGAAGCAATAAACTTAATTTGGTCATAATGAGATACACATTCCAAACAGAACAACGGAGCACATAATAAAACGAAGAATGAATTGTGTATAACGTAGCGCATAAATGAAACAAGCACTAGGAGAGACGATGTAACACATGGTGCCCTGTGTTCTACATCGTCTCCTGTGGTCGTTCCGCTTTCTTTATGCGCAACATTATACCTATTCTAAAAAAACTGACAGGCAGAAATGGCAACTTTGGTGAGGAAGGCCAAATCACTCATCCAGATTCGCAGAGGTATTTGCGGTTTTGAACGAAATGTTGTCAAAAGGTGCTGTGGTGAGAGAATGGAAACGTCTCAGAACGTGCCAGGCGGTTTATTTTGCGAACTGTGGTATTGACAGGTTAAGGAAAAGAAATAGAAAATTATTCGTATGTAGCAAGAAGGCACAAGCAAATCCATGCAGATTTCTAAAAAAATACTGAGCTGCCTAAGAACTTATCCTAGTCCGGGAATCCAAACGGAGACCAACGGCTTTTGTAGGCGAATGCTCTCCCCATTAGTTATCATGTTAAAAGGACACAGAGGTGTAAAAAAATTTGCAACGTAATAGTTAAAGCACTATTTATCAATCCAGAAAAAAAACGCTCTCACCGTGACATGATGCTTCGTAAGCGAGAAAATGCACGAAAAAAAAATGTGAGTGGAAACGCCACATTGAGATTTTCACACCATGACGTCCTAAATTTGAAGGTGTTCACTGGGTCCTACGCTACTTCTAATTGATAAAAATAAAGCATACATTGTCACCTGCAGGTGCCATAGACATAGCTATCAGGTTTCGGAAAATGTGATCGAGCCAATCAGTCAAATATACGAAAATTACATTTTGAAATTTCTCTCGCCCTGCGCGGTGATTCTAGCGCGAAATTTATAATTGAAAATTCAACCTTGATATTCTCCGCCAATAATTATCCAATGGTAGCAAAACATAAGGTAATATAGTTCTCAGTGAACAGTTCGTGAACATAAACTAAATCACTATTTCTCTTCGATGTTCCTTGAAGGTCAGGGTATACAGAGTGAGAGCCCGCGAAGGCGTTGGTCTCGGAATTGATTTCCCGACCAGGACGAAGTTTCTGGCATCTGAGAAAGCCTTGTGGTTTTGTGCTACAAACTGATAGCTGACATTTTACCTTTATTGAGTCTTCTGCTGCCTTGTGGGGTTTCGCGAAAACGATTTGCGGTATTCCGAAAGAGTGGCAACAAGCCGTGCTTTTCTGCTTTAGGCAGCCTCCACTCAGCAACCACCGGCCACGCCGAACCGAGGGCCATAAGAAATAAAAAACCGACATCACAGCAGTAATTGCATGTATTGTGCACGTTACCACAGATTTACAGTATCGTGCACAAGGATTTGGCTAAGGTCCGGCAACCCTTAACACAGGCGATGAAGTAGATCGTTAAAAAACCTGGCCGCAAACCCCACTAGGCAGCGGGTAACGCCACGCTGCCTGCACGAGTAGTCAAAGCCATTCTCTCCGACACTGCTGCGACTATACCGGGTGCTCTAAGCAACTGGATTATGACAGCACGCGACCCATGTTTGCGACACACGTAAAACTTTGTCGATGTCTGCCAAACGAAATTATAGCACGTGAACGCGCGTGCCAACGACGACCGTGCATGAACGTCGTGGCCTGTAGAAGCTGGAGCCTCGTCAGTGGCTGTTCGTTTATTCTCTAGTCTTGATTAATCTAAAACTGATGACGTGCGCCATCCAACGTCACGCGACCCATTTCACGGTCAACGTCTACGTGGTGTATCTAATCAAAGTAGCCTACACTCTAAGCCGAAATCCGGCAAAGTTGGACTTACTGCAGTCGTTAAACCAACGGACTAACGGTTCATCCACCAGGGGCTAAATCCGTGACAGTGCGTGTCGTGAGCAAACGCGCGGCAATGAAGGGACCAACGGGGAGTACAACTGCGCCGCGATCGCCTCTTGTCGATGCTGCACGGCAATGCTCGGCGTGGTCGGCTATAATGAAAAGAAGTTATATAGGCTATACGTCACTGTGAAAGCAAAGCACTATGAAACGAATCGAAGATGTTATGAGAGGCAAGCAGTACAACACGCAGTCAGTGCACACAGCAAGTGCCCCGCGCGTTTTTCCCATGCCGGCACGGGCGGGCCGAAACCAAGTGAAACTTGCCGAACACGGCCAATGCGGATAACTTGCTTCAATGTGCTGAATTAGTTCGAACTACGATGAACATTGACAACGCTAATAAAAGTAAGCTGATCGTCAGTGGTCGTGTACCCACACAGTGACCACAACTTCAAAGCGATATATAGAAAAAGTAGGCTTCGTACGTCATCGGTATCAAGCTGGTTGCCGGTGTGAGTGCATTGCCGGCACAAGCGAAGGAAACGTCGCGTACAAAATCACAGAAAATGTAGTCTCCTGCACTAAAACTCAGACAAACTTATGTCTTTTTCTCCATGCGACAATTGTTGTAAAAAATCTAGCGTGTAGGCGATCGCGAATACGACTAATCGTGCGGCTGGTGGTACACAGGGAGCGACTTACTAGCGCGATGAAAAACCGTGCCTGCGAACGGTCTCGTCGTTATAAGTGTACAGATATCTGCATCACTCCGTAAGACACTGCGATCACGGGACACTTACGTATTGTTCATTTGTGACTATAAAATAATGACAAGGAAAATTCCACGCGAGCCCCATGTTGCGATCACCGGTGGTCGTTTAGCCGTACTCGTCGTACGCCTAGCCATGCCGTCAGCAAGCCGACACGGTATGTCATCGGCGAGGTGCCTCATTGCTTCGCCAGCATTCCCGCATAAGCGGCGCTGCTATGTTTGTGTTTGCGGACTCGTGCGCCAGCACTGCGAACGCTGGTTCGGCCGACATGATCAAATGCCAGCTGATAATTCGTATACTCTGGCTGAAGGGATGTTGAAGATTAGGTGGACCCATATTAAAAGAACGGTGCGCATTGGTGGTACGAATTATCTTATGTAAATTTTCACGTTACGGTGTCAATGTTTATTTTTTTAAGCTGAGGAAAAGTCGCCAGCTGGCACTACATGGAAGGTCAAAATACTGTGCTATATATGTACAATTGCCCGTTCTCTTTAGCGTGGCGCGCTGGGTCTGTGTTTGCTGCGTTTTACTTTGAAATAATAGTCCGTATGTATGTGTGTGTGTGTGTGTTGCATGAATAACATGCTATGTTCTTCAGTGCTGATTGAATTGAATTAAACATAAAATATACTCCACAAACGCAGTATCGCCATTTTTTTTCATTTGTCCAGACGGTTCAAACGTTAGTCCCACTGAAGCATTCTACTGGGACCAACATTTAAATCTAGTGGAGTAAGTGCTTAGGGTAACAGTTGAACCCTTGCAATTCCTCCCGCAGTTAGTCCAAAATTGGTTCAAAATGTGTGGCAGTGCATTTAGTCCCCTAAAGGACCAATGACATACCCCACTTTAGTCCTTTCAGGCTTAGAGTGTACGTGAGCCTGCGCAAATAGTGCGCCAGTTCGGTTTTACAGTTGATGTGATTTGTATTGTACTTGATTTCTTGAGCACATGTGTAGAACAGTAGATAAAAAGTGGTGTAAAATCATCAGCACAGTAGTGCGCCTCGCAACTACACACAAACCACAGCTAAACCACGTCCGGTAGTCGGCGCAAACAACTTGTGTGTGTGTGTGTGTGTGTGTGCGTGTGTGTGTGTGTGTGTGTGTGTGTGTGTGTGTGTGTGTGTGTGTGTGTGTCTAATGGTCAATGAACTGCACTTTCGAGAACACTTTAAGCGACCTCGACTACGTCAGGATTCTATACCATCTTACACAGAGAAACCTAAAGAGTCATTAGATACGCAAATAATGGAGGCGGACCACGTCGGCTTCAGGCACTGACCGCGTTAACAACAAATTACTCACAAATCTTGACCCTATTCCTATTAAAGCGTTGACTGAGTACTTTAACGATTGTTTTGACGCTGGTACCCTTCCACCTTCATGGAAAGATGTCAAAGTCACATTTATACCTAAACCGAACAAAGCTCCCTTAGTAGAAAGTCTGCGGCCCATTTCCTTAACATCTTGTCTCGGGAATGCTATGGTGCACGTTGTGCTTGCACCCCTCCAAGGACACGTTGAGGGTAATAGAATACTGACTTCAGAAATAATTGGCTTGAGGGCCTTACTTTCAGCGCAACATGCGATGCTTCACCTTCAACACGACATCATAACTACTAACCAGAGCGAGGATACTCAGGCAATCCTTGGTCTGTATATACATGGAGCATTCAATAACGTAGCCCACTCAGAAATATATGCTGGCCTCAACCGCATTTCTTGTGGCGTTAAAATGTACTCTTACATCAGAAGCTTCCTCACAGACCGCACAGCTACATTAAGATTAGGACCATAACATTCCTCACCCTATACACTAGGCAGCTTCGGAACACCTCAAGTGTCAGTGCTCTCGTCAATCATATTAAAAGACGATAGTCTTTCTTGGGGACCATCGACGCAAAAACTTTGGTCTGTCTGTCTGCCTTTTGTCTGTTTGTTCACCGTTACCATGAGCCGCGTACTCTAAACATCACCAGCCGATATCGCGAACGGCCGACCCCATCCGCAGCGCCCACCAATGTTGCTCAAGGATCAGCATTCCTACGTGTGCGATTGTCAGTTAAAAAGCAATTATTTCGCATATCTAAGGCATCATAACGACACGTGTATATTCTGCATGTTCGTATTTTACTAGAAAAGGAATACATATGTAATTCTCAGGCCCGTAGCTCTTATCACGCTGCGCTGACCATGCAACACTTGCACGAAGAAGCGAGTGCTCCCAACGCTTTGCTAAGACGACACGGTGGTTGCACCTACCTGTCGCTTTACGTTCTACACGTTATAATTTCTGAGACAGGCTCGCACGCCCGTCTCAGGACCACGCGCTTTGTTTTCAAAAAAAAACTGCCAGATGACGCTCATGTCTCACGTGTGACGTGGCTTTTTTGCGCTCGTTCACCTCTGCTGCACGCTCGAGGCACTCCAACGCAGCGCCTCCGGAGTATCACTCACCGAATTTCTTGCGCAGAATATCAAATAAATGTTTTGTTCACTCCCTCCACACGCAAGACTATCGTCTTTTGACAATATTTGCGCATTACATGCAAATACCGGGCCAATTTTTAACCTGGCTATGCTACCTATACAAAACGCTCTTCAACGTATCCCTGATTTGAACTTCCCCATCTGTGCCGATGATATCACCTTATGCGTAAAAAAAGGCTCAGGTAGCCACATTCAAGACACCCTACAAACAGCCTTAGATATAATAGCAGCTTTAACATCTCAGATGAATCTCAATGCTAACCCGAGTGAATCAGAGTTACTCATTCTACCAACTCATCGTCGGAACAAACACGTTCCAATGATCAAAGTTCAGATAAATGGGTGCCTCGTTTCTACAGTATCACGCATTCGTGTGCTTGGTTTATTTATCCAAAACGACCGACTTAATACGCACACACTCGAAGTTTCACGCGATCCCGTTGAAAACACCTTAAGAATGATAGGAAGAATCTCAGGGGAAATGGAGGGCTCCGAGAGTCAAAACTACTTCATCTAATACAAGCTTTTTTGATTAGTAAAATCACATATACTCTCCCTTACCTTCACCTTAAATTAGCAGAGGAGGAATTGGTCAACACCCTCATGCCGAGTTTACAAATACGCGCTTGGCATTGCAATCAATACCTCTAACGCACGACTCCACCAGACAGGAGTCATAAATAACCTATGTGAAATCCGTAAGGCACATTTATCAGCTCAATACGAGAGGTTCACGCCCACTAGCGCAGGTCGCCACATTTTATCGTCTACCCGAATTAACTTCACCTCGCTTATCAATGCTAAATTCAACATTCTCCATCACATACACAAACAATTACTCAAGCCGCCCCTTCCTAAAAACATGCACCCAACATATCATACTAAGCTTCGAATCCAAAGAGCAAAAGCTCTTCAGAATAAGTTGCATTGAGCCAATGACGTGCTCTATATCGATGTGGCAGAATACCCATCCTCTTCCTCCTATTCCCTCTCTGCTGTCGATTATAACGGCAAGGTGCTCACAACGGCATCCATCACTGTCAGCTCTTTCGAGGCAGAGGAGGTAGCCATCGCTTTCGGTCTATCAATCCCCAATATCACTATTGTAGAGAGGAAGAAGAGTATGTGCCGCAGTGGGTCACGCCTTTAGCAGGAGGAGCCAAGCGCGAGCGTTTGCCCGATTGCTGTGATTCCTGAGTCCGTTGCTGCCGCCCGCTTTCCGCGTCAATAGACCTACCGTTCAAGTGCTACTTGTGCCAATAAACCCCGTTCCAGAGTATCGATCTATATGGTCCGCATTGGTATCGATCTATATGGTCCCCTTCCTTACACTGCCACTGGAAATCGATGGATCATTGTCGCCGTCGACCATCTGACAAGGTATGCTGAAACAGCTCCACTACCTACGGCAGGTGCACGTGACGTAGCCAATTTCGTTTTGCGACGCTTCGTACTGCGTCATGGGGCACCACGTGAACTACTAAGTGATCGAGGGCGTGTCTTTTTATCCGAAGTTGTACAACAACTCCTTCGGGCATGCCGCACGGTGCACCGCACCTCTACAGCCTACCACCCGCAGACCAACGGTCTAACTGAGCGCTTCAACCGAACGCTAGGAGACATGCTCGCCATGTATGTCAATTCCGACCAATCAAACTGGGATGTCATTCTCCCATTTGTGACCTATGCGTACAACACCGCGACGCAGTCAACCACAGGCTTCTCGCCTTTCTTTCTTCTATATGGGCGTGAGCCATGCTCCACCCTTGACACCATTTTGCCGTATCGTCCCGACGTCTCCGAGTTCAGCCCTCTTTCTGAAATTTTTCACCACGCTGAAGAGTGTCGTCAGTTGGCCCGATCATTCACCTCGGACAAGCAAGCATTCGAAAAAGACCGCCACGACCGCGACCAGCAAGTCGAGACTTTTGCCGTGGGCTCGCTTGTCTGGCTCCAACTTCCCTTCCACTCCCCAGGTCTGTCCGCTAAGTTTGCCCCCAAGTTTCACGGTCCTTATCGCGTCGTCGAACGTCGATCTCCTGTCACATACGTGATCGAGCCGATCACGCCATCTACAGACAGGCGATGCCTTGGTCGTGAGACTGTCCACGTGAGTCGTCTCAAGCCATATCACGACCCACTCCTAATCTCGTCACCTTGACTTGCCAGGATGGCTCGTCTTCGTCGCCGGGGTATTGTAGAGAGGAAGAAGAGTATGTGCCGCAGTGGGTCACGCCTTTAGCAGGAGGAGCCAAGCGCGAGCGTTTGCCCGATTGCTGTGATTCCTGAGTCCGTTGCTGCCGCCCGCTTTCCGCGTCAATAGACCTACCGTTCAAGTGCTACTTGTGCCAATAAACCCCGTTCCACTATGATTGTGACTCCAAAGCTGCCATGCGGAACTTCAGTCCAGGTCGCATCTCATCAACTGCCCTTTCAATTTAAAAAAAAAACATCCTCTCACGCAGCACGTTGCTCTCATATGGTCGCCCGCGCGTGCGGGGTTGAGTGGCAATGAGGCTGCTCATACTTGTGCTCTAGGAACGACCGGCTGAGCGCAGGCCTCTGGCGGTGCCTTAGACAAAGCTGCCTTTTTCAGCGCGAGAGATTGTCTTTCGAGCTTCCACAGTATAACAAATAACTACTGCCTACAGCGCACTATATACCCCCCCCCTTACATCATGAAGCTTCGCGCTACGATTAAATACTATTAGTTACAGAAGCGTCCGTTTCCTACCCCATCTTTTCGCCATCTTAAACACGCTGCGATATACACCTCCCCTTTGTGCATTTTCTGTCAACAAAGAGCTAACCTAGACCATATTGCCACCTGGTGTTCTGTGCCAGTGAACAATGGGTCATTTCTGTGCCGGTGAACGAGGAAGACGAAGATGAGCAACCCGTGCCAGTGGAGACATCCTTCTTTGTCTCTATATATTTTTTCAGCCCAAACTTACGTTGTGTTTGAAAAACCATAAGCCTTTTAATTAAGATCCTGCCACCCGGTTCTTGGCCGATCCCCCTTTGTGGGTGTGCGCCAGAGTATCAAGGATCATCATCATCATCATCTTTGTCTCTGAGATTTTTGACAGTCGTGTCCCTTTGTACGTTCCTTCAAGCTCTTAGCGCGTGACAACTGGTGGAGGTGCTGTGTACCCTATGCACCGAACCCCTCCCAGTAAAAGAAGCTCCAGCCTCATACCGGTGATCACACCTGTTCACCGTGCTAGCCGCAGGATCCGCGGACTGGACCATAAGTTCAGACTTCTCTCAGAGGAGATGACGGCCCCAACTATTCCAGGCGGTGCCGTCCCAAGCGGTTCCAACCCAGCCGGTATGGAAGGTGCAACGCCATTGCAATATACGTTGTTTAAACCACGAATGCCGAATCCCCTTCATGGTGCTGTCCATGAGGATGTTTAAGAAGGGCTAGCCCACTATGACTTCGTTGCCGCTCATAACATGTGGGATGACGCAGACAAGCTCCGACATGTCTACTTCAGTTTGAATGACGGTGCACGTGTTTGGTATGAAAACCGGGCAGGTGTGTTCACGTCATGGGTGGACTTCAAACGCCGGCTTCCCGAAACGCATGTAAGTCCCGACCGCTGAGAGCGAGCTGAACGTGAACTCCAGCTCCGTATGCGAATGTGAAATGAAGGCCTAGCAATGGATGTTGAGGACATGACGTGTCTTTTTCGACGAGCCGACCCTCACATGCCAAAAGAGAAGAAAGTGCGATACCTGATTGGTGGAGTGAAAAAGCAGTTGTTCGGTGGTCTTGTACGCAGCCCCCCCCCCCAAACAACATCAGAGTTTCTTGCTGAAGCCGTCCTGATTGAAAGCACGCTTCGGCAACAGACTCAGACGTACGAGTGACAAGTGAACTTTGCCTCTGCTACGCACTACATGGGTGGTCTTGAGGGCCACGTCGACTTCTTCCGAGAGCTCACATACTCTGTAATTCGCGAAGAACTGCAGAAGTTATCTCTACCCTTGGCGCCCACTGTCAGTTCTTTGTCGGGCATGGTCCGAGATGAAGTTCAGCAGGCACTACGAGAACCGCCCTGTCAGACAGAGCCGCGGCCCCTAAATGAATCACCCTCACATGTAGTATGCGCAAACTCTGCTCCAGCCAGCACCACCTTTGGCTCTGCTTCCCACCGCGGCCCCTGCCATGTTTCTGGTAGACCAAACACTGCGTCAACCTGCACCACATTTCACTCCGCCTTATACCACAGCCCCAGCCATGTTTCAGGAAGTCCAAGCGGGCCCGTACCTCAGTGACCGCCAACCGATTCTGCGAAAATCAGACGTGTGGCGGGCCTCCGATTGACGTCCCCTTTGCTATCACTGTGGTGAACCTGGGCACATCTACCGACAGTGTACTTATCAAGAGCTGGGACTTCGTGGTTGTTCGGCCTACTCCCCACCTCCTAGGTTCGGCCAGTGGCCTCTGGAAATCGCTGACTACGTTGCTCAGCAGCGCGGATAGACATCTCGGCACCATTCACGCTCTCCATCACCGCGGCGATTCTCGCCGAATCATCGCACCTCTGCGGGCGTGGCGCAGGGCCGGTCACCTAGCCCGCGTCGGGAAAACTAGCCTCAGCGACCTTCAGGGGCAAAGGTGCTCAGACTGGTCATGCTCAAGGCCCCCTATCGACGCGGACTGAACATACCGACGATACATCGACAACGACACCACCGGCTGATTGCGGACGAGTTTCCTTAGATATTCCTGTTCTGCTAGATGGTCGCGAAGTCAGCGCTTTAGCGAACACTGGTGCGGACTATTCTATTATTAGCGAAAATCTGGCCGCTCTTCTTCAGAAAGTAACGACGCCTTGGAACCGAACGCCAATTCGTACAGCCGGCGGCCATATCGTCACGCCACTCGGTATGTGCACGGCAAGACTGCAAGTCCGCGGTTGTACATTTGTTGCCTGTTTGGGCGTTCTCCAGCAGTGTTCTCGATACCTGATCATTGGCCTGGGTTTTCTCAGGGAGCATGGTGCTATAATTGACATTCGACGACGTCTAGTCACTTTCGCGACCACAAACGCCACAACAGCTTACACCGACCGCAGCCACTCCCGAGTGTCTCTTCGCGTCATCGAAGCTGTCACGTTACCACCCCGTGCAACTGTTGCGGTTCAGGTGGCGTGGGAAGGAGTGATGCACGGTGAAGCAGTCGTGGAAAGCAATCACTCGCTTCTGCTGTCTCAAGGTGTCTGCGTAGCGAGAAGCCTTGTTGACCTTCGGGATTATCACTGCGACGTTTTTGTCACAAACTTCAGCTACGAGTACCGGCACCTTTTTCCTAGAACTTTCATCGCCTACGCCGACCCAGTCGCCAATGTCACCAAGTGTTTTGCTTCCGAGGCCATCGGCACTGCTAGAGCGCCTTTCCGCAGCGTCAACCTCAATCCAGCAAGTAACTTTTGAGCGAGCTGTTGCTGGAGTTCCACACATGCTTTGCACGTTCTTCGAAGATACGTCCAACACCGATAAAGAAACACCGTATTATCAGCTACGACGATGCGCATTCTATACGGCAGCAGCCTTATCGTGTTTGGCTAACTGAACGGCACGCGATTCAAACGCAGGTTAACCAAAGCGTCCGGATGGCATAATACAGCCTTCAATCATCCATTGATCATCACCAGTCGTTCTTGTGAAAAAGAAAGATGTCACGCTTCGCTGTTGTGTCGACTACAGGAACTTGAACATTGTCACAAAGAAAGACGTGTACCCATTGCCCAGAGTCGATGATTCTCTGGACAAGCTGTGGCGGGCGAAGTATTTTTCGTCCGTCGGCTTGAGGAGCGGTTATTGGCAAATAGAGGTTGATGAACGTGACCGGAAAATGACCGCTTTTTTAACGCTGGATGGCCTTTATGAATTCAAAGTGCTCCCTTTCGGCCTCAGTTCCGCTCCAGCTACATTCCAGCGAATGATGGACACCGTCCTGGCCGACCTCAAGGGGAAAATCTGTCTCGTCTACCTCGATGATGTCGTTGTTTTCAGAAACGTTTGACGCGCATCTTCATTGCCTTCGGAATACGCTCTAAGCCATTAGTTCGGCCGATCTCACACTCAAGCCTGAGAAATGTCATTTCGGCTACGAAGAATTAAAGTTTCTTGGTCACGTTGTGAGCGCCGTTGGTATTCGGCCTGATCCTGACAAAACTGCTGCCGTCACCGCTTTTCCACCTCCAACTGACAAGAAAAGTGTTCGACGATTTCGGGGTCTGTGCGTATATTACCGGCGCTTTATTGAAAATTTCTCTAACATTGCGGAGCCACTATTACGCCTCATGCGTGATGACACACCATTTGTCTGGGCTGACGAACAGCAGACTGTCTTTACGGAACTACAGCATCGGCTCTCTTCTCCTCCCGTGCTCGGCCACTTTGATGAAGATGCTGACGCTGAAATACGCACAGATGCCAGCAATATTGGTCGTGGAGCTATTTCGGTACAAAAACAAGATGGCATTGAACGGGTTATAGTTTACGCAGGTCACTTACTGTCTCGCGCAAAATCTAACTATTCCACATCAGAGAAAGAATGTCTCGCGGTCATTTGGGCAATTACAAATTTTACGCCATATCTCTATGGAAGACCATTTAAAGCGGTGACTGATCATCATGCTTTGTGCTGGTTCACCAATCTACGAAGACCCTTCAGGACGATTAGCACGATGGAGTTTGCGCCTACAGGAATTTGATGTCACCATCGTGTACAAGTCAGGCAAAGAGCACGAAGACGCCGACACGTTATCACGAGCAGGGGGCGCAGCAAGCGCGCGATGATGTAGGACGTGCTGCGCTTCGGCTCCGCTGATTTTCGGCTGGAACCACGGGCAACTTCACAGTACCCCGTCAAGACCAGCATCAATCGTTTCGGCAACTCACAGGCAACACGTGGATACCAGTGTCATCCAGGTGGGCCCGTTTTTGACAACTTTACGGCCGATCATCACCCGACCACGTTGGCGACGCCGTTAGGCCAAACGGCGACGCCAACGCCCGGCGGCGTGGGACCGGCTTTCCGAGGCAACATGGACGCTACTCTCATGCAGCGTGGATACGACCCGTATGCCATGACGTGGGAAACGATTACGATTTCCGAAACGCCAAACTCTGCTTCTTCACCGAGGTTTCAGAGCCAAGCTCTCAACGACGCGGTGGAACGCCGCTCGCAAGCCAACGCCAAGAAGGCGGCGTCCGCCGCTGTTTCGGCATCCGGCACGCCAGCTGACAAGACGCAGCCTCCCGCTTCGCGCGCTGTGGGATGCAAGGGCAAGTTTCTCACCAAATGGAAGCCTCGCCCGTTTCTGAAACCGAGTCCGGACGACTATGTAATAGTCGTAAAGCCACGAGAGTGCATCTCATTGCATGATGATTTCTCAGAGAACTGGTACGGGACTGCGTTTAAGGCATACCTCGGGCCCAAGCGAGCTGAGACGCTGACAGTTATTCCATCGAGAGAGCAAAATTTGATCGTGATTTACACCCCGGACCCTGACACGGCGGACAAAATGATCGGGGACTTCGTGGTAAACATCGAGCACAGGCAGGTTCTGCTCAACGGGTACCTGCGACAAGATGGTAGCAATGTCTGCCACGGAGTTATCGTAGTCCGCAACACAGATACGACGGAGACGCTCCGAGAGAGCGTACGCTGGAGGTCAGGCACCATCGTCGAGGTGCGTAAATTTGGCACATCGAACAAGGAGCGTGTAACCTTCGCCGGCAAGGAGAAGCCACGCTTTATTCACTACGACGCAATGCTGATCCCCGTCAAACCCTACTACCGGACGATCCCGGCCTGCGGCAAGTGCGGTGTCGTCGGCCATCGGATGGACACTTGTCACAACCCACGACCGGATACGTGTGGCCTGTGTGGACAGCAGGTTCCGCTTGTGGAGGAGGGGGTAAGGGCCCCTCATGAATGTGTACCCGTATGTTCTGTGTGCGGTGGAGCACACGCCACAAACTCTCGAGCATGTACGGCCAAGTACCGTAATTCCAAGGTGGTCGCACAACAGGGCAGAAAGTCCAAAAGGGCGTCCAAGAAACGACGCAAAGATCAGACTCCCAGTGAGCCACCACGCCGGGAAGTCGCCAAGACTGACAAGCCCGCTTCCCCTACTGGAGGAACCGAAAAGTAGCCGACGGCGCAACCATGCGGCGAAGCCAGGCCATGGGTCAACGCCGTGAAAAACGGAAAGCAGGTGGGTGGTACGGGTAGAGCTGCCTCCTCATCCCTCCCTATCATCCCCTCTTCATCGCGTAACGCCGACCAAAATATTATTGCCAAGCTTCAGGCACAAATCGAAGCGTTACAGAAAAGACTAGCGGAAGCCGAGGCCAAACAGACCCAACTAGTCTCCCCTCCTCCTCCCCCCACAGTAGAGGTAATGGAGAGTGAGACTGGGGCGGGGGCGGCAGACGCGGTTGCCGCACTCGAGGCTCGTGTGAACACCCTTGAGGTCCGTATGGACAGCCGTATAACTGTCCTCGAAACCCAAATCTAAGCGGCTGTAAATGCCGCCATTGCTAAAATGACAGAAACCATCCCTACCCTGATAGCCCAACAAGTTGCGCGTTTCACCAAACGAGCCGGCCCAATTAAGGACGTGTCTGGCCGGTACCCTAAAACGCTTCGACGACAGATCGAATTTGAGGATGATGACAGCTGCTCCGCCTCCGGAATTGAGGACACCCCCCTCCCCGCGAGTGCTGGCTCGGGAGCACCGCCACCACAATCGCTCGTTAACTCCACTGACCATGGCGGGCACCCTTAGAATTCGGAAGTCCCCACGATCCAATACGGCCACTCCCATCCAAATCGCCCAGTGGAATTGTCGGGGCTTTAAGGCTCACACTAAGCGCGCCAACCTCCGGCTTTTCCTCGCAGCATTTCAAAACCTTCCTGCTGTGGTAGCCCTCCAGGAGCCAGGGAGTGCTGCCACACTCACAAACTATACTACGTTTCAGCAGGACCCTTTATCTTGCATCTGCGTGCACAAAAATTATACGGCCAACCTAGTTGATCTCGACCTTAAGCCAGCTTTCTCGTACGTGATGGTGACACTCCTTCCGCTGCGTAAACAGGACCCGCCACTGCACGTGCTAAACATTTATTGCTCACCGAAACTAAGCAACATTACATTCGCAGACCTTTTTAGCCGCGCTTTGAAGGCTGCGGGCAGGGACCCTCTGGTGATTGTGGGTGATTTCAATGCCCCCAGCACACTCTGGGGGTATGCACGTGAAGAGAAACGTGGACGTAAATTGGCGGAACTTATGTCCACGCTGGGCCTAACTCTTCACACCGACCCTGCCTACCCAACTCGCGTGGGTAACTCCGTGACCCGGGACACATGTCCGGACCTTACCCTCACAAAAAACATTCAGTATGCGGATTGGGTCAACACTGAAGAGACCCTCGGCAGCGACCACTGCATACTCAACACCACCATCCGCACTTACCCTTTGGCAAGACCCTACGGAGAGGCAAAATTACCCGATTACACGAAATTTAGGCAAATATACGCCAATTCGACACCCATTGAGGAGCAAGGATACCATGCTTTGTCCCAGCAACTGGTTTCCTCATTACGCTCCACAGAAACACAAATTAAACTCTCTGAGGTGACTCCGGCGGTGGATAACCATCTCCTTCACCTCTGGGAGGCCCGGCGCCGCCTCGTCCGCCGATGGCGCCGGCAAAAACACAACCGAAAACTCAAAATTCGCATCGCTGAGCTCACCCAGCGAGCAGCAGAGTACGCGGCCCAGCTCGCTGACTCTAACTGGGTGGACCGTTGCAACACGGCCGCTCGACAAATGTCTAGCCGGAGTACCTGGCGCCTCTTCCGCGCCTTGATTGATCCGACCCAAACTCGAACAGAGACACAAAAGCATCTGCAACGAGCATTTCACAGCTTCGACGGAGACACAGCCAAATTGGCATGTAAACTCCGAGAACAATATCTATGCACTCAGCAGGACTCCCAAGGGCGGGCGTACTCGTATGCAGGTACCGAGAACGCGGAGCTGGATCAACTGTTCCAGTTACACGACCTGAAGGCAGCCCTAGCAAAAATGAGGCGAGGAACGGCGCCGGGAAGGGATAAAATTACCGTGAAATTACTTGCCAATCTTCCTGACTCGGCCTACACCATGCTCCTTGCCTACATCAATTCCATTTTGATCGGGAAAACAATCCTACCAATTGAGTGGAAGACCGCCCTGGTCACCTTCATACCCAAAGCGGGCAAAGCCATTAACACGGACAACCTCCGCCCCATCTCCCTTACTTCTTGTGTGGGAAAATTAATGGAGACGATGGTGCGCGACAGGTTGTCCGCGTTCCTGGAGAGCAAAAATGCATTTGCAGACACCATGTTCGGGTTAACGCCCACACCGGTCCGCGCAAGATGTCTTGCTTCAGCTCGACCATGAGATCCTCGATCCAGTCGAGTATCCCCTGAATGACAAAGTTGTGCTCACTTTGGATCTGAAGGGGGCTTTTGATAACGTGACCCACGAAATTATTCTAACACATCTCTCACAGGTGGATTGCGGCCAAAACACTTTCAACTATAATAAACAATTCCGCACTGACCGACAATCATACATTCGGATTCAGGACATTGAACACGGCCCTTACCGATTAGGCACGAGAGGGACTCCGCAGGGAGCGGTCCTCTCGCCCCTCCTATTCAATGTGGCAATGATGAGACTCCCCGCTCAGCTGGCGAAAGTCGAAGGCATACAGCATGCGCTGTACGCCAACGACATCACCATATGGGCGTCACACGGCTCGGCGGGAGACATGGAGGCAAGCCTGCAGCAAGCGGCGGACATCGTGGATGACTATGCCCGTCGCTGCGGCCTTCAGTGCTCCCCGTCCAAATTGGAATTCGTGCACATACGCCCCTCACCAAAGTGCACCGCAAAGATCGACCTCTCCCTTCACAGCGGACCAATACCCGAACGTGATGAGATTAGAGTACTGGGGCTTTTTATACACAAAAATCGCAGAGCAGACACAACATTGGCCAAATTGCGTAAGGTGGGGGACTAGGTGGGCCGGATGGTCCGCCGGGTTTTCAACAAGCGCGGGGGGTTACGATGCAAAGATGCCTTGCGGCTGGCGCATGCATTCGTAACCAGCCGAGTCCTGTACTCGGCTCCATACCTCCACCTACGCAAATCCGACGAGAATGCACTCGAAGTCATTCTCCGCAAAATCTACAAGCGCGCCCTCGACCTTCCTGTCAGCACCTCTAACCAGCGCCTTTTGGGCTTGGGAATGGTGAACACCTTCAAGGAGCTGAGAGAGGCGCACTTGACAAACCAATATACTAGACTCTCTAAAACACCGTCGGGTCGCCGCCTCCTTGCCCGGTTACACATCAATCACTCAATACACACGGAAGAGCGCGTACGGATTCCAGAAGTTTGGCGATACTCCTTGCACGTGCGCCCTCTTCCAGCTAACATGACCCGAGACGACTACACTGGCCGACGCCTCGCGCGGGCGGAAGCCTTGGCTCGACACTACGGCCACAAATTTGGGGTATTCTACGTGGACGCCTCCGGCCCGCACCACGGTGGTCGGTATACGGCTGCGGTCGTCCACGAAAACACCGTTGTAAACGGACTCACATTCCGTGCACATAACATTACGCACGCGGAGGAGATCGCCATCGCACTAGCCGCCGCAGATCAGGACTCGAGGGTCATCATCACCGACTCAAGGGGTGCCTGTCGCAATATTGAACAGGGATACATTCCGTACCATGCTTATAAAATATTGCAGAACAGCAGCTACCTAGGTGCCCCCGCGCACCGAACGATCATATGGGCTCCGGCTCACACGGGCCTCGATGGTAATGAGACGGCCGATGCCGCTGCCCGCGCGCTCACTCTCCGGGCACCATCCTCGTCCCCTACCGATCCGGAACTCGAACCCAATCCTGCCTACACCTTTAAGGAGATCACACAATTTTATCAATCCGGCCATAACGTCTATCCTAAACCCTGTAAGGGCCTCACGAAGGCGGAGGAGCGAATTCTCCTTCGCCTTTATACTAAAACTCTATTGTGCCCGGCAATCATAAAACACTTTGACCCCGCTTGCACGGGGAAGTGCCCGCATTGTGAGGAAAATTCCTCTGACATTTTCCACATGGTGTGGGCATGCCAAAAAACCCCAAACCTTACCCCACTACCCAACCCTTCGCGGGAGGACTGGGAGGCAGCCCTGCTCGGCTGCTCTGACCTGACGGCCCAACGGGCCCTGGTCGAGCGTGCCCGGGCCGCGGCCAACGCCAATGGGCTCCCGTAAGAGGGAGCCCACCTAGTGTTTGTACGGGGCGGCCCCTTAAGGACCGTTCCCACCCTCCCTGTAAATAACATCTGTAAATAAATGTTTTTCAGCAGCACCATCACGAGCACCTCTTCAATCCGCCAATACTAGCGCATAATACGACGGCGCCTTCGTGGCAACTCTCGGCGGACCAGATCTGATGTCTCATCAACGAAATGACGCCGATATAAAAATGATTATAGATCACTTAGAAGGTGGCACCGCGCCCATTCCTCGTCCGATGTCGCCAACGTTGCCATCATTTTGTCTACGAAATGGTGTCTGATACAAAAGGAACGCCGGGGCTGGTGACAGATCTCATCTTCTCATCGTGCCTGAAGCCCTCCGCGATGACGTCTTATTAACTTGCCACGACGAGCCCACATCTGGCCATCTGGGCTACTCGAAAAGTGTGGATCGGGTGCGACAACTTTACTACTGGCCTATAATGTCTGCCTGTGTCAAACGCTACATGAAGGGATGCCGTGATTGCCAGCATCGCAAGACACCACATTTAAAGCCTGCAGGCCATGTACAAACGATTGATTCACCACGTACACTGTTTAAACAAGTGGGGATGGACCTCATAGGCGCGTTTCCTTTGTCTTCTTCTGGCAACAAATGGATTATTTTCTCAACCAATTACTTGACGCGTTACACTGAAACGAAGGCGTTGCCACGAGGGACCGCATCTGAAGTTGCCAGTTTTTTGTGCATTAAATTGTGCTACGGCATGGCGCCCCATCATATGTCATCACTGATCGAGGGACATCACTCACAGCGAAGTTCTTGGATGACATCTTCAGGTTGAGTTACACAACCCATCGAAAGACCACTGCGTATCACCCTCAGAGTAAAGGTTTAACAGAAAGGCTAAACAAAACGCTAGCCGACATGATCACTATGTACATGGATGTGCAGCACAAAACGTGGGACGACATCTTGCTGTACCTAACATTTGCGTATAACACTTCAACGCAGGAAACTACACGTTCCACACCATTACGGCTCGTTTATGGTCGAGATGTTAGAACTATGCTAGACGCCATGATTCCGTATGAGGAGATCGTCAAGCTCGACCAATTATCCCCCGACATCAATGAGTACATTCAGCGCGCTGAGGAAGCACGTACACTGGCCCGTGTGCACATCCGAACTCAACAGTATGCAGATGCACGGCGGTACAACATCCACCATCGAGAAATTAATTATGAACCTGGTGATAAAGTTTGGGTTTGGACACCCATTAGGCGGCGTGGTCTCAGTGAGAAACTCTTGAGGAAGTACTTTGGACCTTACAAAGTACTCAGACGTGTGAGCGACGTGAACTAGGAAGTGTTTCCTTACGAAGGCTCACTATCATGCCAGCGCAGGTTACCACACCAAGACACTGTACACGCAGTCTGCCTAAAACATACTTTACGAGGTGATGCGAATTTTCTTCTTGTCCCAGTGAACTCTTCAAGTGAACAGTGAATGCCGTTTATTTCTGATTGCTGGGCCCGGGACGCATTTTCTCTCGTGCACTCATTTGTTTAATGTTTCTTTATGTTGCCTACTTCGACCCACTGTTGTGCACATTTTTGTTTGAGCATCAGGCCGATGCTCTCTTGGGAGGAGGAGTAAGGCCGCGTTCACACTGAGCATTCCGGCCGCCGAAAGTGCTCCGAATCTGCTTCGGCGGCGGCGAGATCCGCCGAAAGGGCCTTTTCCGTGCCGATCGCTCTCGGACTGATTTTTGCGGCGTCTGCCGCCGAATCGGTCACCGCGGACCAATAGGAGCACTAGTCAAGAAATTTTGAAAAATGGCGGCCAATCCCTACTCACTTGTTATGCTGCAGTGCACGTAACTGAATGTTGAAACCAATGGGAGTTTAACCTGCTCTGTGCCTACATCGCCTCCGTATTTCGTGAAAGAGGTGACCGAGCTTGCTGTTGGCGTGACCGAGCTCGTTGCGGTCTTGCAGAGCAAAACGAACCCACCAACGCCACTGGCGTCGGTGGTTTTTCTGCTCTTCGTGCATTACAAGACAGCCACTTGCCAGCAGAGTAAGCAGTACTGTCTTTTCTTGCTTCTTGCGTACGAGAATCGTCGAAGTATACACCACTGGATAGCGTAGTAGCGTTTGCAAGCCGTGACAACAATCGGGTGACAGCGCATCCATCCCACGTTCGCCCCGTAGTAGATGGCATATTCGGCGGCGCGGGGTGCGTCCAGTGCGAACGACGCCGTGTTTCGGCGGCAGGGGAATTTCGGTCGCTGTAGAAAGCGGATGTTTCAGTGTGAACTAGGCATAATGCCACCTGGTGTTCTGTGCCAGTGAACAGTGGGTCAGTTCTGTGCCGGTGAACGAGGAAGATGAAGACGAGCAACTCGTGCCAGCGGAGACGTCCTTCTCTGTCTCTGAGATTTTCGACAGTCGCGTCCCTTTGTGCGTTTTTTCGAGCTCTTAGCGCGTGACAATATGATGTGGGTGTGTACTCGAAACCCATCAACTAATTCTCCACATATTAATAGTAAGTAGCAGTGGGAGGCTGCTATGCGCAGCTCGGCGCCCGAGGTTCAGGACCAGATCTTGGATTGAGCCAAGAGAGTAGCAGAGACCTACGCTGGGTAGGCTCCTCTGACACACCACCACCGCACCTTTCCGTCTTGGGATAAAAAATTGGCAGATCCCACGTGCAGTCGGAAATGATGAAATGCGAAGCATGAATGAAAAATGTTGATATGTCACTTTAAAATCAGCGCAACGTTACGAGGTGAAGGTGATGGTGCCGTACATGACTTCCGTGTCTTGATTATCATGTTTGGGTGTGTCGTTTACATTCGTCATCAATTCACGTCACACGTGATACCAAATTTAGTATATGTGGAGCTAGCGAAATGGCCAGGCCGTGAGCACGCTATGAGTGTGGTATGTTGTCACGCTCTAACAAGACACGCGTGTCTGGATTATCATGTTTGCACCAG
This sequence comes from Rhipicephalus annulatus, assembly GCA_013436015.1. Classification (NCBI taxonomy): domain Eukaryota; kingdom Metazoa; phylum Arthropoda; class Arachnida; order Ixodida; family Ixodidae; genus Rhipicephalus; species Rhipicephalus annulatus. Next base: position 453,147 of record WOVY01012363.1, read on the forward strand.
TGATATAACTCGTCCTCCATTGACGTCACGTAACGCCAAATTTGGTATATGTGGAGCTAGCAAAACTGCCGTGAGCGCATCATGAAGGGCTCAAATACTCCAATGTAGTGTTGATGCGCGCGCACGCTGGGCACAGCGGTGCTATGTAAGCAAAACGCGAGCACTATATAGTCTGACGCCAGGTGCGACCAGCCCGACCAGCGTTCGTTGGCGCGGCATCTGGGCGCGAAATTTGCCATGCTGCGTTTCGCGCTGATGCATTACCCAGACAACACCGCGTCTCCCTCTTTTCGTAACGGAGAGACGCGGACGCGCTGAAACGCGCATGCGTCAAAGCAACGCAGCGCGGCACGCGCCTGTGTGTATATGGCAAGACCGGCGCCGGGCGTAGCAACGCCGGCATGACGCGACGAAATGAATGCCTGCAAACACGCGCACCGCGTCAAGTCGAAATCTATTGGCGCCTTTACTGTGGTATGTAGTCATGTTCTCACACGACACGCATCTCATGATTATCATGTTTGCACAAGTCACATACCTTAGTCATCCATTAACGTCACGTAATACAAATTTGGTACATGTGAAGCTAGCGAAACGGCCGCGAGCGCATCGTGAGCGTAGCGTGTAGTCATGTTTTTATATCACACGCATCTCATGTTTATTACATTTGCATCAGTATCGTACCTTCGTGATCCCTTTACGTCTCGTAATAAACAAATTTAGTATAAGTGAAGCTAGTGAAACCGCTACCAGCGCATCATGACTGGGGCACGTAGTCATGTCGTTATATGACACGCATCTCATGATTATTATGTTTGCACCAGTCACATACCTTTGTCGTCCATTCACGTACCGTAATACCAAATTTGGTATATGTGACGATAGCGAAACGGCCGCGAGCGCATCATGAGCGTGGCATGCAGTCATGATGGTACATGACACGCATGTCATGATTTTCATGTTAGAATTGGTCGCTTGTATTCGGCATGCAATCATGTCATAGCATACCAGTTTTGCGACATGCCATGAGAACGAAACCACTGCAAGAGCTGCAGGACCCTGAAATGTATATCAGGACATTGATGACATACATGGCATGATTTTCATGTTATGACTAAATAGATATGCTCTTCATACAGTCATACTATACCATACCAAGTTTTGTATATCCACCATTATCGAAACGGCCAGAAGAGCTAAAGGTCGTAGGCGGCTAGATAGATAGTTAGACAAATACGCTCAAAGTCGCCGAAATTCGCTAAGAAATGCTTCACACTTAATAAAGTTTTCTCTTCCTCCTCCTCGTATAACCGCTTCTTCATCAACGCGTTCCGGCGTCTCCCGCTGCAATGCTTCTATTCTCTCTATTTTGTTTCCACCGAAAGAGCATCCGACGCGCTTGAAACGCTGTGCCATGTTGCATGTCGGATGTTTGAAGATGCAGCTTTCTTGGTCTGGCAACGTAGCCCAAGCCCTGCCACGGCGCGTTAGTCGAATAACGTGCGGCTAAGCAAGTAGTATATCTCATTAATAACGACAGCACGTACCTTATGCTTTATACTCAGAGTGAGATGAAACAAATCAATGGTGGATTTCACCCTTCATTTGTTGCTGCCATCGCAGTGGGCGTGTAGCAAGAGCAAGTTCGTATCGAAGCGGGTGGTCGCTCCTGCATGGATGTGCCATGTTGATTTTCATGCTTACTAACTAAATGCGAACAATAAGCGTATTACATGATGAAGCGGCATAACATGCAGCAAAAATAACGCCAATTTTAGTCAACCCGGTCATTTTTAAGGCACTTAATATATCTGAAACTATGTTTTTTTTTTGTGGAACTTAGTGGATTTGTTACACTTCTCTAGCTTTGGTAGTGCTGAACAAAAAGGTTTGGGCCTTACGTCAGCAAGAACGCAAGAGCGTGAGATTGGCTTGGTTTCCGCGCAAGCTTCTTGGTTTCCCAATCTCTTTGGGGCCCCGATGCTCAAACTCTCTAATATCCTCCGAATGCAAGAGCAATTTACAAAACTCCGCTTGACGACGGTGTGTTGGGCCTCCAACTCTCAAGCTCCCTAAACACTAGGCTCAATTCGAACATACTTCAGTAATACATTGTGTTCAGAACAAAAGTTTGACAATAAAGTACGATGTACTCTACTAAGAGAGAGCAGTAAACAGTCGCATTATGAGTAAACGTTCTTGTGTGTTTAAAAAAGTGCCTAATGGTTTCGAGTACTTCGTTCTCAACTATGCGAGAGCAGTGAGCCTACCCGTGACCATACCCTGCAGTGTTTAGAAAATATGTGTCTAATGATTTAGGGTACGTTGTACTCTACTATGAGAGAGCATAAAGCCGTCCCGAATAAGACACGAAACCGAGCCGCCGCCTTATAACAATGACTCGAGGACAAACCGAGAGCATTGTGTTTAGAAAAAGTGGGTAACGATTTAGAGTACTACATACACTACTACGAGAGAGCTTAAAACCATCCCCTGAACTGAGTTTTATTACCTATTTTCGCTCGACAGTCTCTAAGAACGTTGCTCTCGATGTAACCAATGTCGCTGCAGCACATCTACCTCGAGTCTTCCTGATAAGCGCCCATGTTTGAGTTGGTTCCCTTTCACAGTTCTGCAGCATATTCAATCCCGTTACCCATATCCAACACAATGACAGACACCTCGAAAGAGAACATGATGTTCAAACTTTATCCTTTAGGCAAATGGCTACAAAATAAGTACATTTTTGAAATTAAACGATTTAAATGCGCAGTATAGTTTTGTCACCAAACAAGGAGCTGTTTTTAGTAGAGGATTATTTCTTTTCAATCCTCCTCGGGTTCCACCCAAGGAGGCTTGTTAGAGTTTTGACAAACAGAAAAATTATTGAGTGAGTGAGTGAGTGAGTGAGTGAGTGAATGAGTGATTGAACTGAACTTGATTTCACGTAAAATGTCTTCGGCAGTTGTTATGTAATTGCAGAAGTGCACTGTTTCCTTTTTCAAGTTGCGGTATTTTTTAGAAAATTGTTTTGGGAAGGCATTTGCATGTGGTCTCTGATGTTCGTCCCAGCGCTTGTTAGCGTGAGGAAATATCTGGAAAACTATCTGGAAAGGCAACGCGGTAGCCCCATAGCGCGAGTATTCAAATGAGCGCCTGACATTTCATTTTGGCAATGTACAAATTTTCATTATGTGTATGCGATCCTCCACATCCGCTTTGCGTCACGGGTCATCCTAGAGAAGACATTTAATGCGAAGCTTTTTCATGCCACCTCAGTGTTAAAACTCGTATACCCCTGAGTTACACATGCCCTTGATGAGTGACTTATGCGACTAATGGCACCTTATGATTGCTGAATTAGGCACGAAAAGCATACGAGTACACCGAAAAATATAATTTGCATAAAAATCAAGTAATGTGCATCACTCTCGGCAGAAAACAGCTTTTTACGATAGGTGGAGAGGTGCTGGAAGTTTTAAATGAATATGCCTATTTAGGACAGGTACCAAGCGCAGAGCCAGACTATAAGAGTGAAATGACTAGAAGAATATAGAAGGGTGATTCACATCGGCAAGCATTCTGAAATCATGAATGGTAATCTGCCACTAACCCTCAAGAGGAAAATATAGAACAGCTGCATCTTGCCAGCAGAAACCTGGGGGCTTACAAAGAGGGCTCAGCCTAAATTGAGGACGACGCAGCAAGCGATGAAAGGGAAAATAATAGGTGTAACCTCAAGAAACAAGATGAGAGAAGAGTGGGTCAAGGAACAAACCGGAATGCACAATTTCATGGCTGAAATAAAAAAAGAAGTAGACAAAGGTTGGTAACGTAGCGCGTAGGCAGAATAACCGCTGGTAGAGGAAGAAGATGACGATGAAGCTGGTGCTGCCTGCTTAAGTGCCTCTATCTGCACATAGCCTCCTCTATAACTTTGTGCCCGAGCGGTCGGTCCCTCAGCGCCGTCCCCCGAGCTATTATGGGATGCGAGCGCTCCTGGCGGAGCGCCGAGGCGCAAAACGAGAGAATGGATGGCAGCTATGGAGAAAAAACCGGCTTTGAGTAACTACCGAAAGGGCAAAAATGAAATAAGGAGGGAGGCATTTTACGATAATTCAAGGGGAAGCGCTTTACTGTTTGAAGCGAGATCGGGTTGCCTTAGAACGCGTAGTTATAAAGCAAGATTCAGTAAAGAAGAAGAACAATGCACATGCTGCGGGAAAGATAAGGAAACGGCGGAGCATGTTCTGATTGAATGTGGAGATATCCACCCAGGTGTACTCCTGTATCCGTCAACTGAGCTCGTAATGGTTCTAAATTCTCTAAAGAATTACGCGGAAGTTTTCCTCGCAAGAGCGAGAAAGATGAATCAGCCACTGAAGGCTGCCGTTGACAACGCCGCGCAAATACTACAGAAACGTGACAAACTCAAGTGCTCGACCCCGGGACATCATAAAAAACTTTTGGAGGTTGTGCTCGTGAAGTTTCTCCGCCCACTTTTTCTGAACTTCGCATAAACGCAAGCGTGCATAGGCCGCGTCGTCTGCTGTTATTATGGGATCGGTGCGGCATCTGGCGGCGAGCGCCAAAACTATAAGGGACGGATGGCGCGTATGTATTTAGCGCTAATGCGCGGGCACAAAAAAATATAGGAGGCTATGATCTGCATTTATTCTTTTTTTTGTTTATATTATGGCTCAGAACTCAAATACGTCCGACGACTCGAATACATACATCCCGTATCAGAGACCGACAGGTGCTGGGTGACCCACCGGGATGAAAGGTACTAGAAGGACGTCTCAAGTAGTGGCACCGGACCACAAACATCACCTGGCTTGCGCAAGCATGCCGAGTGCAAGTGACGAGACATCACTGAATCAGAGCATGCCTCAACTGACATCACGGACCAGAACGATGCGAACTCTACGGGTCTAGACATGGATGAGGGTGGCTATCGACGTGCCGCAACTCAGTGGTTTGGATAATTATTATTGAGAAAATTTTGCGCACCTCAAACTGACACGAAATGTAACTGAGCCAACGGCAATGATTACGGTTTCCGAAGAACGTGTCCCCGAGTTCACCAAGAGCACCTATGCAGCTGCATTGAACTGATCTAAAGAAACTTGAAGCAATCAGCAGGAAAACTGTGAGCACGTGATTCATGCTTTGTTTACGGCACTATGCTGACACGTTGCGAAGATGCCATCGAGTTCTACGAAGGATATGTTGGAAGCAGTACTGACTCTCGAATCAGTTTTGCCGTGTTTTGCTTCCACCTATACACAGTAGAATAATGGCAATACCTTGACTGCCTGGCCTATTTCGTCCATCATGACTGCCCTCAAGCTTGCAGTGAAAGTGTGCCGGTCTTCTACAGCGTCTGTGTGATCTTGACCTATTCCAGCGAGACATTCCAAATAGCGATTTTAGCGCTCTCTTTATTATTAATTTAAGAAGAATAACTAATAGAATAATAATAGCACATATTAAAACGAAGAAGTATTACACTTCTTCGTTTTATTATGTGCTCCGTTGTTCTGTTTGGAATGTGTATCTCATTATGACCAAAATAAGTTTATTGCTTCAGTGGCAGCACTTTAAAGTTGGCAAAAGAACGAAAATTCAATCATGGTGGTTGGACCTAGGCCACGCTCTAGTGACCGTACAGGAGTGACCAAATATGAATGAAAATAAGTCTGTTATATATTAGGTGGAGTTATTTTTATTCATACAGTTTTTTGTGATTCATAACTTGTTCAGGCAGCGTTGAAAGTGGTCTTTCGCAAAGATCTGAAAGGTGTGCCTTTGTCACTATAAGGTTGGGAAGAACATAACTTCTCTTTACCATGTCAAAATATTTTGCTTCTTTGTGTCTTATTGCACGTTTCTAGTGATCCACTCTTGTTATAATACAAAACAATTTTCTCCCTTCCTCTCACTTTGACTGAGTGCCGTCCGCGGAAGCAATATCAAGAACTATCCGAATGCCTGGACCACTCGAAGTGCATTGATCGAAGTGAACATTCGTTTTCCGCATCGACAAAGCAGTGACGCATGGCGGTCATACGCAGCCGATGTGCCATCGCAGCTGTATCTACACCAAAAAAAGGAGTGGCTTTGTGAACTCGCAAGTTCTCTCTTGCCCTCATACAAGTTGAAGAAATTCGCGATTTGGTGCGCTTTATTTCTTTCAGTTTCTGATGAGAAGGAATTGCTGGGGGGCCGTGTCAGTGCAACATTTCATGCCAGAACAACTATAGGCTGGGTGGGCAGGCAGCATGGTGGATACGTAGCGTAGGGACTGCTGCTCACGATAATTCAAAATCTTCCTCTCTTTGTCAGCTTCATTGTGTCGTGATCGGGATACTAGTGGCAAAGGGGGGTGTATAGTCGTATCCCGTTATGGCAAAGTGGGGGAGCATGGTGTGGTTTAGGGGAGAGTTGGACAAGGGCCTTCTTTAGCCCCCCCCCCCCTTCTCTACTGACAGTCATATGTAGGCCTGTCTCGCAGTGGAGCGTGTGATCGAAAGGGACGCCGTGCGGATGCTCCTCGATCGTAGAGCGTTATTGCGGCGAATGTCCGGAATCTGTTAACGGGTGGCCGATTTATTGTTAAAACGAGGAGCACACGTACAGTGGTTGTTGACTTGCTCGGCAAAAGCGAACATATCACGGGACTCCATAGCTGGTGGCCCAGCTACAGCAGAAACGAACAGTTTCCGCTGTAGATGAAACGTGCCTTATATATAGAAGAATGTAGCAGTATCCGCAACAAATACAGTGTACTTCTGATGATGACACTTCCGAAGAAAAAAAAAGCTCCCACTTTGCTTTAAAGGTGTCTCAATGAGGCAGACTGCACTCTGTGACGTGACTTATTGGTTATGACTCTTTTTTGCATTTTTTTCGCGTCAGTTCGTGAGATAGCAGCTTTTGTGGAATACGCTGTAGACATTACGGCTATTATTTAGCCTTTCCCACAGAGCTTGATAGAAAACATAATATTTCACAAAATTGTGGCTTCCCCCAGGGTGCTACTACAAGCTACTGCTTTCTTTTCTCAGCATGTAGGATGAAAATGCTCAGAAAGAGAAGTGTTTGAGACTGACATTCTCTTTGGATTTCCAATGCGCCTTTAGGACTAAAATACACAAAACATACATACAATTGTTCTGGATTGTTTTGTATATAATTGTTTTGCAGCACAGCTGAGAAAATATTCGATAGCCGATATTCAAAAGAACACCGCTCTTTTTAAATTTTAAACAGCAAAACACGTTAACGAAGGTTCTCCCAAAACTTTTCGGCGGTGGCGAAGTACGGCTTGCAACAGTATTCTTGGTATTTATTGCAACAAACATGCAGTCAATGTAGGAGCACAGAATTAGGCTAAAGCGAACAGAAAGTATAAAAATTCAAATCTCGCTCACTTACTTCAAACTCATCTACTTCTCTGTGATAAATCTTTAATAACATATCTTGACAACATGCTCCTTCATATCATACTTTCAACATGCTCCTTCATATCATACTCGAAAAATCGAGACGTACCACAACAGTGCGCCCAGTTCCTTTTCGATGTGAAGTTTTTGGTCACATCTATACACTTATCTCAAAGAATACAACAGCGAGTACTCCGATGGCACGCTTTCATGTCCCCACATAGTCAGCTCCTGCCACTTGGAAGACGAATGTTAAGCCACATGCAATCACGATATACCACCGCTACGGATTGAAACCTATATGTTTGAGCACCTAGGCTCTCTCTCGACCAATGCGAATTCGATGTCGCAAAGAGTCACTCATTCACTCATTTCTGTTGTCCTCCTAAAGCAATATCCAAGCTCCACTCACTTTGCAGACCATGATTATAGCCCTGCGTAGCGGAGAGCAAAGGTGGTTCGCACAGCACACTTCAAGTTCTCTTCAAGAACCCCGCAGTCGAGTTGGCCGGGTCGGTCACTATCGTGCAATGATCCTGCCTTTCATACATCTATCTCTACTTTCCTCATAAAGTAGTCATCGAATAGAGAGAACCTACGGAGAGGCGCCTGTGTAGAGAGCCATGGACAGGCGCCTGGAACGTCGCTGCCCCTACGGAAGCTACACTCCAGAGCAACTGTTTCCTCTTCAGTTGGCCTCAATGAGGCTTGCTTTCGTGGTGCAACAAATGACCAGGAAACTAGTGCATATGCATTCAGTAGCTCTCGATTGCTTATATTAAATGCTCGAACACGAAGCCTGTTGGGTTGGTCAAAGCATTTAATGCCATTGGTGTTGTAAGTATACGAGTGAGGATTACGTCACCATGTTCAGTGGCGCTGGAACTCGCCATAGCTGCACTTTACGACTGCGTACTTCTTTGTGATGTGGCTAAGAAAATACTTTAAAAATTCTTGTTACATAAGTAAAAGCAAATTTTAAGAGAATACATTTAAATAAAATTTTTGGTACCCAACTAGAACAACAAATGCCACTTATAACTGCACTAACTGCTGAATAGTAGATAACAGCAACTATAGTTCAGGAGGCTGCTACAACATGCAACAAACATTAATTCTGAACTGTCCGAATAAGCTAATCGGAAAAATGACCTTTGCTTTCTGGGCAATTTATTTCATTTTAACACGAGAGCATTAGTGAGCTTCCTTCACAGATTTCCGTTGTCAAGATCAGTGACGTCGAAAGATCAATACAATCGGCTTAAAATAAATCATAATAGAATATGATTTTTTTCTTTGAACAATAATAATTGATGAGAAATAACGCTGCAAAACATTTAGGTATAATAACAACGCCGTAAGGCAGGGCTCAGATTATTTCAACCACATGAGACACATTAAGGTGCACTTAAATCAAAGAACACCGGCCTAAAGCATTTTCGCCTCTATCGAAAATTTTAGGCTGCTGCCACTAGGATATGATACCGCGGTCTTTGATTCAGCAGTCTTGCACCGTATACACTGCACCACCGAGGCTAGGTACATTGGTTTCAAATTAATTCAGAAGAATGCGTAAGGTGGTGTACCTTTTCAGATTTGTTCTTAGACTGTACGCAACAAGAAAAATTAGTTGCGAGTGTGCTAGATCACCACATTACCAAAACTTAGTCCTATACGAGTTGTGGCTCAACTGAAAAGAGAAGGGGATATGGAAAGGAATTCTGACGAGCACTTCTTTTTATAGACCGCGATTTTGGGAGCTCGAAACCGCTGATAATCGATAATTGAGACTTTGTATTTGAATGCAGAAATAGACAACACAGGACCGCCACATGTCAGTGGCAGAGACATCAAGAGAAGCCGGACCACGCAACGCTGACACACCCACCTAAGTTGCGGTCAGCCCTCTCTGAGGAAACTAAATATAGAGTTGTCACACTAACATGCTCCCGCCTCTTCGTGACAGGACACGATTTCGAGGCCGCCTAATGTTCTTATCATTATTGCGTATTTTTATAGCGGCTTCGACGCAGTCATTGACTTGTAGGAGGAGGGGGGAGTTATTATTTTTTTTCTATTTTTCTAGGAGCGTCTGAGTTGCCTGCGCAGAGCGAGGTGGAGTTCTCCTGTCCGTGCGTTTTCGAAGCCGGGCGTGTTGTTCTCTCCCCAGGGATGAGCTATGCACAAAGTGGAGTTGATTGGAGCGACGATCACCGTGACGTAGATACTGTCCGCCTACTACCAGAACAGCCATTGTTTTCATCGGCCGCGGTAGACTGTTGAGCATTCCCTTTATTTCGGCGTCATCACAGACATACAGGCGAAGAAGAAGTAATAAAATGTGTTTGTGTTTCTACGGGGGGGGGGGGGGACTCAACTTGTATTTTTTTAGTTCTTTCTCACCCATACGTGTTTGTGTGGTCGTGTAAATGTGCGCACGCGTGCCAGTAAACTTCTCCGCGTATTTCAACTTTAACAAGAATATACAGGGACACCCTTATGAACAGTGGCCTCGGGCACGCCTACCATACAAGTACTTCCATTGCAGGAGCTGGAACTTTCGACTCGCTTGTTATTGATGAATATGCGAGGACTCCAATCTCTACCCTGTATCATACTTCGTAGTGTACGCTCAGCAGAGCGCACGAAATTCTCGCATGCTCTGAGCCAGTATTATCTCTTTTTAAACAGCATCCTGTTTTGCATTGTAGATCACGTTATTGTTCGGCGCGTTCACCGTTACTCCGCCTCCACCCGTAAAACACGAGAGCCTCTGTCACGGAACTTCCCGACCGACAAAAAAGCGCGTTTCCACTCAAGCGTATGTTTACCCAACAATGCACTGCTCTTTCGAACAAAAGGAGATGTGCGTTGACGAAGTTTTAATTTCTGTCATAGAAACGCTGAAATTTGGGAACCATACTCACTCTGAGTGCGTGAGGTGTGAGTTTTTTCCCGCTTTCGAAGCCTATACCACGAAGTACGTTTGTGTTAACAAAAGAACTGTGGCAGCTACGCACCAGTGCTGCGATGACTGTAAAACTAGCGAAACTATTGGCGTCACCCTTCTCTTATGCCGCCTCCACACGTCGTTTCTCTTTTCCAACCCTTCCTGTACAACACAATACGATACTACGCTATGCTTTAACCTCCCATCTTCCGGTATCCCTTCTCTCCATCCCCACATTCTTTTTCGCCACTTGTTATACAATACAATTATATACTATACTGGGCTATCCTATAATATACAATAATACATGTGGTTATATGTACTATATGTAGTTATACCATAAGGGGCGCAAGATCTCGAATGCTTTCCTGTTCGGTTATTGTATACGGTCGTACCCAGGCATAACACAGGCAAAACCACAAAGAAGGAGTCAAGCGATAAAAATAAAGAGAGAAAAGAGAAAAACGGAACAAGAATGAAAAAGAGCAAGACACAGAAATAAGTATATGAAGAGACAGGAAGAAATAAATGGATATAAAGAGAAAAAATACTGAAAACTGTGAACAAGAACAAATAAAGAGAGCAGGAAAAAAACTGTAACGAAATAAAGAAGGCTCTCAGACTTGAAACTTTTTTTCAGTCTAGTTACCCCTCGTGTGACGCTGCCTCATTGATTTTCTGTTCCTTTTAGCGATCATCTAGAATGTTCCACTCACACCAGTGCAGCCTTATGCTCTCGCATAGTAGAGTATCTAGTACTCTAAATCGACAACCACTTTTTCTAAACAGCCTTGCGTTTGTGCCTTGGAGATTACCCGTTTTCTCGTCGTGCGTTCATGGCCTTATTATTGTCAACAAGATCTCATCAAGTGTGAGGGCTTCCGGGCGGCTTTGTCCTCTCCCATAGTAGAGCACCTAGTGCTCTAAATTGTTACCTGCTTTTTCTTAACACACATGCCTTTACATGACTTTGTCTTCTTAATCTCATCTGCCCACCAAACTTACTGTTTCCCACACACGTGTTTACCTTCTCTCCAAATCCAGTCTACTACCCTTAATGACCGGCGGTTATCTTTCCTACGTGCTACGTGCACCGCTCATGGTTACTAACGACCAGGCGTACCCTCCTGACTAAGATATATGGCGTGCATATTGCCATTATGGTCACCCTCCTTGCCGTGGCCTTTCTCTGGTATTGCGTTGTAGTCTTTTTTTGCTGCCGTATTTCTGCAGCATCCATGATTCATTTCTTCCGCAATGTGTCGTTGCAAAGACATTTTGGAAGGTCGTAAACAATGGCTTTCGTCGACATCGTTTTTGCCTGGTCACCTCCGTGACTTCATGTGGCGTCTTGGATAGAGGTTGCTCCAAACACGGGGCAGACTGGAGAAGTGGGGCATGGTTCCATCTTCTACTTGTCCTAACTGCCCGTTACAATAGCCTAATCAGCATATGCTGCAGCAATGTGTCGTTGCAAAGGCATTTTGGAAGGTCGTAAACAATGGCTTTCCTGGCTTATGTGTTAATCGCTTTGTCGCATCTGGTCCTTGCTCACGTGGTCAATTTTCACACATTCTAATAGTTGCGGGAGTTTTTTGTTTGTGGCGTGATGGATGCGAGGCTGTTGCGGCACGTCATCGTCGTCGTGCTCTCTTTAAATTCTGGAAAGCCTATACTCTGAACTTCTATTGTTTCTGTCGGAGGAATCGCTCTTCTTTAGGGAGGAAGAATTTCCATGACAATGCTCGTGCCGCTTTCTGTCAGTAGCTGACAGACGTGTTCGGTTAGTCTTCCATATGGCGTGGTTCTTATAGCCAGTTCACCTCTCATTGTCTTATTAGTGCTTTTAATCTGTATCTGTTTACTATTTCTATGTATTTGTGTGTGACCCGTATGAGTGAGGGTTCTTGTACATGCGCGATTCATTCTAACGCTGTAAATTATGTAAATTGCACGAATGTCGATACCTGTTGTATATAATTGCTAACATCTTCACCAAGTCTTGTAAATTATGAATATATATATCATCATGTACATTGTCCATATTGTGATTAGTGTATATACGTAGCATATGTAGTAATTAGTAACATGTGTTAGGAACACCCTATACGGACTTGGACACTTTTTTTTAAATGTGTCATGTATGTTGTGCTTTGTCATTTGTTTGTTATTGTACTTGTTGTATAGACGCTCGTTACATAGGTTGTCGCGTTCCATGATAAAATAAACTTTTTCAAAACACATGTAGTGATTAGTAACGTTTTTGAACGGTACTTTATGCGGACTTGGAAACTTTTTGGTTGTTTGTCATTCTGCTTGTTGTAAGGATACTGGTTTCATAGGTTTGTAGCATAGAGGTTGTACTAAAACTTTCGGAGTGTCGGAGAGGCTGCGTGGCTGAAGCTGGCCCACCGCCATATTTCTCAGGGCAGAAAGTGCATAGGCGCATTGTAGCGTACGTACCTTTCACGGTGTTTTTTTTTCTTGCTTGTAATGTTGCGTGTTGTACCTCTAAATGAACAAGACCGTTCTGAATACATTTGTCATCTCTTTTTGAGACGACGATGGCGGGCTCTTGTGTAGAATTTGGCGGCGTGAACCGTGTGAAGCGGACACTGGGCACAGCTTTCGATATTTAGGTGGGCATGCTTCGCTTGCTCGCTTTTCCTATATTTTCGCGACTACGACTGCATTCGCATATACACAGAATTCATTTTTGCGTCCGGGTGCACAGAGACACTAAGATTAGTTATTTTTACGTTTCAGCATTCCAGAGAAGTCATAAATTGCTCGGCACATTAGAGTGTGCTCTGAGGCGAGAAGATTAAGCGCCAGAAAAGAATGACGACTTATGTTTAGTACACATGTTGAAGCAGGATGCTTCAATGAGACAGGGTAAATAACGAGATGATGGGCTTGTAACATTACTACCGTGTCTGCATCGTTTCGATGCGCACTTACAAAAGCCAGTACGTGAGCGTGCCTGATAAAGTGAGTGCTTCGTTTTTCAAAGAGAGTTAATGTTGCACCAGCTGTGCGATTCTGAAGTTTTCAGTTTTTTATATTTTCATGAGCAATACGCTCTAAATGCCAAAATGTCTGATGCTGTGATATGCGTTTTTTTATGTAGGAAAAAAGAAACGAGCTCCCCTGAAAAGTCAGAGAAATACACTTTCGCCTAAAGCATCTTTCATTCATGAAGCTGTCTAAATCCCACCACCCCCAAACTTCACGCACAAAGGAGTGGTACAGAACAAAAAAAACAAAAAAAAACAAAAACTGAATTAATCGCGAACGAGGTAGAATTACCAGCTGAAAAAGAACGGTAAGGAATCGTAGCAGTACCAATGGGCCATTCTAAAATATATTAAGGTTTCCTTGAATTTGATTGACCAGATAAATAGAGCAGAACATATTATCAGATGAAGAACTTGAAGTTTTTCAAGATCGTTTTCTCCGGATATCTAGAAGCTTCTCAAATGAGTACGTCAAAAAACGAATACCCCCCCCCCCTTCTTATAAAAAGAGTGCACAGACGCTGGACTGTTATTCATCAAGGGCTTATGGTTCTGTGAGAGTGAAACTTTAATTTTCGCTGCATGCTCTCACTAATTAATTGTGCTGTGAGGCAACTCTGTACACACACACACACACACACACACACACACATATATATATATATATATATATATATATATGTCCGCTGCGTGCCTGCTCAATATTCTGCCACTGAGCCACGCCAGAGCTTTAACTTGTTTCTGAATTGGTTTTCGGCAGGCTAAATGCCGGGAAAAGAATCACGTTAATATGAGCATAAAGCGTTTTGGAACAACAGAAGAATAGCCAGGCGTCACACAAGGTGAATTGCGTAACGACTTGGTCGTCCAATGCTTCAACACATCACAAAAGCTTGTTCTTTATCAGCTATTAATTGTGGCGCATAATCACTTCGCGCATAGTTCTTCATCGTCATCAGCCACTGCATAAAAAATGCACCAAATCTTTAACAAAGTTCTAGCCGATACCGCGTACACTTCTCCAAAGAATGACGAAGGATAGCATAGTGAATGTTGACCTACTACACAAAATTTATGATCATTAATGGCGCTGGGGGTACCCTGCAGTGTCTTTGTAGTATCCCAAATAGTGTTTAGAAAAGGCTTTGCAAGGCTGATCTACTAGCTTTCGCTGTGACTGTGCTGCGTGTTCCATACAGGTCTGGTGTTTATTTTTAACATGCTTAAAAGACCAGGTGTCAAAGAAACGTTAACGCCCATGTGCAATAAATCACCTCTAATTTTCCGTCGCCTCCTGAAAATAATAAACAGGTGCTTTTGTAGCTGTAACAAAATGCACGGCTGCAAGCGCCCAGAGAATTACGGCGCTACAATGCAGGCGCCGCCTCGTTCTGCCCTGAGCAATATGGCCGCTGCGGCTTCACTTCAATATATAAGCGGGTATGCGGAATCGCCACTCCTGAAGTTTTAGCGTAACCTCCTTGGTTTCTAGCGTCCCACGATAGACAGACAGACAGTTATAGAGGAGAACACAACTTTGTTAAAAGAGATTTCACGGGTTTCGAGCTGGCCGCTTGTCTGCGGTGACCTCTTGTGCTCATGCGATGACTGCTTTCTGCAGTTTTTCTTTCGTCGGGGGACCGTATTAAGGTCTCCCATGTCGTTTCGGAGGAAGCTGGCAGAAGCTCTCTGGGTGGGGGAAGGCCCTGGCATTCCCAGAGAATGTGACTTTAGTTTGCTATGCCATTTCCGTCACAATATTTGCATGTTGAGTCGACTTTTCCACCTGTGAGTATCGCTAAGTGGTGAGGAGTGGTTAGGCCGTTCGTTTGAATTCGGCGGAGGATAGTGGCCTGCGTTCTCGTGAGACAGACAGCGATAGAATATTTTTTTCTCTAAACAGACACCTCAGGCCCATGGGACGGTTTTAAGCTCTCCGATAGTAGAGTACCAAGTACTCTAAATCGTTAACCACTTCATTTAAACACTCGGGTTACATTTGCTCGAAAGGTAAAACGCGAAAAGATACACGGGGCACCTTAACGCTCTGCCGTAGTTGAATACATCGTATTTTAAATCGTCGAGCATATAACCTAAACACACGTTCACTCAGATTCCAAAACCATCACTCAACAGTGTCGTGCCATCAGGAGAGCTGGAGTATTAGGGCGTCAAAAGGATGCTCCTGGAATAGTTTAGTTCTGTGCGAGATAGTAGGGGACTCAGTGAAGTGTCAGATTTTTATCCTTTTGTTCCGAACGAACACAGATCTTCCGTTTTTGAGCGAAGCTAGCATTCACTGACTTGCTAAGCTGGCTATGGTGTGCCAAACAGCTGCCTCACTCTAAGCTGTCGTGTATAAAACATAATAAAAACTCAGTATATTTTCGCTTCTAGGTTGACCTTCGAATCCTTATTGGTCTTTATCTGTTAAGCCGTGCGTCGTATGGTGCTGATTGAGCGAAAGTGCACAAAAAGAGCAAGGAAGACTCACAGGGATTCTTACGCATTCGCCAAATGTGACTGGGAAACAGAAAGAAGTGTATTGTTTATTATTTCATAAACTAATCCTCCCCTACCCCACCGCTGAAGCTTTTCACCGCCTCCAGGATCGTAGGCAATAATAGCTGTAATTTAACACCCTAGAACCGAAGTTCGTACGTATTACAATCTTTCTGCCTTTCACATAGTGTCGCATAGCCTCAGGAAACAGCCTCCTTCTGTATAATCAATCACGTCATGCACTGACAACATCATATTACGTCATCTTAGATGAAGTCTTGGTGAGGTCACAAATTTGGGTGTTTTTGGCATTATAATAAGGTCATCACATTTATCGCACTGCTTGTTCTGTGACCAACGGGCAATTTTCGCTTTTGATAAGATACCTATATATGGCTTTCGCCTTGAAAACAATCAAAAAAACGTGCAAGCGTTCCCTTTGAGTGTTTTAGCTGGGCGGGACGTTAACGTTAGTGCTCGGTGGAAGGAAAAAAACTCGCTCCGTATCCACGGAGTGAATGATCATGAGTGGGTCATGAATGATCATGAGTGATCATGACTGTCAGTTTTTCCATTCGTCCGTGCGTCGGTGCATCTGTTTCTATCTGTCTGTCTGTCTGTCTGTCTGTCTGTCTGTCTGTCTGTCTGTCTGTCTGTCTGTCTGTCTGTCTGTCTGTTTGTGCGTCCGTCCATCCGTCTGTGTCTGTCTGTCTGCCCAACCACACTGCTGAGTGAGTCATTGAACTATACGGTCACGAACCACGACGAGCTAGAAGGGACAAACCCTCGGGTTAAGGAGCTACGGCCCTAAAACAAAAGCCACCGGTACGCCTCGGGAGGAGTCTTTGAAAACCCCAGCCTTTTCATCGTTCCTGTTGGTACTTGTCGTTTAGTATTCCCCGTGAACATGCTTTGTAATGTGCCATTTTGACTCGCATGTATCAAGAAAAACTGCAAAGGCTTTCGAACAAGGCGTAAAGGAGAGTAATCTCTTCGAACAATACGATGGCCTGACCGCGTCAGTTTAGCGCAATTGTAACTGCTTATCCAAGCACACTACACGACAGGCTACAAAACATTATTTCTATTTTTAACCCCCGCGTTCCACTCAGGGGAGCCTGAGTGGAACGCGGGGCTTTCAGGGGAGCTCATTTCTTTTTTTCTACATAAAGAAACGCATATCACAGCATCAGAAATTTTGGCATTTAGAGCGTATTGCTCATGAAAATATAAAAAACTGAAAACTTCAGAATCGCAGAGCTGGTGCAACATTAACTCTCTTTGAAAAACGAAGCACTCACTTTATCAGGCACGCTCACGTACTGGCTTTTGTAAGTGCGCATCGAAACGATGCAGACACGGTAGTAATGTTACAAGCCCATCATCTCGTTATTTACCCTGTCTCATTGAAGCATCCTGCTTCAACATGTGTACTAAACATAAGTCGTCATTCTTTTCTGGCGCTTAATCTTCTCGCCTCAGAGCGCACTCTAATGTGCCGAGCAATTTATGACTTCTCTGGAATGCTGAAACGTAAAAATAATTAATCTTAGTGTCTCTGTGCACCCGGACGCAAAAATGAATTCTGTGTATATGCGAACGCAGTTGTAGTCGCGAAAATATAGGAAAAGCGAGCAAGCGAAGCATGCCCACCTAAATATCGAAAGCTGTGCCCAGTGTCCGCTTCACACGGTTCACGCAGCCAAATTCTACACAAGAGCCCGCCATCGTCGTCTCAAAAAGAGATCACAAATGTATTCAGAACCGTCTTGTTCATTTAGAGGTACAACACGCAACATTACAAGCAAGAAAAAAAACACCGTGAAAGGTACGTACGCTACAATGCGCCTATGCACTTTCTGCCCTGAGAAATATGGCGGTGGGCCAGCTTCAGCCACGCAGCCTCTCCACCACTCCGAAAGTTTTAGTACAACCTCTATGCTACAAACCTATGAAACCAGTATCCTTACAACAAGCAGAATGACAAACAACCAAAAAGTTTCCAAGTCCGCATAAAGTACCGTTCACACACGTTACTAATCACTACACGTGTTTTGAAAAAGTTTATTTTATCGTGGAACGCGACAACCTATGTAACGAGCCTCTATACAGCAAGTACAATAACAAACAAATGACAAAGCACAACATACATGACACATTTAAACAAAAGTGTCCAAGTCCGTATAGGGTGTTCCTAACACATGTTACTAATAACTACATATGCTACGTATATACACTAATCACAATATGGACAATGTACATGATGATATATATATATTCATAATTTACAAGACTTGGTGAAGATGTTAGCAATTATATACAACAGGTATCAACATTCGTGCAATTTACATAATTTGCAGCGTTAGAATGAATCGCGCATGTACAAGAACCCTCACTCATACGGGTCACACACAAACCCATAGAAATAGTAAACAGATACAGATTAAAAGCACTAATAAGACAATGAGAGGTGAACTGGCTATAAGAACCACGCCATATGGAAGACTAACCGAACACGTCTGTCCGCTACTGACAGAAAGCGCCACGAGCATTGTCATGGAAATTCTTCCTCCCTAAAGAAGGGCGATTCCTCCGACAGAAACAATAGAAGTTCAGAGTATAGGCTTTCCAGAATTTAAAGAGAGCACGACGACGATGACGTGCCGCAACAGCCTCGCATCTATCACGCCACAAACAAAAAACTCCCGCAACTATTAGAAGGTGTGAAAATTGACCACGTGAGCAAGGACCAGATGCGACAAAGCGATTAACACATAAGCCAAGAAAGCCATTGTTTACGACCTTCCAAAATGCCTTTGCAATGACACATTGCTGCAGCATATGCTGATTAGGCTGTTGTAACGGGCAGTTAGGACAAGTAGAAGATGGAACCATGCCCCACTTCTCCAGTCTGCCCCGTGTTGGGAGCAACCTCTATCCAAGACGCCACATGAAGTCACGGAGGTGACCAGGCAAAAACGATGCCGTTATCGCGCTCCACGAGACATGTCTCGATTGTGCTAGATAGGCTAGAGGAACCAGAAGAAGCAGAAGAGCCGCCGTTGTATGTACAATGCGGCTTTTGAGAATGTCCACATAAGCACAAACCTGCTGCGCGTGTCGTTAAAATGCTACTGCCGTTGAGTAAAATGCAGGCACGTTAAGTGTTCGCGGTACAGAATAAAGCCATGCATCTGGTAGTGAATAGCGTATCTTAGTGCCTAAGAAATAGCAGGCAAGATCAGGCGCCGGACAATGATCACCCTGCAACAACCGAAGTAAGAATCGTAGGGCAAGCAGCCGGCAGTGAACAGATACGGAAGGGAATGCGAATCCACCGCAGTTTGTCAGTTGCCCAAGTGCTGTTAAGAAAACCAGCTCTGTTCCATCTGACCAGAAAAATAAGCCAATGAGGGATGGCAATGACCTAGTTACTTGTAATGGGGGCTGTACGACATGAGATATGCACAATGAACGACCGCAAAACACAGTCTGTGCTAAATACTTTCTTTAGAACCTCGGTAAATCATACTCTTGTGCTTCCCGGACGCGTCGTTTCAGATCTTCGACTACTGAAAGCTACAAGGAGGCTGATATGCCATAGCAAATATAATCAAGCCCCAGAGTGCGAATGGAGTCACTTTTTTGAAGACCGAAAAGTGGACTTAGGCAGAGATCTGCAGAACAAATGAATAAATATCGACATTTTGAAAATTTTAACGCGGCATCTTAAATTGTGCCATACTCAGCAAAAAGTCGTATAGGCTACGGGATAAACTGTCCTCATTCTTCAAATACAACGTGATGTCATTAGCAAATGCTGTCACATTCACGGTACTACTACCTGGTAATGGAAGCCTCCAAACGTATAAATCAGCAATTAGCAACCAAAAGAATGGTTCGAGGCTGAGTACAAAAGGTACAGGAGATAGAGGACAACCCTGGCGAAGACCACGAGTAACAGGAAATGGCGCACTCTCTAAACCATCTAGAAACAACGTGCTGAATATGTTGCGGTATGCGTTTCTGAAAAGCTCAATGAAGTTTTGGGCGAAGCCAAACGCTCTCATTACACAAATATATAGCTATGTTCGAGGCGATCGAATGCCTTTTCTTGGTCAAGTGAAACTGAAAGTCCACGGGCTGATCTTTCTAACGTGCACGCAATTATATTGTTACGGAAATGAAGTAAAGAAAGAGGAAGGACACAATCAGCTGAGGGGCGTGTGAGTTTGCCAATCAGGCATTGTGACTCTTCCCTGTGGCTTTTCCTCCGTAAAAGCATTTTATACAGAAGTCACCGACCCCGTAACATATTTGTGAGAGGTGCTGGGTAACACTCAGGCAACGGAGCTCCACAGCGGACGTCGATTCGGTTTTCCAGCCATGGCCAATGCTGAGCACTCCGCATCAACGTCAGCGTCTCCGACGAACATGGTGTCGCAACCATACCTTTTCATGCCGTTTAAGGATCCCGGTGCATTCTGTGGGACTGATTACGTCGACGTTGACGATTGGTTGGCCATATTCGAACGAGTGAGTGTGCCGAACAGATGCGATCTCACACTTCAGTTGGCTAATGTGCTGTTTTACTTGAGAGGCACGGCCAAGGTATGGTATGAAAAAACGAAGAAGAACTCACAAGCTGGAACCAATGAAAAGAAAAGATGCGAGAGGTGTTTGGCAAAACCGCCAGTCGTAAGATCACAGCCAAAAAAAGTATTGGCATGCCGTGTCCAATCCCCAACGGAGTCGTACCTCGCAAACATTCCAGACGTGCTAGACCTCTGCCGAAAGGCCGAAAGTGACATGACAGAAGGCGACAATGTAGGACATGTCCTGAAAGGAATTGCCAACAACGCCTTCAATCTCCTGATGTGCAAGGATTGTTGCACCATGGACGCGATCATCAAAGAGTGTCGTCAGTGTGAGCAAGTGAAAAGTCGCCGCATTCTGCAAACATTCGCCCGACTCCCAAACATCGCTGTAACGTTGACTTGCGAGGACCAGTCCGCACCACAGCGTCCGTCGCCGCCTGGAGACCTGACATGCATTGTTCGTCGCGAATTGGAAGCAATGGCGCCCTTGGCGCTTTATTCGCACAGTACCGATACCACTCCTGCTACTGTTCCTCGTGTTCAAGCCATCGTGCGCCAAGAGCTTCAAAGCATCGGAGTACATTCCGTGTGCCATGTCACCGCACCCAGAGTCAGTGAACGCCCTTTCGCGATGCCCTCCTCCAACCAACGGTTTTCTCCACGTACCCGCAACCCGGCTGAGTGACGAACTGCAAATGACCACCCTATATGTTTCAACTGCTACCACGTTGGACATATTGCTCGTCAAAGCCGCATCACATGGTCCTCGGCAGCTCGTGCAACAACCCATATGACCCGTTTCGACAGTACAACCTGCACCTTTTCACCTGCTGAAGAGTCAAATGCCGTTGACCGATCGTGAAACACTCGGTACAGCCGCTCGCCTTCACCACTTAGGCACCAGTCTTGTTTGCCGCAAGTACACCGTCCATAGTCCCGTTCTCTGCAGCCACGGCACTTCTCGTCCCCTGTGGCTTCCAACCGCCTCGTCTCAGAAAACTGAGAATCGCAGCCCCCGGAAGAGCTGCTGCATTCACGACTTCCGCAGCAAATCCTCTCTTTTTTTCCACCAGACGAAGCGTAATAGACGTTTAAATAGACGAAGTACTTGTACAAGCACTTGTAGACACCGACACAAGCATTTCAGTCATGACATATAGCCTACGCACACCTTTAGAGACAGTTATGACACCAGCGGCTGCACAAATGCTCCATGTGGCCGATGGCGGCACGCCGATTGTTCTCGGTCTGTGCACTGCCTGCTTAAGTATATAAGACTACACTACTTCTGTCATTTTAGCCGTGATCGACCACTGCCCTTATGACGTTATCCTAGGCCTGGACTTCTTGTCGAATCATTCTGCTCTTATCGATTGTGCTACCAGTGTACTTCAGCTAGAGCTGCCTCAGATAGTCGCTGAACCCCACACTGCCCCGCCGCGCCTGTGCTCTCTTCAGGATGTATGACTGTCGCCTCAGGCAGCCACCTAAGTCGTTTTGACCGTACAGCGCCAAGTTCCCTATGGTCAATACGTACTCCTTGCTCTCGCCGACGTCCTTTTGAGCCGCAACATCGCCATTCCCCATACGCTTGTGACTGTCACTGACAACTGTACCTCGCTCCCGCTTCTCAATTCTAGCTTGGGCTCGCACGTGCTTCCTCGTGGCATGTTCTTGGCCAGCGTATCTAATGCTGACGAATTCGAAATAGCGGCTCTCACCACCGAGATTGATTTATTCCAGTCTCCTGTAAATAACAGCGCCTGTTATCTGCCAAATTGTTTCTTGAAGATGATCGCACCCGACCTCAATCCTGCGCAAGCCAACGACATCCATCGCCTTCTCGCGTCATATAACGACATTTTATATCTAGACAACAGACCTCTAGGGCAAACATCCAGTGTTCAGCACCATATAAACACTGGTAACACCAGTCCTATTCGCCGTAGCCCATATCGTGTCTCCTACACTGAGCGCAGAGTTATCCAAGTGGAAGTTTACAAAATGCTCAACCAAGGTGTAATAGAACCATCAAGTAGTCCTTGGGCCTCCCCTGTCATCCTTGTGAAGAAAAAAGACGGTACCTGGCGCTTGTGCATTGATTATGGCCACCTGAACAAGATCCTGCAAAAAGACGTATACCCACTATCACGCATCGATGACGCGTTAGGCTACTTGCACGGCGCTACACACTTCTCGTCTATTGATCTTCGGTCCGGGTACCGGCAGATTTCTGTCGATGAGATGGACCGCGAAAAGACGGCCTTCATTGCACTGGATGGTTTATACCAGTTTAAGGTCATGCCTTTTGAACGATGTAACGCCCCTGCCACATTTGAATGAACGATGGACTTTCTCCTGCGTGGTTATACGTGGTCTACTTGTCTTTGTTATCTAGACGATATAATAGTGCTTTCATATTCTTTTCATAGCCACCTGACCCATCTCGCTGCAAATCTCGCAGTCTTCAGAGTAGCTCGGCTACAACTCAACTTCAAGAAATGCCAATTTGGCCACCGTCAGATTACCATATTGTAAACGCCGATGACGTCCAACCTGATCCCGAAAAGATCCGCGCCGTCCGTAGCTTTCCGGTGCCCCGTTCCACATTCGATGCCTGGTGCTTCATCGGCTTATGTTCCCACTTTCGTCGTTTTGTAAAAAACTTCGCCGGCTTGCCAGGCCACTCACAGATTCGCTAAAGAAGGATACCATATAGTCATGGGGCCCTAACAGGCTCAAGCGTTCACCGCTCTCATTGGCTACTTAACTACGCCCCCCATACTTGCCTACTTTAATCCTTCTGCTGCCACAGAAGCTCGCGCCGACGCCAGTGGCCACGGTATTGGCGCAGGTCTCGCTCAGCGGCACCACGGCAGACAGTGTGTGATAGTTTACGCCAGTCACCTGCTTTTTCCCCCTGAAAGGAATCGTTCCATCACCGAGAGAGGGTGTTTTGCTTTAGTTTGGGCCAAGCCAAGTTCCGGCCATATTTATATGGTCACATAATCTCAGTCGTTACGAACCACCACGCCCTCTGCTGGCTGACTTCTCTGAGGGACCCGACTGGACGTCTGGGTCACTGGGCTCGGAGGGTCCAGGAATTTTCGTTTAGCATCAGCTACAAGTCTGGCCGTTTGCACAAGGACGCAGACTGTCTTTCTCATCATCCAGTGGATCTTCCTAATCACGTTGCAACTGACCTGGAGTGCAGCGTAATGGCATTTACTGACATCGGTGATATTCACATTGAACAACGACGGAATGAGTCAGTGCACGCTCTCATCAACGCCATCCAGTCTGACAGCCATGACGCTGAATACTGTATGTTCGTGCAACATGACGGCATCATCTACCGCCGCAACGTCAGCACTGAAGGTCCTGAGCTTCTGCTTGTCATTCCTCGTCATCTACACCCTGCCATACTTGAACAACTTCACGGCGCATCAACAGCGGGACACCTCGGTGTTTCCCGCACATACGACTGCGTGCGACGTCAGTTTTTCTGGCCAGGACTGTACTGCAGCGTGCATCTATATGTCGTTACTTGCGACCTCTGCTAGCACCGGAAAATACCTTCTTTTCTGCCAGCTGGATATCTTCTTACAATTGAAGTTTCCTTTGAACCATTTCATCGCGTGGGACTCGACCTTCTTGGCCCTTTCCCGACGACGACACTGTGAAATAAATGGATCAACGTCGCCAAAGATTATGCGACCCGTTACGCGGAAACAAAGGCTATGCCAACCAGTTGCACCACTGACGTCGCAAGTTTACTTCTTCATGACGTCATCTTACACCACGGTGCACCCCGACAGCTGCTTACTGACCGCGGCCGCTCTTTCTTGTACGAAGTGTTCGACGACCTCCTTTGATTGTGTGCTACAGCGCATAAGCTATCTACCACCTACAACCCGCAAACTATGACCTAAGTGAACGTCTCAACCGCAGGCTCACAGAGATGCTTTCGATGTACGTCTCCGAAGATCATAGTGACTGGGACACCACGTTGGCCTATGTGACTTTCGCATATAATTCCTCTCGCCTTGACACCACGGAATTCTCACCTTTTTATCTTTTCTATGGTCGCGAATCCAAATTGCCATTTGAAACCACCCTACCTCTCAAGCCATCTGCTTCCGAGTACGCTCACAAAGCCATTGATCGGGCTCACATGGCTCGTCAAGTTGCCCAGTCTCGTCTCACCAGGTCACAGGATATGCTAAAATCACAATACGACCAACGGCGTTATAATATAACGTTTGCCCCAGGTAACCGCGCGCTCCTCTGGTCACCGTGTCGCGGTGTAGATCTCTCTGAAAAACTCTTGTCCTGATACACAGTACCCTATTTAGTCTTTAGCGGCGAGAGAAGAGAGACGGGAGGCAGCGTCGAAGGCGGCCGACGGGGCCGTGCCGATTTCGCCACTTTATTCCACGCATGAAGCGGAGCCGCGGTGGCTATCAGCGTCCGACACGCCACGTGCGCTAGCTTGTTCCGATCCTCGCGCAGCTCGAGCTAGCATCGGCTGTGCGAGAGGCGTGGCACGGTTATCAACAAATCATTATGGTGATGATGGCACTACAGGACTGCCCCCCAGCGCTTTTGGCGATTTGAAGGCATAAGAAAAAAAACAGTGAAAAGGGGTTTATTGGCGTGCGATACGACGGTGGCCGTACAATGAAGACACGAAAAGCACAGAGCAGCGGTCAAGCAGATGCCAGCGACGATCAGCACGGGGCGAGCGAGAGAATCACAGGTCCCAGTACCAAAGCGGTGGCAATGTATAGAAACTAGCTGCAAGCTAATAAGTATGCATATCTGCAAGAAAAAATGTATTACTGTGTTATCTGTATCACATGATTGTTTTTTTTATGTTGTTACCTCAGAGCTGACCTGTACACTCTTTTATGTTGCACATTGTATTGGACCGTCCACTAGCCACTTTAGGCTATCGGTCCAAATAATCCCTGTAATTGCATATATCTATTTATGAAAATAAAGCTTCATTGATTGATTGATTGATTGATTGATTGAAAAAAATGTTGCTTGCAAACGATGCGTTTTCTTCTTCACAATTTTCTCCGCCGAAAAAGAGCCTTCCTGGCAACCTAAGAGTCTGGAGGCAGAGGGCTATGATATGGCTTAGGGCTGGCGACGTGGACGATGTCACTTCCATGCCGGCGCATGTCGTCAGATGGTGAAAGTGGCTCAATGAGAAAATTCATCAGCGAGGTTTGCTCTAAAACGCGGTAAGAACCCTCGTACTTCGGGACGACTTTTGAGGAAAGACCGGGGGTTTGAAGAGGAACAGCCAGCCATACAAGTGATCCCGGGGAATAGCTGTGGCTTCTTGAAGAGTCGGCGTTGTTTTCTTTCCGGTGCTGCTGTTCTTGTGACGTAAAGGTGCGCGCGAGTTCACAACACTCCTCCACTTTTCGGGCAGCTTCAGACAAAGATGGGCAATCGGAGGCGTCAGGACGGTATGGAAGGAGAGTGTGAATGGTGTGGGATGTTTCGCGTTCATAAAGAAGAACGAAATGCGAAAATTCAGTGGTAGACTGTACCGCGGTGTTGTATGCAAACATGATGAATGGAAAAATGCGATCCCAGTTAGTATGATCAGATGTCACATACGTCACGAGCATATCACCGAGGGTGCGGTTAAATCTCTCCGTGAGCCCGTTAGAGTTCGGATGGTATGCCGTGGTCTTGCGATGAACAACGTGGCATTCAGAAAGCAGGGCCATGACGACTTCCGATAGGAAGGCTCGACCTCGGTCACTTAGTAGATCTTGAGGTTCACCATGTCGTAGTATAAATAGATGGAGGACGAAGGACGCTACGTCCCACGCAGTGGCACTTGGAAGGGCGGCGGTCTCAGCGTAGCATGTTAAATGATTCACAGCAACTATGATTCACCGATTTTCATCTGATATTATTGGTAGAGGGCTATAGAGATCAATTCTGATCTGTTCGAAAGGTTTGGCAGGACACGGAAGTGGTTGAAGCGCACCGGACAAGTGGAAAGACGGTGATTTGCGGCGTTGACAGTCGGGAAAGCCCATAACGAATTCTCGAACAAAATTGTACATTCCGCGCCAGTAAAAGCGATGGCGAATGCGTTCGTAAGTTTTGAAAACTCTGACTTGGCCACATTGAAGATCGTCGTGAAATGAGGCGCATATTTGTGATCGCAAGCTGTGGGAAACAACCAAGAGCCACTTACGACCTTCAGGGGCGTAGTTGCCTCGGTGTATCAGCCGATCACGAATGGCGAAATGAGCAGCTTGACGTAGAAGAGATCGTGATACCGCACAGGTTGACGATCTAGAGAGACAGTCAAAAAGAGAAGCGATCGATCGGTTCTTGTGTTGTTCACTGGCAAAGGAGTAGAGGTCGAGAGATTCGACGGAGTTGGTACCAGTGGTTCCGCAGGCCGAGTCGGGAGGTAAAGACAAACGGGACAAGGCGTCAGCGTCAGAATGCTTGTGTCCACTGCGATAGATGACACGAATGTCGTACCCCTGGATTTGCAGTCCCCACCGAGCTAGGCGGCCAGAAGGATCTTTCAATGTGGCGAGCCAACAAAGTGCATGGTGGTCCGTTACCAGGCCAAATGGGCGACAGTACAAATAAGGCCGAAACTTGCGAAGCGTCCACACTAGCGCTAAGCACTCCTTTTCAGTGACGTGGTAATTCGCCTCAGCTTTAGTGAGCGTGCGACTCGCATTAGCGACGACGTATTCGGAGTAGCCCGGCTTGCGGTGGGCGAGGACAGCGCCAAGAGCAACCCCGCTAGCGTCTGTATGAACTTCCGTTGTGGCTGTTGGGTCGAAATGAGGAAGAATGGGAGGAGATGTTAGCAGGCTACGGAGCGTGGCAAACGCGACGTCGCAGTCAGGAGACTAGGATAAAAGGTCTGCGCCACCGCGTAGGAGGTTGGTCAGTGGTCACATGATCGACGCAAAATTTCGAACGAAGCGCCGGAAGTACGAGCATAGTCCGACGAAACTGCGTAATTCTTTCAGTGTAGTAGGTTTCGAGAACTCGGCGACTGCTTGAAGTTTTGCAGGGTCGTGTAGAACTCCATGCTTGGACACGATGTGCCCTAAGATGGACAGCTCTAGCGCGGCAAAGCGGCACTTTTTAAGGTTCAGTTGGAGCCCAGCTTGGTTAAACTCGTCAGAACCAGTTGGAGCCGAAGCAGATGTGTACAAAAATCAGCAGAGAAAACGACAATGTCATCGAGGTAGCATAGACACACAGACCACTTCAGTCCGCGCAGCGTGTTGTCCATGAGTCGTTCAAACGGGGCAAGAGCATTACAAAGCCCAAATAGCATTACGTAAAATTCATACAGGCCATCTGGTATAATGAACGCAGTTTTCTGGCAATCAGCTTCTGCCATAGAAACCTGCCAGTATCCAGATCATAAGTCTAAGGAGTAGAGGAATTCGGCTTCTTGGAGGCTGTCAGGGGCGTCGTCGATGCACGGTAATGGATAGACGTCTTTCCGCATCACCCTGTTTAATTGCCGGTAGTCGACGCAAAATCGAATCGATCCATCCTTCTTTCGAACTAGTACGACAGGAGATGCCCAAGGACTGTGCGATGGTTGAATAACGCCATGGCGTAGCATCTCTTCGACCTGGTCGTTGATGACGTGACGTTCTGCAGCAGAGACACGGTGCGGTCTTTGACGCAATGGCTGGTGCGAACCGGTGTCAATGTAGTGGTGCACTGCGGAAGTACGACCCAGTTGCGGCCGAGAAACGTGCAATAAATTCGGAGAGTGCTGGAGGAGATTAAAAAACTCGGCGCGTTCTTGAGCACTCAAAGTGTCGGCGGTGGAACTCGAGAAGATGTCACTCGACGAGCATTTCATTGGGGAAAGGGCACGAAGTTTGGTTGAGGAGCTACTGCACGATTCGTCTGGCATGTTAAGGAATGAAGAAGAATCAAGGTACCTTACTCGACCGAGACATTCGCCGGCAAGTAGCGTAAGCGGTGCAGAAAGGGGATTGTGGACAAAAATATTGCTTCGGCTAGCAGTGACGCCAAATGTAGCGAAAGGCAAAAAACGGCTTTGCGGCTCATGAAAATGTCGTAAGGAGTACACATTACCGTAGCATCGTAATGGTCATCGCAGCAAACAGGAACAACGGCAAGAGAGGCTGGCGGAATTTCAGTGTCTTCACGCACGACGAGTTTTGGCGACCGCTCAAGGGTCTCGTACAAAGGTTCGTCACGCAGGTGCGAAAATTGAACTTCAGCGCGTGCGCTGTTGATGACGGCATGATTATTTGACAGAAAGTCCCACCCGAGGATAACACCCGAGGATAACACACCGAAAGGACGATGAACTCGACAACGTACATAGAGCCTTGGATGAATATGCGGGCCGTACAGGTGCCGAGAGGTCGAACTGGTTGTGCGCTAGCCGTACGAAGCGATAGTTCAGAAAGCGGCATGGTCACTTTCCGTTAGGAGCGGGAGAGCTGGGTGGCTATAACAGAGACGGCAGCACCTGTGTCGACGAGGGCAAAGGTAGAAACACGACGTTAGCAGGAGAAGTGCGAGGACTTGAGCATTTCGACGATGGCGCAGTTCTTGTCTCTGGAACTGCGGCGTTCAGTTTTCCCGGTCAGAGAAAGCGGGTAGTGGACGCATTGGGGACAGTGATCGCCTGCGAGGAGATGGGGAACGGGGAGAGTGAGTCTGAAACGGTGGCTGGGGTGACCGAGACTCGAGAAGGCTAGTGTATTCATACTGCGGTGAGGGATAGGGAGCAGGTAGGTGCATGTGCTGTGGGCCATACGGTAACGGCCGAGTAGCGTCGTGGAGTGGTTGGAAGTGACGGCGACAATATCGTGCCACGTGTCCTGGAGTACCGCAGGCGTAGCAGATCGGTCGATTGTCAGAAGTGCGTCAGGAATGGCTCACTCGCGGTGCGGCTCAAGGTGTCGAAAAGGGGCGGAGTGGGGAACAACTGAATACATGGGCGGCAAATGCTGCTGGCGGTGTCTGCTGCATACCACCTGGGCATACGTAAGAGGCGCGGCCACGCACTGCATAGCCAGCGCATGGGCCACACGCACGGCCACAGGCTGCTCGTTAGCAGCGACGGGAACAGCATGAGCTACCTCTTCGGCAATAACGTCGCGGAGTGGTGAGGGCAGACGAGAGGACGGCGGCTGCTGCGTTAAGGGAATCAACGACAGTTGCCGAGCTACTTCTTCACGCACAAAATCTTTAATCTTTTGCAGGGTTGGTGAGTGATCGGAAACGGAAGTGAGACTGGAGAGCGAGTCGGCGTGTGAGGAAAGTGGCCGAGTCAGGGCGCGCTGCTTCCTTAACTCTTCGAAACTTTGACACAAGTGCCAAGTTCCGCAACAGTGGCAGGATTACGGGCCAGGAGCTTCTGAAATGCGCCGTCATTTATCCCTTTGAGTATGTGCTGAATCTTTTCCGACTCGGGCATGGTGGTGTTCACACGGTTGCAAAGACCAATAATGTCTTCGATGTAGCTGGTGAATGATTCCATTGGCTTCTGTGCGCGAGTTCGCAAGCATTGTTCAGCTCTGAACTTGCGGACCGCGGGTCGGTCAAAAACGTCAGCAAACGACATTTTGAAGATGAAGCACGTCGTAAAGTCGTTTTTGTGGTTGTTATACCATATTTCGGTCACGTCAGCCAGATAAAAGATGACGTTAGTCAACTTGTCGGCGTCATCACACTTGTTGTTTGCGCTCACCAGTTCGTAGTAGTGAACCAGTTTTCCACGTCGGTCTCATCATCTCCGCTAAAGACCTTCAGCTCTCGCAAGAGAAGAACGCCGTGGTTACTGAAGGATGAAGTGGAAGAGCCCGGTTGCACGTTGTTGGTGGCCATGATAGGAGGTAGCGTTCGGTTATGCAGCTCCTGGTTTAGGCGACGGCGAATGGCAGCACCCAGGTTGAAGCGACGGGAAATGTCAGCACCCTCCACCAATATAAAAGGGGTTCATTGGCGTGTGTTGCGACGGTGGCCCTACGATGAAGACACGATCGGGACAGAGCAGCGGTCAAGCAGATGCCGGCGACGATCAGCACGAGGTGAGCGAGAGAAGTCCAGGACCCAGAACCCAAGTGGTGGCGATGTTGCTTGCCAACGATGCGTTTTCTTCTTCACAAGAGCTATAAATGCTATATACATAAACGACAATTTATAAAGTGTCTCTTCGGGAAGTCCAGGTTGTAAACGTTGGTGGGCCATTGGTAAGCAGCGGGTCTCCGGTGGGCGACTCTGTGAGAAGCACAAGGGACAAAGAAGGAAGCGCCGGGTCGTTGTTGTCGCAGACAAGTGGGTCTCACGACGACTTGGTCGGACAGACCGAGAGTGAACCATGTGTCCCGAGGTCATGCTGCTAACGGCGGCCGAGGGTCGGCAGTGCGGGTATTGATGTTGGGGTCGACGCAACAAACACCTCAAAGTCGGGCGGCGTCCGACGTGCCGGTATGGATAGACGTGCCGACGAACGCGGGAACGTGTCCTAACAACGACGCCACGTGCACGGTGCGTAGTCGGGTACACGACAAGTGGTGGAACGTTGCGTCGGACAGGCTGAGTAGGCGCTTGCGCCATCTTCAGGGCCGTGCCTGCAACTCGTGGCTGCGTAGCAGGACGGCTCAAAAGGGGTCGCAATGTGTGACGCCAAGCACGTGGTCGTCGTCGACGTAGGGTCACGGGTGGAAGACATGTATGAGGTATGGGCGTCATCGCGGTTGTGATACACGAGCCGGCGTTGCGGACACTAGTTTGGTTGTTGCCGTCCGGCGTCAAAGGCTCCAGGGAATGGTGGTGGTTGAACGCAGTCAGCGTGGGCTCGGCTGGAGGGTTGAACGGGACATCTGTGCTCGTGTAATGACCTGCGGTAGTCCACGCACGAGCGTGGGTGTACAGGTCTGCGTAATTGATGGCTGCCTCTAGCCAACACTCCCTAGATTGCTACACCGCAGGCGTGGTATGCCTGGTGAGCCCTATTGGAAGTCGACCAGGCAAGCCGTCCTCAAGCGCGTCGGTCATAGTCGCACCGTCTTGTAAGTTGAGCCGCAGTTGATGGCTGGCGGCTTTAACTTCGGCTGCGGGAGACTGCGAGGACAATGCTGGTCGTTGCTGGCAGGACGCGCGGAGCGCTGAAGCTGGTAGAGAGTCCGCTTCGGACATCGGGGATGGTGAAGGTTACGCGACCAGGAGGTGAATAGCGGGCGTGACAATGCCCGTAGTCGTGGTAGACTCCGGGGCGTTCGTGGTTATTGCTGTCGTGGAGCTTCACGCGTCAGAGGTGTTGAGGACTATTGACGTCGGCCAAGATGAGCGGGTGGCGAGCAAGCCTACAGTAACGTCGGCCGAGGACGTTAAAGAATCATACCTCATGGCTGACTGGTCGCATGCAGAACAAATGTCCTGTACCTCGTCGGATGGGCACTCCAACGCGGGGCTCGCGTCGCTAGAGGCCGGACGAGAGGTTGTAAGAGATGTAGCTAGGAAAGCGAAGTCTTGGTCGAGGTAGGGCTGCGGGCTGTCTGGTACCGCTCGCTGGGGTGAAGGGGAAACCTGGAACTCGCGGCTCCCCGGAAGCGAGCGGTAGGTTTCATCGTAGCAGGCGAGCACCGCAGCGCAGAGGTCGTCGAAGGGTCGCGGGCTGGAGGACGACTTGGCGGCAAGATGACGCAGCTCAACCGGGAGGGCGTCCAGCAGAACAGTGTGCATCATCGGCTGTGCCTTGATGTCGTTGACTGCGAGAATGGCATCGAGCCGCGTAAACCATGCTCGGTAGTCGGCCGGGTGAAACGGCGGAACTGGAGAGCAGAGTTGCAGAAGCATGGCAGCGGGCCGTTTGGTGAAGGGCGTGTTATCCGGGTCACCACTTTAGCGGCGAGAAAAAAGAGACGTGAGATGGCGTCGAAGGCGGCCGACAGGGCCGCGCTGATCTCGCGAATTTATTCCACGCCTGAAGCGGAGCCGCGGTGGCTGTCAGCGTCCGACACACCAGGTGCGCTAGCTTGTTCCAGTCCTCGCGCAGCTCGAGCGGCGCGGTTATCCAGAAATGACGATGGTGATGATGGCACTACAAGTCTTATGTCAAGTTAGCGATGTAAACAACGAGATAGCACCATTGCACTCCAATACGTCACCAAGTTCGACACTTGTTGACATTGTCTATGTTTCGCGCCTGAAACCCTACTTCTGTCGCACTACTCCGGACTACTCCGGAAGTAAAGGAATAGGAAGGACACAATCAGCTGAGGGGCACGCGAATGTGCCAATGAGCTTTTGTGACTCTTACTTGTGGCTTTTCCTCTGTAAAAGCAATTTGTACAGAAGTCATCGACCCCGTAACAATATCACGCGTAACAAAGGAGAGACTGTGGATTTCTCTTCCAGGAATAGAGCACGCCTGATGATGTTCTATTAAGAAAGGCATCAGGCTTCTCAAACGCCGAGTGCTAGTTTCTGCGACAGTTTGTAATCAACGTTAAGGAGCGATATTGGTCTTCCCTCATCTGGGCGAACGGATGATGGGTCATGTTTAGGTATTAAAACAATTCGACCTTCGCGATAGCTGCCAGGAAATCAAAGTTCTCAAAACAGCGGCAAAGAACAGGGGTGAAAAAAGCTTCAATGTCGTCCCCGAACGTTAAATAAAACTCAACAGGCAACCCTTCCTGCCCAGGGGCCGAGCCACGCTTCATGGAAGACAGTGCCTTTTTCACTTCGTCAGCTCACAGACTTGCGCAAAGTTGTTCAGCTACTTTTGATGAAGCTTGAGGGAGGCTACTTACAATTGTGGCTGTCTCGGTGGTACCCAAGGAGGATTTTAAAAAAATGCTGGAGTGGAAATGGCTGCGCAGAAGTGAAGCCGTTCCTCTGGCAAGATGGCGGCTGTAGCGGCAATCTAGGGGCATTAAAACGGGGCGTTAACCTCGCACGCCCAACAAGTTTAATGTGGGAATTTTTTCGGGTGACATAGTGCTCCAAGTGCGTCTTAGAGTTACTAGTTTTCTTTAGTGAGCCTCTAATGGGAGGCAAAGTTCTTTGAAGATTCAGTCATTCATACTCGTTTCTGTATGTTATTTCGTCGGGAACAACTATCTTTTAATATAGAACTAACGCAGCATTTACATAACATATCAAAGCCACTTGATCTTCAAGTGGGCACTATCAGAAAAGAGCATGCTTCCGCCATCTTGGCAAAGGCAAAAGCTGGCTTCACTTCTGCTGGCAAGGCAATGCAGCAGCTTCCACTCCAGCAATTTTTCTTTAATCCTCCTTGGTGGTACCGCGATGTGATGACATTGTCGTACGAGCCGTGTTGGCGAAGTGAGATAAGAAAACTGATTGATTACGTGTCGGTGGCAACGCAGTCGGTAAGGATCTGGCAGCCTGAGTTCCTAGTGGACTAGACGGGTTGAGAAGCGAGGTTTTCGCAAGGCGCAGAACCTCAGGGTGAACACAAGGCATACGTGTGTGTTTAGAAAAAAAATGTTTCACAATTTCGAGTACTTCGTACTCAAACATGGGAGAGCACTGAGCGGTCCCGCTAATCCTGTGTGTTTAGAAAAAATGTTTTACGATTTAGAGTACTGGGTACTAAATATGGGAGAGCAGTAAGCCGTCCCGCAGATCCCCGTAATCAAGAGAAAATCTTGCGACTATTAACGCTACATGACTCTTCTGAAATTTGCGGTCGAAAGTTGAAGTTTAACGCTAAAACAGCCTAATTGAAGCCGCCATACTTGCCCTGTGTAGGCCCCCTAAATTTGCTTGCCCATCTGAGAAACCTTGTGACTACGAAAGTTCTTAAACAGCTGGCCTAATACTCTTGAAATATCAACCATAACCTCTTAACTAACATTTGCGAGAAAGAAGAAATGAAGCAAAATAACTTTATTTTGTTCCTGCGTAATGCGATTTTCGAGGAGAGAAAATATTTAATAAGGCAGTGCCTAGTAATTTATCGCGACTACTACTGACACTGCAGTTCCGTTAACCTAGTGGAGATGTGCAACGCTTGTCAAGCATGAAGAGTGTGGAGAGCCACTGGTAATGATAGCGTTTGCAGATAAGAACACTCCAATTGTTGACGTCATTGCCACTTGTGCATTGTCTCTCAAGACGTGGGCCGGAACAAAGACGCCACAGTAGTGAAAATATCATTGAGTGCTGTCGTAATTCTTTCCGGCAAAAAATTCCTACGCATACCGAATAATCGATTGAAGGACTCATATGAGCTGGAAATACTTCGTTAGTGCCACTTTAAGCAGGTCGCAGCACCTTTCTTTTTTAACCAAATATAAATAAATTCGCGTATATTGGAGGCGCTTTTGAAAGCCACTAATTGTACAATATGCGCAAGCCGCAAGGCTTCACTTTTAAAACTTACTGAAAAATTGTGATCGCCTTTTTGAATACACTTCAGTTGAGTAACATGTTCGCACTTTTCAGATCAGCCAGCGCCACCGCACGGAATTTTTCGGAAGCCTTAAGACAGTGATGGTAGGTTGGCGCGGGCGCGTCGTAGTGGAGAAAAAATTCGGCAGATCCCAAGTACTTGGGAATCGACGTTATGCGAAACATGCGGAGGAAAGGTGACTGTGTTGCAATTTCTTTATTGAGAGAAACGTCATCAAATGACGCTAACTATATGTACAAATGTTGCACGCAAAGGCGTATTTTGAAGAGTTGCAGATGTTTATATAACCAGTTGTTCGCACTTGCGCAATGATGCCAACTGGAACATGCGTATTAGCAACACCGGAAGCTGATATGAAGCACTGATACTCGCGAAGATCCTGGTCCTGGACACTGCTACATAAATCAACATCAGCGCATGGCAACTAACCACAATTTACCTTAACCTGACGTGATGGCCGTGTCAAAGAAGTGCATATGTAATGTTTAGAACATTGAGTATGCAGCACTGCAACCACTCTTGGCGTTTCACGAAGATTAGCGTCTATTTGAACAGTAATTCCGAGACCTGTCGTAGCTGTGCGATAGAATGCTTGACGGCCATGCAGAATGCTAGGGTTCAATTTCTGCTATGACCCTGAAATTTATTATTTGCATTCGTTGAGGGGTCAACGCTGCCTATGTCAGCTTTTTCTCAACACTGACATTTATTCTATGCCTTTGTTGTGTCGACGTTACCGACGTCGGGTATCCCTTCACGCTGACGTGTTAAATTTGCCCCTGTGTTTTCTCGTCGTTTATGGGTAGATACTAAGTGTCAAGACCCTATGGCACGTACCCGCATACCAGCGGCACATTTTCGCTCGCGGGTATGTGGCACTGTCTGGCGGGAAGTGTTTGACAACGATTGCGACTGGATTGTACCAATATTCATGTCTCGACCAGTGTGTCATAGTCGTCAAAGCATGTTAATCTCCCATGCTAATTTTGGTTCACGCCAAGTGAAGGGGGTACTCTTGAGACCACCCAAACGTAAGCGGCTAGATAGATATATTTGCTCAAAGTCGTCGAAGTTCACTAAGAAATGCTTCGCATTTAAAATTTGGTGTATGTGGAGCTATAAAAACGGCCGCGAGTGCATCATGAAGGGCCCAATATACTCCAATGTAAAAATGACGCGTGCGCCCGCTGGGCACCGCGACGCTACGTTAGAAAAACACGACCACTCTATGGTCTTACGCCAGGTGCGACTAGCGTCCGTCGGCGTGGCCCGGCGGCAACCGACGCGAAATGCGGCATGCTGCATTTCGCGCCGATATGTTACCCAGAAAATGCGTCTCCCTCTTTTGCTGACGGAGGGATACCGGACGCGCTGGAACGCGCATGCATCAAAGCAACAAAACGTGGCGTGCGCCTGCGAGTATATGGCAGGACCGGCGCCTGGCGTGGCAACGCCGGCATGACGCGATGAAATGAACGCCGGCGAGCACGCGCACCACGTCACGTCGAAATGTATTGTCGCCTTGGCTGTGACATGTAGTCATGTTCCGGCAAGACACGCATCTCTTGATTATCATGTTTGCACCAGTCACACACCTTCGTCATCCATTCGCGTACTGTAATACCAAATTTGGCATATGTGACGCTAGCAAAACGGCCGCGAGCGCATCATGTGCGTGGCATGTAGTCATGTTGTTGCATGACACGCATGTCATAATTTTCATGTTAGGGTCTGTTGCTTTTGTTCGGCATGCAATCATGACATACCATACCAGTTTTGCAACATGCCATATGTGAACCACCGCAAGAGCTACAGAAAAATCATGGCATACATGTCATGATTTTCATGTTATGACTAGTCGAATATGTTCTTCATATAGTCATGTTATGCCATACCAAGTTGGGTATCGATACCACTACCGAAACGGCCAGGAGAGCTAAAAGTCGTAGGTGGCTAGACAGACAGACAGACAGACAGACAGACAGACAGACAGACAGACAGACAGACAGACAGACAGACAGACAGACAGACAGACAGACAGATAGATAGATAGATAGATAGATAGATAGATAGATAGATAGATAGATAGATAGATAGATAGATAGATAGATAGATAGATAGATAGATAGATAGATAGATAGATAGATAGATAGTGTCACGATGCGTCACAAGTACTGGGGGATTTATTAAACCACCAGGTAGCTAGTACTAGGACGATGCGTCAGTCGTGGCTGGCTCTCGAGCAAAGAAGAACGCGATCTTCTTTTTTCCTCCAGATTTAGAGCCGCTCTTGCTGTCAACCCACTACGTGCTGGCGGCATTATCCCCCCTTCCGAAAGAAAAAAAAACAAGTACCAAAAAGAGGAAAGGAAAGTACATAGCAGCACCGCGATGCTACTACATAGGCACGTGAAAAAAAATGGAAATTCGAATGAAGTGAAAGTAAAAATTGAAGAGCGTGCCAACATAGGAAACGTCAATGAACGAGAAAGTAAGTTCTCAAAATAAACAAAAAACACAAAGAACGCTGTACGGCAAAGGAAAAGTTAAGAACAACGCGCAATAAATGGCTTCATGCGCAACACATGAACGACGTCCGGCCTCAGCCGTGTTCTGCTCCGTGCATGGGGTGTTGAGTCTGGAACCACTTCGTAGTTCACGTCAATGACGCGGCGTAACACTTTATATGGGCCAAAGTACCGGCTCAGCAACTTTTCACTAAGGCCACGGCGGCGGACGGGCGTCCACACCCAAACTTGATCTCCGGGGCTGTAAAACACTTCTCTGTGGCGGGTATTATAGCGTCGTGCGTCTGCCTGCTGTTGCTGGCCGATGTGCAGTCGCGCGAGCTGCCGGGCTCCTCGGCACGCTCTGCGAATTCTTCGGCGTCTGTTGCCAACTCGTCTTCGTCCTGACACGGTAGCATTGAGTCTAGCATGGTCTGCACTTCGCGGCCGTAGAGAAGCCGAAATGGCGTGAATCGCGTGGTCCCTTGCACGGCGGTATTATACGCGAAGGTCACGTTAGGCAAGATGTGGTCCCATGTTTTGTGCGGTACGTCGATGTCTGCGAGGGTCTTATTCAGTCGTTCAGTAAGTCCGTTGGTTTGCGGGTGGTACGCAGTTGTCCTTCGGTGTCTGGTGTTGCTCAGTTTAAAACTTCGTCCGTAAGCTGCGCCGTGAATGCCGTCCCTCTGTCCGTTATTACTCTGGAAGGAGCACCGTGTCGTAACACGATGTGGCGCATGAAAAATTGTGCTACCTCAGAAGCCGTGGCTCGTGGGATCGCCTGGGTTTCAGCGTAGCGTGTCAAATAGTCGGTCGCGACGATCACCCATTTTTTGCTGTCCGCAGACATAGGAAATGGCCCGAGAATGTCCATGCCGACTTGGTCGAACGGCATGCAGGGTGCTTCAATGGGCTGAAGCAAACCAGCTGGCTTAACAGATGGTTGCTTTCGGCGCTGACATTCCCGACAGCTCTTTACGTACTTCTTCACGCTTGCTGAAAGTCCTGGCCAATAGTACCTCTCGCTCACTCTGGCAAGTGTCCTTGAGTAGCCCAGATGACCGGATGTGGGTTCGTCATGGCAAGCGAAGAGGACGTCGTCTCGCATGTCTCGAGGAACCACCAGGAGGTAAGCACGATTGTTCGAACGAGCGTTCTTCTTGTACAGCGCACCGTCTCGTAGGCAGAACGACGTCAACGAGCGGGATAAATGACGTCGTATGATTGCGCCCTGGCCCTCTAAATGATCAATGATTGGACGAATCTCTGCATCATCTCGCTGTCGTTTGCTCAAGTCTGATGCACTAACGGTGCCCAGAAAGCCTTCGTCTTCCTCTGCTTCCTGACTGACGACATGAAGGGGTGCGCGTGACAGTGTGTCAGCGTCTTCATGCTTACGGCCGGACTTATGGACGATGGTGACATCAAATTCCTGCAGCCGCAAACTCCACCGTGCTAGCCGACCTGAACGGTCACGCAGGCTTGCCAACCAACAGACCGCGTGATGGTCCGTCACTATCTTGAAGGGACGACCATAAAGGTACGGGCGGAACTTGGTGATTGCCCACACGACTGCGAGGCACTCTTTCTCTGCAGTGGAATAATTCGCCTCGGCACGGGATAGAGAGCGGCTGGCGTAGGCTATCACTCTTTCGATGTCCTCTTGACGCTGAACGAGCACTGCACCGAGCCCAATGTTACTAGCGTCGGTATGAACCTCCGTGTTAGCATCATCGTCGAAATGAGCGAGAACGGGCGCTGATTGCATGTGCTATCGCAGCTCATCAAAAGCTGCTTGTTGCTCGTTTTCCCAGACAAACGGCGTGTCGTCCCTTGTGAGACAAGTCAGAGGTTTTGCTATAATTGAAAAGCCATGAATGAATCGGCGATAGTAGGCGCACAAACTAAGGAAGCGCCGGACGGCTTTCTTATTGACAGGAGCTGGTAATTCGGCAACAGCGGCAAGCTTGTCTGGATCGGGACGGATTCCTTCGGCGCTAACTACATGTCCAAGGAATTTCAGTTCTTTATAGCCGAAGTGGCACTTCTGTGGCTTTAGTGTGAGGTCCGCCGATCGGATAGCCTCCAGCACGCTGCGCAGGCGGTGAAGGTGCTGCTCAAACGTGGTAGAGAAGACCACCACATCTTCAAGGTAGACAAGACAAGTCTGCCACTTGAGCCCTGTGAGGACAGTGTCCATCATTCGCTGGAAAGTTGCCGGTGCTGAACACAAGCCAAAAGGGAGCACTCGAAATTGGTATAGGCCGTCTGGAGTCACAAAGGCTGTTTTCTCACGGTCTCGCTGATCTACTTCGATTTGCCAATACCCGCTTTTGAGATCGAGAGAAGTGAAGTAATGGGCACGACGAAGTCTATCCAGCGAATCGTCGATATGTGGCAGCGGATACACATCCTTTTTCGTCACGTTGTTAAGCTTTCGGTAGTCGACGCAGAAGCGTAGCGACCCGTCCTTCTTTTTGACAAGTACGACTGAAGATGACCGCGAGCTGTTAGATGGTTCAATAACGCCATCGTCAAGCATCTCGGTGACTTGCGTACGTATTGCTTCACGTTCTTTGGCCGACACGCGGTAGGGGTTCTGGTGTATCGGACGTGCGTCCTCGTACGTGATGATCCTGTGTTGAGTGATGGACGTCAGGCGGATCTTTGGGCAAGTTGCGAAGCAAGACCTGAACTCGAACAAGAGCGCTCGTAGTGCAGTCTGGTTAACGGTGGACAGATCAGGATTTATGTCAATATTACTCATTTACGTGTCGGCGGTATCCACTATTTCTGACGTGAAACAGTTGGTGACGTTTGCTACTTCGTGGGCAAACGCTATCGAAGTGCCACGGAAAAGATGTCGATGCTCGTTGCTAAAGTTGGTTACGAGCAATTCAGATCGACCATCACGAAGGTGTATTACACTTCTAGCTACACAAATGCCTTGCTGCGGGAGGTGTTCTAAATTTGTCTCAGCCACCCAATCGCCATCGCCCAACCCACAGCATGTTACGTCGACTAGAACACTTGTTCGTGGAGGAAGCGTCACACTCTGTTCAGAAATATGGAGTACGTCGACACGCCTTCCACCATCCTGCACGTTGATTGCTCGCTGGGCTGAGAACGTGACGCGGCGCTCTTGCAGATCAATGATAGCTCCATTTTCTTGTAGGAAGTCAACTCCCAGAATGACGTCACGGGAACATTCGCGTAGAACAAGGCAGCTTGCTACGAATGTGTACCCTTGAATCTGTACTCTAGTTGTGCAGGCACCCAGTGGAGTAACGACGTGGCCACCAGCTGTCCGAATCTGCGAGTTATGCCACGGCGTGATCAATTTCTTCAGCTGCGTTGTCAGTTTCCCGCTCAGTATGGAATAGTCTGCGCCGGTGTCCACTAACGCATTAACTGCACAACCATCAATTGTCACTGCTATGTCGAGTGAAAGTCGGCCATCCTTTGCAGCAGTATGTGATGTCGGACCGGTTTCTGTACAGTTCTGCGTCAATGGGAGGTCTTCAGCGCTTCGACGTTCAGCGACCCCGCCCCCAGAGGTCGCTTTGGCTAGTTTTCCCGGCGGGGGTTGGGAGACCGCGTGGTAGAATACCGCTGGGGCGTTGATGAAAATCGCCTCGGTGATGGCGAGCGCGACTGGCGCCCGGCAGATGGTGGTGCATGCTGCTGGGAGAGGTAGTTTTCGATGTCGCGCGGTCTCTGGCCGTAACGGGGTGGCGGTGCGTACGCAGAGAATCCGCGAAGCCCAAGACGGCGATATGGGCACTGGCGGTACAAGTGATCAGCTTCTCCGCAGTGAAAGCACAGAGACCGGCGATCAGGTGTGCGCCAAACATCAGACTTTCGAGGAGACGTGCGCCGATCATCGATGTACTGAACTGGTTGCACTGAACGATGGGCGACAGAAGCACCAGGGACAAAGGCCAACGGTGGTGGCGTGTACGTGCCTTCGTAGTACGGTATGTGCTGCGCTGATTGTAGTGAAACAGCAGGAACAGGATGGACGAATAATGGCGGCGTTGCAGCAGGGCATTTCAAGGCTTCCGCGTAGGTTGTCTCACGGCGGTATTCAGCAGGAGCTGGCACAGCTGTATCATGAGGCAAGGTGTCCTCAGAGGGCCTGGTGCAGCTCATCCTTGATCACAGTTGCAAAAGAGTTGACTGTAGGATGAGGTGTTACACCAGCTTTTTGTAACTCTTCACGTACTATATCACAGATGAGTTCACGTAGACAGTCGTTGTTGGTTCTAGTGGCGGTGAAAATGTCGGCAGTAGACATGCCACTGGCTTGCCTGTCGTATTGGTTGGATCGCTGCTGCAGCATTTTTTTCCATTGTCACAGCCTCGGACAAGAACTCCGTGACCGTCTTCGGAGGACTTCGCACGAGGCCGGCAAAAAGCTGGTCCTTGACACCGCGCATCAAGTGACGCAACTTCTTGTCCTCCGTCATTCTTGAATCGGCCCGTCGGAAGAGGCGCGTCATGTCTTCGACGAACGTGGTCACAGTTTCGTTTGGCAGCTGGACGCGGGCCAGAATAGCTCGTTCAGCTCGTTCTTGGCGATCAGCACTGGCATACGTCTGCAGAAGTCTACGAGAGAATTCGGGTCACGTCGTCAGCTGTTCCTCTCGGTTTTGATACCACGTACGTGCTCCGTCTTCGAGATAGAAGTAGACACGACCCAGTTTCGCCGCGTCGTCCCACTGATTCAAGGTAGCTACGCGCTCGAAATCCGCCAACCAGTCCTCAACGTCCTCGTGCTCCGAGCCATGGAACGTCGCCGGTGCGCGTGGGCTTTCCAACGTGTAGCGGTTCGACGTCGTGCTTCCCGTGCCGGTTGCCGAGGTTTGCACCGAAGCGCTGGTCATGCTTGTCGACGTGGTGGGAGCAGTATCGTCGGCTTCCGGAGGCAATCCCCTGATTCGGCGGCTCGTCCGATGCACGGGAGTATTGACTGGCACTGGACTCGTATCGCGGCTTCCTGGGGGGGTCTGCAGCATCCGTGGGACTACCCAGCACTTCCACCAGTTTGTCACGATGCGTCACAAGTACTGGGGGATTTATTAAACCACCAGGTAGCTAGTACTAGGACGATGCGTCAGTCGTGGCTGGCTGTCGAGCAAAGAAGCACGCGATCTTCTTTTTCCTCCAGATTTAGAGCCGCTCTTGCTGTCAACCCACTACGTGCTGGCGGCAATAGATAGATAGATAGATAGATAGATAGATAGATAGATAGATAGATAGATAGATAGAAAGATAGATATATAGATAGATAGATAGATGGATAGATAGATAGATAGATAGATAGATAGATAGATAGATAGATAGATAGATAGATAGATAGATAGATAGATAGATAGATAGATAGATAGATAGATAGATAGATAGATAGATACGCTCAAAGTAACCGAAGTTTGCCGAGAAATGCTTTGGAATTAAAGGGCCACTCATCAGGCCCCATACCGAATATTGATTAGACAGTGGAAGTTGTTGGGTGCACGATGACGAACATTTTGCCACAAAAATTTTTTCAATCGGTCCATCACGAGTGGAGAAAATGGGTTTTTTGAAGCGGCGCGAGACGAGGATGAGAGAAGGCGAGCTCGAAACTCTTGCCGCTCCTCCACGTAGCCTTCGCAAGCCAAACCTCTTTCTCATCCTCTCAGGCATCCGACCAACGATCCGACCAAGAGGTCGTGTGTGCATGACGTGCTCAAACAAGTCCAACCCTCGAGCACGTGAGCGGCGTTGCTTTGTTGACCATTGTTATTTTGTTGTCTTCTGCCTGTTTCTGCGGGATGGTCTGGAAACGCGGGCTTAGACAAAGTAGAATATATGAGCACAATGAGTGCGTGAACGCATAGGAGCGTTCCACGATTGTCGTCTGCTCGATGCGCTGATCACAGGTACACGAACGCATGCGAAACACCGAGTGATTAGCCCCGCATCTCATTGCAATTCACGCAAGAAAAAAGGAAAAAAAAGATGCTCACATTCCGTGATTGCGTTTCATTATTTATCTGGAGATTTGTTATTCTCCTCAAGCAACAAATTGCAATAGCTACACATTCCGTGTTAAATAATTTTCGCCATACCACGCGCCGCTGTTTGCAACGTCAGAGCAGAGACGTTTACGTAGAGGACCAACGTCACTGCATTGCTGTGTACGTAGGGCCATTCATGCGCGCACGTCATGCCCTAATTCTCTAGGCGCGCGCCGGCAGAAGGGAGGGGGAGCAGCGTTCATCACAAAATTTGACCCATTGCCGCGGCGCGTAGCGTTGCAAATTTCGGCAGACGTGATCATGAACGCCTTGTCTACGCAGTGCGCTTGTCAGCTCACAATTGTCAAACCTGGTGAGTGGCCCTTTGAAACGGGCTCCAGCTGAAGGCAATCGCATGTTTAGCGTTGTTATCCCCTAAATCAACCTTGTTTCACTGCGTCCGTGTCGCTCGACAACTTTGAACGATCGTTTTGCAGCTAATCTGGTGCCGTGAACCATTGATCTCGCCATGAACGCAAGTATGGCACTTTATTTACACCAGCGCTACCACTGTCACTCTAAATTCTCGCATATCGTACAGTGTTTGCAAACCGTGACCAGTGATAAACGCAGCCTCTCCTTCGACAATAACCGATTCAGCCGTCCCTTTTACCATTGTTCAGTGGAATTGTCGAGTCTTTCGGTCCCGCACAAAGCAGGCGCATCTTCGACTTTTCCTATCAACTCTTGACTCACTTCTGGTGGTGGTTGCCCTCCAGGAGCCAGGGAGCGCTGCCACCCTTACAAATTACATCACTTTCCAGCAGGACGGATACACGGCGAGCGCTGCAAGCGATCAGACGCGTCTGCACCGAGATCCGGTGTTTTCCGATGCTTCAGTAGGAAGACATGCCCATAGCTCAACGTTTCTTATATGAATGGTTTCCGCAAGTCATACCGGTCCCGAGGATACAACTTTCCGATAGATATTGGTGACCATTTTCAAGTAAGCTTTTCATCTATTCACGCCACGCCGGCAAGCCCCGACACTAGACACCGAGGCCTACTGACGCTCCACTGGACGCCACTCTTGTGGCCGCCGGGACAGCAGCCAACATGGAAATCGAGCTCGATGGCGTCGAAATCTCTCTA
The DNA here is from genome assembly GCA_013436015.1 of Rhipicephalus annulatus. Classification (NCBI taxonomy): domain Eukaryota; kingdom Metazoa; phylum Arthropoda; class Arachnida; order Ixodida; family Ixodidae; genus Rhipicephalus; species Rhipicephalus annulatus. Next base: position 497,781 of record WOVY01012363.1, read on the forward strand.
GAGGAAGGGTGAGACGATTCTTGGACACCACCTCGAGGTTTCCGAGCCCAGGCGAAACGTCACCAGGCAATGAAGCAACAAGCTCATATGAACAACGCGCAAGCAAGCAAAGCCCCCCAAACTCCACTAACCCCCGGCCTCCGCCGGACCTGAAACTCCATCCCTTGCCAAGACGGCCGTCGCACAGGTACCACATCGTGGGACGCCTCAAGACACCCATCGATCTCACGCGCACATCACCCGGAGACTTGCAAAGAGCACTGCTTAAATCGGCATCTCTGTGCGACCTAGGCGCTGCCAAGTGTGACCAAATACGCATACACCCAAGGAATAACACTTTCACCGTTAGTGTGGCTACCACCGACCGAGCAATCGCGCACCAACGCATCACGTCAATCCTTCTCGGAAAAGAGTGGCAGATTGAGCTACACATGTACGCCCCGCCACCCGACGACGTGATACAAGGCATCGCTTTTTACGTCCACACGTTCCCCACTGATGATCAGACGCTGAAGGTCGTTCTAGAAAGCAACCCTCACTACGAAACAGTAGCTGGCATACGCATGAGAAAAAGGAATAATTTACTCATAACGCCGCTCGGAGACCACCTACCTTGATGACGTTTACACCGTGGAGGTCTCATCCGAGTATACCCTTTCTATCCCAAATTAGACGCATGCTTTAACTGCCGGAAGACTGGACACTGCTCCGATGTGTGCCCTCAACCCAGGCACCGACGCTGCCTGCGTTGCGGAGAAGACCACGACCCATCACTGCAAGGAACGCCACAAACATGCCAAGCACGGCATATCATCTGTCAAGGAGGACACATCACTAACAGCTCAAGATGCCAGTACCACTTCGCCAAAAAGCCTGAACCTTTTAATGCTGCACAAGCACAAAAGACGCTACAAACCGAGTCACCAGCAACGCAGCCAACCTTCAAATGACGATAGACCACCTGCCTTGGATGAGTGTAACTACCCCAAACTCGGGGCATCACACACGCCGACAAAACAAGACAGCCGATCGAAGTCACGATTTCATCAGGGTAAAGCAACCTCTCACTCCAGGTCTATATCAAGAGCCCGATGATCAAGTCACATTCGGCATGCCAATTTATCAAAAGCATCAACAAGCAACACTATTGCGGCATGGCCGCAAAGCCCAGCGTCTCCGCTTCCATCTAGTCACCCACAGCCATCAAAATCGTGCGCGTCGACGCATGACCCGCTTGTCAAGGAACTTACGCAAACAATCAGTGCGTTAAAATCTCAAATTGCGACGCAAGAAGCTCAGATCTAAACGCTGCTTGCGCATAACTGCTCTAGAAGTCAGACTGCCAAAGGCGAGCCAGTCCGTGCATGATTCAACTGCACAGCCCCAACCAGTCGCAGCAGCCAAACGTAAAGCAACGACTTCCACAGAAACGCTGCAATCCGAAGAGGACACGATGGTGAGAATTATTCAAATGATCAACGCATCCATTGCCGAAGCTCTCCGCACGACAATCCATGCCACGGTCGCCGATGCCGTTCGCGCCGCCGTATTAGAAGCCTTCCCAACCGTAGACTCACGCCTAACGAACATACATACATGATTCTCAAATATGCAAGCCAAGGTAAACAACACCGTAGCTGAATTAGAAGCACTCAGAACTGCCACAGACACCAGTTTTGCAGTAATTGAACAAAGCATGGCCAGAGCATCAGCGATCATACGCAACAGAGTGTCCTCTCACTCTTCCACCCAGCCCAGCAAACCCACAACTCCCTCACGTAATGCTCCAGCTGATACATTATACTTGACTATATGGCGGTGGAACTGCAGGGGCTTCCGTAAAAAGAAAGCCCACCAGAAGCTACTCGTACAAGAAACACAACTGCCGAATCGCCAAACGCCTCCAGACGTCATCACACTACAGGAAACAACCGCTGCTATCTCACTCCCGGGTTACGTCGCTTTCCAACTATTCACCGACCTTCACAACCAAGAATTTTCATGTACAGAAACGCTCGTCCACAAAAGCCTCACGGTGAAACAACACGTCTTAGAATTCCCGGACACCCCACACACGGTTGTTGAAATTCTTCCGCGAAAGCGCTCACATCGGTCAGCCTTTATCCCGTCGGTACGTGCAAGCCGTGCAAGCGCCGACAACTTCAACCTGCTTTTCCAGAAAACCACATCCCTATCTCGAGGCGCTCAGTTGCTTATACTGGGAGATTTCAACGCCAGGCACCCTGACTGGGGCTACCTGCAGGCAAACAAACGAGGCAAGAAGCAGTGGCAACTAAGTCAGGACCTCTGTCTCACTCTACTTAATCACCTCCAACAGTCATCAACACGCATAGGAAAGAGCGTGCTTAAAGACACGCCACCCGATCTCGCATACTGCAAGAATACTGCGCAGGCCAGATGGGAGAACACCTGTCAACTCGCTGGTAGTGACCACTACATCATTTCCATCTAGGTACAGACGTCCGCTGCCAAAAGAGTACACAAAGCACTCGCTCGAATCACGTAGTTGCCCAAATTTAGAGACGTCCGTGAAAGTGAAGCCCCGAAACGCATAACAAACCTCAAGGAATGGACAGCTTCACTAAACAACCACAAGCGATGCACAACGCGCGAAAGTAAAACAGCAGAGGAAACGCCTGCCACAGACTCTAGTCTGCTCCACATGTGGGATGCACACGCAAGTCTGCTGCGCAGGTGGCAGAAACAACGCTACAACAAGAAACTGTGTCGCCGCATACAGATCCTCTCTGAAGAAGTCGAGTGACACAGTACCTACCTCACCCTCCAACAATGGGGCCAGCTGTGCAACGGAATCAATGGACAGCTAGGCAACAAGAAGACGTGGCACGTGTTACGCCACTTACTCGATCCCGGCGAGTCGAAAACAGCAGCGCGGCACATACTTCAGCGACTTGTCCACCAACACCCCGGATCAGACGAAGATCTACTAACCGACCTGGCGGACATATACACCAACCAAGCCGACCAACCAGCGACACCACTACCACCCTATGAAGGTAAACGAAACCCAACTCTTGATGCTGACATCACAGTAGCCGAAGTGTATGCAGTTATTCTAAAGCTTCGCACAACTTCGGCACCAAGTCTAGACGGCGTCTCCAACTAAACAATCCGCAACCTTGACGCAAGGTCAATAAGTGCCCTCACTGAATATTTCAACGACTGCTGACATGCCGGCAGTGTACCAGAAGAATGGAAGCATGGAAGCACGCAAAAATAGTGTTTATACCAAAGTCAGTAAAAAAGGCAGAATTATCTAATCTTCGCCCCATCTCGTTAACTTCATGCCCTGGCAAACTTTTTGAGCACATGGTCCTGGCTCGGCTAGAAACACTTGCAAAAAAGCAAGACATTTTCCCTCCAATTATGCTCGGTTTTCGCACCCACTTATCTACTCAAGATGCGCTAGTACAAATCTACCACGATTTATTGGCCCCGCCGCGGTGGTATAGTGGCTAGGGTACTCGGCTGCTGACCCGCAGGGCGCGGGCTCGAATCCCGGCTGCGGCGGCTGCATTTCCGATGGAGGCGGAAATGTTGTAGGCCCGTGTGCTCAGATTTGGGTGTACGTTAAAGAACCCCAGGTGGTCTAAATTTCCGGAGCCCTCCACTACGGCGTCTTTCATAATCATATAGTGGTTTTGGGACGTCAAACTCCACATATCAATCAATCAACCATGATTTATTGAAAGACCCTCTACGTGCGGGCATGCGAGCAATGCTAGGCATTGACTTACGCAAGGTGTTCCGTAACGTGACACATCAAGTGATAGCCCAGCACTTGGCTTCGACAAACCCTGGGGAACGTATTTACAACTACGTGTGCTCGTTCTTACAAGACCATACCGTGAAACATTCTCTGAAGGACAGCAACGCCACAAAGCGACTTGCCCTATCCAACAAAGGCACGCCGCAGGGAGCCGTTCTTTCACCTTTCTCCTTACCTTGTAATGATTCAACTCCCACAGTTACTAGACCGCATACCCAACATCCTACACACCCTATACGCGGACGACGTGAGGGTATGGACCACTACCGGCTCCGACAAACAGATCGAGGAGGCACTGCAACGCGTCGTGAACACAGTGACCGAATACGTTGCGCGTGCGGGTCTTCAGTGCTCAGTGGAGAAATCGTAACTCATCCTTCTTCGTCCTCCTGACTACCGTAAGGTTAAACACCCGCAACTACCAGCCATCACTCTCAGGATTGCCTGATCCGAAATACCAATAGTGCAGCACATGCGCATTCTCGGCCTTCACGTACAAGCCGGCAGGACAATACCATCGCGCTAGAGAAACTTGTGGTCACCGTGACTCAGACTACACGTCTGTTAGGAAGAATCTTTGCGTGGGAACATGGTATGAATGATTATAAACTTCTCCGGCTGTTAAATGCCTTTGTAACCCCAAGAATTATTTACGCCTTACCGTACCTACGACTCCTCAAGGCTGAAAAAAAAGTCTTGGCAGCATATCTACGGAGCGAATGATGGAGAGTGGCGTGAAGCATTCGTCCGTTCATTCGTTCTTGCTTCCGTCCGTCCATGCGTCTGTCTATGTGACCGACCATCCATGCGTCTATCCGCCCGTCCGTGCGGGCGTCTGTTCGTGCGTCGGGCCCTTCGTTCATCCATGCATCCGCCCCTGCGTCCGTTCGTACGTCCATCCATGCATCTGTATGTGCGTCCGTTCGTCCATTTATTCAACACTCCAAGTACCACCATCTCGCAATTTTTATCATATATTCCCTATAAATAAGCACCGCCATCCAGCGGACATTCCAAGGACTAAAAGAAAGGTGGCACACGCTCACTTTCTTATGGATTGCGCTTCGGGTCTACTTCCCACCTTTAACCGCCTCGAGTTCATGGTATATACTAGTTCACTGTATTCATGGCACGGCGGCCCAACGCTCGTAGAACCTTTCTAAAACCAAGGAGGTTATGCCCAGCGAGTATAACGTAGCAACCTTTTCTTGTCAGATAGTGCTCAATGTACATGCCTATGGCTGCTAATGGGAAATGAGAGACAGGAGAATTCGGCTTTTACTTTATTACGGTTTGCGCTTCGTATCTACTTTCCATTTTTATACACCTCGAGTTCATTCATGGTATATACTAGTTCATTGTATTCATGACACTGCGGTTCAACGCTCGCTCACCCTTTCTAAAACTAAGGAGGTTACACCCAGTGAGTATGACGTAGCAAACCTTTCTTTTCAGATAGTGCTCAATGTACAGGCCAATGGCTGCTAGTGGGGATCACAGCGTGCACGTTAACTAAAAGCCGAAGGCTTCTGTCTCTCATTCCCCATGTACATTGAGCACTATCTTTTACTGTTCAACAACGCACAGAAGATATCTCTCACCGGCACCACCTTGGAGGTTAAAATGGTATACTTGTTACATAATACAACGGCTACCAGTGGTGTACGGGTGCCGCTATAAGGAGCTTCGCCACTGAAAAAGTTGACAGACCTATTCGCACAGTCCACAAGATTGCCTTGAGCCTCTGTCGCACCACATCGACCACGCACCTCCTCAGCCTTGGAATTCACAATAGATAGATGAGCTTGTTGAATCACACTGAACTGGCCAAATTGAACGATTGCGTGGTAGTAAAACCGGAAGATGGCTATTCCAACTTAGCGGCATTCTCTCACCATCAAGCGGACAAGACTTGGTCTCGCTACCACCCCTCAACAGACAGCGCTTCATTGTGCAGCCGTTGCCGAAGAACACGCTGGCCGGCATTCATGACGGTTGACGATCGGCCCGCGCAAGAATCCTTTACAGTACCTACGGCACCAACACTAAGGCAGCTCCCGTCGACACGGCAATATGCCCACCCCCCAAACAGACATATGCTATCAATTTCTAATCAAAAGGTACCCCAGTCGATAAAGAGCCTGCCACGATGTGTGCCGACTCCATACGCACACAGGACCCAACCGAGGCCGAAGAAGCTGCCATAGCACTCGCTGCAAAAGCCGGATTTGAAACAATTAGCAGCTCCAAATCTGCCATCACACGATTTGCCCGTGGAGCTGTTTCCCCAACCACGGCGTGAATACTCCGTCCTCTGCCCCAAGTGGCACGCAACGCCTCAGACGACACCGCTTCCAGTAGCACCGACGATGACGATCCCCGTTCAATTCAACTCATCTGGGTCCCAGCGCACGCAGGAAACCGGGGTAACGAAGCCGCCCACAGACAAGCTCGAGGACTCGTACGCCGAGCGGTGGACCAGACTTCAGACCACGATATCGAAGCAACCGAACCACTCATCACCTTTCACGACATCGCGCATTACTACAAGCTATCAAGGCAAACCTGACCACCCCCGCACCCGCAACTAAACAAAGCTCAACAAATCACTTGGCCGCGGCTTCAAACGAACTCATTTCTTTCCCCGTACATTTACAGGCGCATATACCCAGCCTTATTCCCATCTACGTGCACCCTTTGCAAGACACAGACCGCAACCTTGGACTGCTTCATCTGGGGATTCAGCAAGGATCCTTCCCCACCAAACCTCCTAGGACAGTCACCTTCAAGTGAAGCCTGAGAGAGAATCCTCGCGACTACAAGCATGGACACCCAGCTCCGGGCCATCAAACGCGCTGACGAGGTGGTGACCAGACATGGCCTGACAGCGCTCGCTATTTAGGAAACCGTCAGCTGCCTTACTAAAGTTGTTTACTACTACTACTACCCGCAGCACGCTTCTTCCTGCGTCTGTGTGCATAAATATTATACAGCCAACCTTGTCGACTTGGAACTTCGAACTGTGTATTTCCTACCTGATGGTGAAAATTTTTATGCTCAAGAAACAAGATGCGCCACTCCACGTACTTAACATATATTGTTCCCCTAGACGTAAAAATGTAACGTTCGCAGCACTCTTCAGTCACGTACTGAAGGCTGCCGGCAGGGATTTTCTGGTGATCGTAACTGATTTCAAGGCTCACAGCACACTACGGGAATATGTGGGTGATGACAAGCGTGGGCGCACGCTAGCGGAGCTTGCGTCCACGCTGGGCCTCAATCTTCACAATGATCCTGCACATCCAAAGCGGGTGGGTACCTCTATGACACGGTACACGTGTCCGGACCTTGCCTTCACCAAAAACACTAGACACACAGACTGCGCCAACAAGGAGGAAACCCTCGGCAGTGACCACCGCATACTCAACACCACCGTCACAACCAAACCAATGGCAAGACCCTATGCCCAAGCCCGCATAACCGGCTCGACAAAGTTTCGGAAAACCTACACTAATCAGGCCTCTATTCGCGAAAAAGGTTACCACGCATGGTCACAAGAATCGGTTACACATTTTCGTTTGACGGAAACTCAAGTTCAACACTCGGAAGCTACGCCGGGGGTGGACAATCACCTCCTTCACCTCTAGGAGGCGTGGCACAGCCCTGTCCGCAGATGCCGCCACCAAAAACACAATCAAAAAATCAAGTCACATTGCCGAGCTTACCGAACGAGAGGCAGAGTACGCGACCCAGCTGGCCGACTCGAATTGGGTATAAAACGATGCAACACGGCTGTTAGAAAAATGTTCAACCGGAACACTTGGCAACTCTTTCCCACCTTGATTGATCTCACGCAAACCAGAGCCGAGACACAAAAACATCTTCAACGGGCAATCCATGCCTTCGACGGAGACACCTCGAAATTAGCATGCAAACTACGCGATCAATACCCATGTGTTCAACTTGACACCAAGGGCCAGTGTAGCGTATGCAGGTTCCGAGAACGCGAAGCAGGATCAATCGTTCCAGCTCTATGATTGAAGGTGCCTCTGACTAAAATTAAGCGAGGAACGGCGCCAAGGAGAGACAAAGAAAGTAACAGTGAAATTACGTGCCAACTTTCCCGATCCGGCCTACGACGCACTTCCCAGGTACATAAACTCAATATGGCCTAGTAGGACGCCCCTTCCAATCGAATGAAAGACCACCCTGTTCACTTTCGTTCCGAAAGCCGGCAAAATCATAAACGCGGACAACCTTCGCCCCATCTCTCTCACGTCTTGTGCGTGAAAGCTGATAGAGATTTCGGTGCGAGATCGCTTGTCCGAGTTCTCGGAAAACCAACGCATATTTGCGGACAATTCGCCCGGGTTTCATCCGCACCGTTCTGCGCAGGATGTCCTGCTTCAATTATGCCACCAAATTTTATGTCCTGTCGAATACCCTCTTAATGACAAGGCAGTACTCGCCCTTGATTTGAAGGGGGCTTTCGACAACGTCACACATGCCATAATACATAAGCACCTTGAAAAAGCGCCTGACCGCTATTTCTCAACTGTTCAAGTTCCTGACAGGAAAGACGTGGGGGATGTCAGTAGACGCAATTATGGAGCTCTACAGGGCCCTGTTTCTCGGTTTCATCAGATAGAGCTTGCCCGTGCTTAGCAATACCTGCAAGACCAATGTTCGTGTTTCAGGCAGTACAAGCCCAAGCGCTGAGAGTGTGCCTCGGTCTGCCCGGATGTACGTCAACAGAAGCAACAATTGCAATTGCTGGTGACTATCCGATACAAACTCACATTGTTGTAGAAGTCCTGAGAACACACATCCGACACTTCGCACGTGCCCCCGGCCATCACCTTGCACTGTTGCCTTCAGAGAGGCGCCAAGCATCGTTCGCCAAAATTATCGTGTAATACAACGATAAACTTCCCTCGGGCTTCACTCATGCATCTAAACCATCCATACCACCTTGGTGTCTTATTCGACCCACAGTGAACATTAGTGTACCAGGGATCCGGAGGAAATCTGAGTTTTCGTCGCCCGTGCTGAAACAAATGTCTCTTCTTCTTTTGCACGAGAAATATTCAGACAGCATACATGTATACACCGACGGTTTCACAAACCTCCGGTGTTCGTCAGGGGCAGTAGTTACCCAGCAAGAGGTGTTACCATCAGCTTTAGGACTGACCACTCCACAGCATCTACAGCAGCGGAACTAGCTGCTTTGCGCGCTGCACTTTGTGTGGTCAATCGGGAACCACCGCAGCAATGGTCGATTTTCAGCGACTCAAGGGCTGCCCTACAATCTGTGCTCTCAGCACTGCGTCGCGGCCCATACGAACAGCTTGTTTTCGAAATTCGATGCCTTCTCCACACTTTACTCGAAAAAGGGCATCATGTGACGCTTCAATGGCTGCCAAGTCATTCCGGCATCATAGGGAACGAACATGCCGATACTGCCGCGCGGGCAGCCCTTGAAGGAACACGAGAAGAAGCCATACCACTTTCGAGGACTGATGCTGCCAGTAATCTTCGACGACTTGCGCGTGAAATCACGTTTTCACTATGGTGCCCACCAAGCATCGATACGAATCGTCAACACCACCTGTCCTCTTTGATGGCTCTCCGCATGCCCACTGGACTCAACCGAAGAGAAGCCACCCTACTTCATCGCTTATGGCTAGGAGTGGCATTTACAAAATCTTACTCCTTTGTCATAGGAATGGCCGACAACGCTCTCTGCGATGCCTGTCATTGCGAAGAGACGCTACACCACATCCTGTGTGACTGTCCATTGTATGAAATCCAGAGACAGTCACTGGCGTCTGCTTTTGCGCGCATCGACAACAGCCAAATGTCTGTAAACACTATTCTGTCAAGTGCCCGAGAGAAGACACTGCAACAGAAGGCGACGAAAGCTCTGTTGAAATTCCTTCGCGACACCGACTTGAACAAGCGACTGTAACAGCAATGTCACACACCGCGAAAGACAAGACTGGACAATGACTGAGTGTGTGCGCATGTGCTGCCGAATGTGCTGTTTCTATATTCCCTCTCTGCTCTCTTTCATCTCCCCCATCCCTCTCCCATGCGCAGGGTAGCAAACCGGCTGCCTATAGGCTGATTAACCTCCTTGCCTTTTTTTCCCTCTATTTTCCTTCCTTCCCAAACCAACTGTGAACACAACATTTTTCAATACATTCGACAATTCCTCTCTGACTGACAGTCATACACCCGAATACAAGATGAACAGCACGGCCCCTACCAACTAGGTAGGAGAGGCATCCCACAGGGAGCGGTCCCCCCACCTCTATTGTTTAATCTATGATATAACTCCCGGTTCAGCTGCATAATGTTGAGGGCATACAGCACGCGCTGTATGCTGACGATATTATCATATGGGCTAAACACGGCTCGATAGGAGACATAGAAGCCAACCTGCAGCAAGCGGCGGAGACCGTGGATGCCTGCGCCCGCCGCTGTGGCCACCAGTGCTCCCCGGCCAAATCAGAATTCGTGCACATACGCCCCTAGGCAAACTGCACTACCCAAATTGAATTGCCCTTACGAAGCTGGACCCATCCCAGAATACGATGAGATCAGAGCACTGGGTCTGTTTATTCATAAACATCACCGAGTCGATACAACATTGAAAAAACGGCGTAAGGTGGGGGACCAGGTGGGCCGTATGGTTCGCTTGGTTTCCAACAAGCGCGAGGGGTTACGCTGCAAAGATGCCTTGTGGCTGGCGAGTGTATTAGTAACCATTCGAGCCCTCTACTCGGCTCCTCACCTCCACCTGCGCAAGTTTGACGAGAACGCCCTTGACGTGATTCTCAGTAAGATGTACAAGCGTGCCCTCAATCTCCCAGTAACCACAGTCCAACTAGCGCCTTATAGACCTGGTGATGGTAAACACTTTCGCAAAGCTTCAGGAGGCACATTTGATTAACCAATACCCGAGACTTCCGAACACTCCGTCTGGCCACCGCCCATTAGCCCTGAATACACATCTACCAGCCAACAGAGACAGAAGAGCGCGTACGCATCCCAGAAGTCTTAAAGGTTGACCGGAAGATGGCCCTGAACGTAGGCCCTCTTCCGGCCAACATGACACGTAACGACCACAATGACAGGCGCCTTGAGCGGGCAGAGGCACTAGTGCGCCACTATGGGAACAAACACGGCATATTTTACTTGGAATGCTTCCGGCCCTCACCATGGGTAGGGTAGTACACGGCTGCAGTAACCCACCAAAATACTGTGGTGAATAGTCTCACATTCAGAGCACAGGGCATAACACGTGCGGAAAAAGTCACCATCACACTAGCTGCCGCAGACCAGGACTCGCGCATCATCATTACAGACTCGAGAGGGGCCTGCAGAAATATTCAACGTGGGTACGTCCCATACCTGGCGTATGGCATCTTAGAAAATAGTAGTTACATCGGGACCCCCACATTGCCGTAGCATCATAGAGCTCCAGCACACACGGGCCTCGAAGGCAATGAAACGGCAAACACCGCTGCCCGCACGCTCACTCTCCGGGTAACGCCTTCAGGCCTTACTGTAATGGATCTCGAATCTAATCTGGGCTTAACAGTTCGAGAAATTACTGAATTCTATCGATTCGGTCACACGACTTATCAAAAACTCTGTAAAGGCCTTAAAAAGGCACAGGAACGCTTACTCCTCCCCTTTTACACCAAAATACTGCCGTGCCCTACAGTTTTTCAAATATCGTGATCCTGCGTGTACAGGAAAATACCCGCACTATGCGGAGAAGTTCTCTGACATCTTTTAAATGGACATGCCAAATCCGCACCTCACTCCAAAACCGAACCCCTCCCGGGAAGACTGGGAGGCAACCTTGCTCAGCTATTCCGATCTAGCGAGCCAGAAGGCCCTGGTCAACCAAGCTCGAGTCGCGTTGGCTGCCAGTGGACTCCTGTAACGAGGAGCCCACCTTGAGTGTGTGAGGGATGGCCCACACCAGGCCATCTCCCTCCTACTTCCTGTATATATATGTATTTAAGTTTCTCTCTCTCTCTCTGTCTTCCACAACACATCTCTATGTTTAGTGTTAGGCACACCAGAGGCCCGGAGGCCGCCTTATTCTCGAGACGCACATGCTTTCGGGTAGTGTCCATCACCTCTCGACCCACCATTTTGAAACGCTCTCCACGTGACTTACAGGGGCTGGAAGTGGAAATAACAACCGGAGGGGTCACTTTACTGCGCTGCCAGTGGTTACAAGTGGCTTTCACGAAGGCGTCCTATTTTCGCATAAAAATGGCGGATACCTGCTGATGTGACTCGTGCAATGCTGATAACACTATAGATGGAACATCTATTGTGTTCTTGTGATTTTTTTCACAGCGAACGCAATGAGCTAGCCACTCGGAACACTGAAAAATCTAAATGACATATGTTTTTCGTTAAACAACATCTAACAAACAAGCCAGGTTTTACAGGCTACTTCTTCCATACAGCTTCCCGATACAGCTTCCCATACAGCTTCCATATTATAGCTTCCCCGATTCGCGTTACAGCCACAACGGCGACTTTAATTGATTTATTTTAAAGAATGCTGGTATATAGTACATCATGATACGAATAATGTTACGATTAGTGATCATTCGCAAAGTTATATGATTACTAATGTACAAAATAAACAAAACACCCAGAAAAAAAAGATATTTACTTTCAGGATACAAATGCACGATTGCTTTCGTGTTTTCATGAAGAAGTAATGTTGTAAAGCTGGAATTACATACTGTTTTCTTCTTCACCTGAAAAAGCTTATGACCACTTTATTGATGCCTTGTGCTTAGTATATCATAGACATTTACCTTCATCATCATCATCATCATCCTCAGCCTTGATTGGGTCCACTGCTGGACAAAGGCCTTTCCCATGTTCCACCAGTTAACTCGGTCCTGTGCTTGCTGCTGCTAATATATACCCACAAACTTCTTAATCTCATCTGCCCGCCTAAGCTTCTGTCTCCCCCTAACCCGCTTGCCTCCTCTGTGAATCCAGTTAGTTACCCTTAATGACGAGCGGTTATCCTATCTACGCACTACATGCCTAGCCCATGTCCATTTTCTCTCCCTAAACAACTACGGTATCCTTTATCTCCCTTCGTTCCCTAATTCACTCTGCTCTATTCTTGTCTCTTAAGGTTACACCTACCATTTTTCTTTCCATCGCTCGCCGGGTCGTCCTCAATTTAAGCGGAACCCTCTTTGTAACTCTCCAGGTTTTTGCTCCGTAGCTAAGTTTTGGCAAGATAAAGCAGTTATATGCCTTCCTCTTCAGGGGTAGTGGCAATCTATCTGTGATAATTTGAGAGTGCTTGCCAAATGTGCTCCACCCGATTATTATTCTTCTAGTTACTTCAATCTCGTCGTTTGGCTCCGTGGTTATTACCTGCCCTAAGTAGGCATCATCTTTTACAACTTGAAGGGCACTATTACCTATCTCGAAGCGCTGCTCTCTTCTGAGGTTGTTGTGCATTACCTTCGTTTTCTGCAGAATAATTTTCAATACCCACCTTTCTGCTGTCCTTGTCTAACTCCTTAATCGTGAGTTGCCATTCATCCCCTGATTTACTCAGCAACGCAATATCATTGGCGAAGCGCAGGTTACTAAGGTACTCTTTATAAACTCTTATCCCTAACTGTACCCACTCTAGGCCTTTGAAAACCTCCTGTAAGCACGCGGTAAAAAGCATTCGAGAGATTGTATTGCCTGCCTTGAACCCTTCTTAATTGGTATTCTGTTGCTTTCTTTATGAAGCACTATGGTAACAGTTGATCCCCTGTAGATTTCTTCCAGGATATATGCTTCATCGACGCCCTGATTCCGCAGTGTCTGCATGACTGCTGATATTTTTGCTGAATTAAACGCCTTCTCGTTATCAGTGAAGGCTATGTATAGCGATTGGCTGTATTCTCAGCATTTCTCTATTACCTGACTGATAGTATGAATGTGGTCGATTGTTGACTAGTCTGCTCGAAATCCTGTTTGTTCTTTTGGTTGATTGGATTACAATGTTTTCCTAACTCTGTTAGCAATTACCTTTGTATGTAGCCTGTATACCACGGAGAGCAAGCAGATCAGCCTGTTTTTCTGGCTGATCTGCTTGTCAACTTCTTGTCTTGGAGCTTGTCAACTCCTTTCTTGTGTATTAGTATCATAACATTCACCTTATAAACAAGCAAAAAAATGAGCTCTCAAACGATCGAGTTTCTTTATGGTAATTCTAATGAGTAAGACAAATAACGCATTGTATCATTTATTCGCGTGTATTCGTGACCCTCGTGTGTTGAGGAGTTTAAAACATTTCGTATTCACTTGAATAAGTTGCTTAAACGGGTTAAACGTTACTACTACTACACAATGTTTCGTGGCATTGTGGATGTATTGCAGATGCAGTATAAGCTGCATTTTGTTCGGTAATAATCACGGTCCACCTCTACAGCTGATGAGCTTAAGGGAGAAAGCGAGAGCTTTGAAAATTAAGCCCTACAAAATAAATTCAGTCAATATCTTTTATCACTGGCTGAAAGCATTCATCATTAGGATGTGATTACGTATTTACCCAACCCCTCACACATTCATGGTATCTGTACGAAACAGATAGTAATAAAATTTTAAACGTGTTTAACAAATTCAGGTGAACCAAAAGTGAGGTTGTGAATGTACTAAAATCTCAACCAACCTTTCGTGTCATAGACCTGACCACACCTTGCCTCACTGACATTTACAACATGGAAATAACGTCTCACATTTTTCCTCAACTGATTAAAGTTGCAAAGGTAGCTGGCGCAAAAAGGCAGTGAAAAGGATAACTCAGGCAAATATAACCGGTATAAATTCTTCTTTTGTTTTGTAAACGTTTAGAGAAAACCATTCTTCTCAGAACGAACTGTTTCTTTGACAAGTATTCCGTAATAATTTCGTCACAACACGGGCTTGGATAAGGCTTTTCGACTGAAAGTGCTCTTCTTAAGCAAAAAGAAATAATTTTGAACAGCATTGAGGCTTTAGGAAACTAACAGTGGGAGTATTTTAAGATTTCTCGAAAGCGTCTGACAAAATAAATCATTCAACCCTACTAGATAAGTAAAAGTGTTACGGCATATGCGTTATTGCATTACGGCATACGCGTGATTGTTTTAGATTTAATTAGAAGTCGCATAACAGAAGGCAATGCGTATCAGTAAATGGACATTACTTTTTGTTAAAGCCTTTTAGGCAGGGTGTGCTTCAGAGCAGCATACTAGGCTAACTTTTATTTCTGACATGCGTAAATGATATCGTGAGTGTTAGGGATTCAATTAGCTACATTATTCACCCTGATGACACCAGTATATTTTTAAGAACAAAGGATGACGAGCTTATACATTTGGCAAACTATGTACTAAAAAAAGTTTATAAGTGGTCGGTAAAAAACTCACATCAGCTCGATTGCTCTAAGGCAAAAGCAGTGCTTTATTGCAAAAAATCCACGCCTTGCAATCTCACAAAGTCTCTTAATATAAATGACTCAAAAGCAGTGTTCTGCCCACCGGATAAAGCATCAGTAGATATTTTTTATGACTTCGTTATTTGGGACCACGACACCAACTACTTAAAACCTAAGCTTTCCAAAGCCACGAGTAATGCTGCGCAGATGCCAGACGTTGCTACCAATACAACAAAACTTAGTATGTATATTGCACTATTTGCTTTCGCATTTGTGCTATTGCCACCTCTTTTTTCTCAAACAGCACAAAACAATCATTAGCATCACCTAGTCACACTGCAGAAGCAAGCGTTAAGGGCTATTGGTAATGTACATTACGCTGAATATACGCGATATCTGTTCTTAAAGTTAAAAATTATCCGAGTTGACCACTTCTATGAGTATTAGTTTATGAGTTATTTTAAACACTAAACGACTAAGAGCAGTACTCATTCAAGAAACATCGGAAACTTGTCAATCAGCCCATCATCTCGCTTAAACCAACACAACGAACATTAAGCAGTTCCGCGACCACGCGCAAACTACGTTTTTCAAACATTCTCCTACTGCCTTCCTTAACACTAAGCAAATATAAACTATCTGATGGCCACATACGTCATGTTTCTAATGA
Organism: Rhipicephalus annulatus; assembly: GCA_013436015.1. Lineage (NCBI taxonomy): Eukaryota > Metazoa > Arthropoda > Arachnida > Ixodida > Ixodidae > Rhipicephalus > Rhipicephalus annulatus. The sequence goes on from WOVY01012363.1 coordinate 513,738, forward strand.
GACATTGTGTCACCCAATCTAACGAATGCCAAGACAGTTTTTCTGTTTGTTGAAAATGTGTGTTTCTTACTGAATAATATTTGCGAAGCCTTCCTTTGCGAACTTCGGCGACTTTAAGCGAATCTATCTACCTAGCCGCTTACGTTTGGGTGCTCTCGTGGTCACCCCCTTAAGTTGACGTGAACCAAAATTAGCAAGGGGGTCAGAATGGTGCTCAGCACAAATATGACGTGCTGATCAAGACATGAATAATCTCACAATCCTAGCACAGTACGTCGTCAAATACTTCTCACCAGATAGTGGTACATACCCACGGGCGGGTATGCGCCACTGGTATGTGGGTATGTGCCACAGGTGATTAAAACTTAGTATTTACCCATGAACACACAGAGGCAATATTAACGCGTGAGCGTTATGCACAAACCCGACACCAGTAGCATCGACCCAACGAAGGCGTAGAATAAATTTCAGTGTTAAGCAAAATCTGACAAAGGTGATTCAATGGAACGCTAGGGCACACTCGTCTACTCAATCTTTTCCAAACAAATAAAAACTACATTGTGACCTTGTATCCGCTTCGGCCCTTTTGTGAACTGTATTTATGTATTTAATGAAAGCATGCTATCACCCTATGATGCGCATTAATCCCTAAGCTTGGCACAGCAAGTCTTCTGTGTTCTACACACGACATTTCAAAAAACAGCCACGATCCGTGTACGAACCTCTCACGCAAGTGCCGGCGAGTTAGTTGAGTGATTTCTAAGCCAGGTGTCATAGACTAGCCATCTTTTACCTTTCTCTGCAAATAACTACCCCAAATGACCCGTCGACCTCGCCATCCATTCGTAAGTCAAGCTCAAGGCCACGAGGTCTTTGTAGGTGCAGTTGTGTTCGTCACCATACGTTCACCATCAGGGATATCTAAGTACGTACAATGTTGACTGTTAAACGGCTGACTCTGATCTGGTGGGACGTGGTGGCAATGCGTTCACCATTAGGGATATCCAAGTACGTACAATTTTGACTGTAAATGGCTGACATTTATATGGTGGGACGTAGTTTCGCCACCCCTTTGTCACTTTTTTTTTAAATTAAGGCTTGTTAAACAGGTTTTGCATTGTAAATGAACGTAGCAATGCCGAAAAGAAACCTACATATGCGTTCATCGTCTCGGTGAACAAGGTATAGCAAATCTAATAGTACCACATGTTAACTCTTTCATTTAATACGGATGTTTGTAACCATATACCTGCCCTTTAAGCTTTACTGCGTGGACAAAGGCGCAGAAACTTTTGTTTCATCTAATGAGACGATTGAGGCGATTATGTTTTTAGGGCCAATGCATTGATGTGAATGTTAAGCTGCTGTCATCATGAAAAAAGGTAAAAAAAGCTACTAGGCTTTTATTTTCTGTCAAAATACCTTATTGTTCACCACTACGTTACTGAACACATCAGGTCGACCGACTGCATTCAGTTTCTGGCGCAAATAAGGCCAGAAACGCGCCTCATTTGCGCACATTGAATAAACATGACACCGGCAGCATCGACGCCCCTCTACCCACGCCTCGTTTACTTTTATGGGTGCGGCCAAACATGCTTTCTGGCTCGCACGTACAGGTGGGCGCGATGGGGGATTTCGTATACGTGATTGGATTTCGTGATCGTACGCAGGTGGGCCTGGCATGCTTCTCAACGCTGTGTATTCTTTCTAGTTCGGGCGAGTCAATTCACGCATCCAGACACAACGACGTGTGTTTAGTATTAACAGTATCGTGCGCGGAGTAGTGTGCGCTGCCAAAATTATCTAAATAGCAGGATTACCACGCTACAACATTACGTCATTGCTGTTAGAGTTTCACAAGAGGTGGCAAACACACCGGCTCCCTAACCTGCAAACGTCGATTTTAGCCTAAAGATACTTGAAAATGAAAACTTTTTCTTCGTAGATGCTGGAGTCAGTGAAACGTTTTCTCTCGTAGAAATAATACGCATTGACGCGACGTATCTACTAATTTGCACCTCGTTTCAACTATAATTTCATTACAGTTTTTATGAATAACGCCTTTGAGACAAATTCCGTTGAATTTACTTTAGAATTGGCACATTTGAACTCCTTTGAGCAAAGTGAGTGTATGCAACTAAAACATGACACGGTGTGCAAAATATCTTTAAGTGTATTTCAAAAGGACAGACTGCAGTTGAATACCCCCCCCCCTTTTTTTTCTGCTGGTGGTTCTAGGTGTAGACACTATGCAAATATGTGCACTTATATTCCTTAAAGCACATTTGTACACAATCCTAAGAGCTGTAGTTATATTCCAAAAAAGCAGATTTTTCTATCATACAGACAGCAGATTGCACTATACAAATTAACAATGTTTTATATCTCTTTCCATCGTCCGGTCGTCGTTCGCTTCATCTGATAAAATGGGCACCAATCACTCCGCTATAACATTCGCTTTGTTCACATATGTGAAAATGCAGCTCGGGTGATGTTTCACTTCCTTCGATAAAATAATCAATTCTGCGACCATAAATCCACTTTCAAGGTGACGAGCAAGTGCCCAAAAAACACTTATTTAAGGGAGAAAACAGTGGGTGGATGTATTCAGTAGATGAAAAAAAATGAATATTAACTAACATCATTTCCTCCTCACATTTAAAATCATTTTTTTTACCTTGGCATCAGCGCTTATGCGCATTCAGATCAGAAGCTCTCAAATCTAAAAGATTTTTAATTGACTATAGCTTACAAATAAGGGCAGTGTAGCGTTTTTGAGCGATAAGTTGTTCATTGTGCTTGAGTGCTTTATACTAAGCTGCAGCTGTATACGCTGTACTGAATTCATGCATGGGTGACACCGACTTTCAATGAAAACACGCTCGCTTGTTTTACTAATTTACTAATATTTTCTTGTGAAAGCTGTCTCTGTTTCAAAACTCAATCTGCGGCCTTTCACACACACACAAAGAAAGATCACAGATTCGATTCGGCAGCTTCAATTTAAAGACACGATTTCAGCTAAATCCACAGCATTCAATGCACCCGATGGGATAAGAGTATTTTGCTTTAAGAGGACAACTTAGATTCCGTGGCCATCATCAACAAACCTTATTTATTTCCAGAAAGATCACCCTCCCCTTTCAGGTGTGTGTGTTGTGGGGTGGGGACCAAACCTAGACTACGGCCATGATCCTGTGGGCCTTGGCGGCTTCTTTGGCCTTCGGTATTAGGTGGGCTTGTAATTGAGAATCAGAGCTGAGGAGCGTGGCATTACTTCCACTCCCGTCTGGAAATTCGCCTCTCATGGGGGTTTGCGGGCATGCCCATAAAATGTGGCTTAAGTCCGCCCTGTTTGTTCCAAAAATATTTTATTTAGGCTATGCTATCAACTGTAAAACAAACCAGAAACCTAACAAACGAAAAAGATAAATTTTAAAACGGCGTTCTTGAGCAGTAAAACTTGAGCGTGAACTTGAATATGTAGCTTATGTCAAGTGCCCTAGTGGTTGCGAAGCTTTGGCGATCAAAATGTGCATGATGTGCAAACTTGACATACGAAGGTTGCGGATACAAGCGGAGTATTGAGTGTATTAGTTGTGAGCATCCTTCATTTGAGAACATAGGTAATTATTTACTACAGAAGAAATTACAGCTGTAGACTAGGTCTCGTACAATTAAGATTTTTTGTTGTCTATGTGGCCATTGCAATGGAGTGGAGCACCTTACAATGTTATATTACTCCCAAACTTTGTTCGAATAATTGTGATTTTCAGAACAATACCACTGAATACCCACGAAAAAAGCAATAACTAGAGCAAAATAATGAACCGTTTGGTTCTGCTAGGTATAAGTAACGAGAAGAGTTAAGTACTGAATGTTGAGTAAACAAAGGCCATTAACGAGGGATGTTTTTACGCATGAATGTTGGGATGAGTAATGTGTTGATGTACGCCATGTTGTACCGGGATATATTTAGAAATAATATCACTCAGAATACTTCTCTTTGTACATTATTCCAATACCTAACTATGCATAAATCCAGCAAGTGTTATGACAATATGCAAATTATTTAACTATAGAGAACACTCATTTGTGTCTAGAGAAATTTATTCTCACAGACAGTGAACATCAATTACAATTCAACAGAACATTGCGACAGAACACAACATCCACAGACACACCAAAAGTTGTTACAAAAAGATATGTTTACATAAGTACACGGAACACAACATACACTCATTTCTTAATTCAAGCGCCCATCTAAAGGTGGTATTATCCGCTGACAGTACGATACTCCGTCTCCTAAAGACTTAAACTTGTACCCTGTGTTCCACTCTATTTCATATCATCATCATCATCATCATCATCATCAGCCTGACTACGTCCACTGCAGGACAAAGGCCACTCCCATGTTCCGCCAGTTAACCCGGTCCTGTGCTTGCTGCTGCCAATTTATACCCGCAAACTTCTTAATCTCATCTGCCCACCTAACCTTCTGTCTCCCCCTAACCCGCTTGCCTTCTCTGGGAATCCAGTTCGTTACCCTTAACGACCAGCGATTATCCTGTCTACGCGCTACATGCCCAGCCCATGTCCATTTCTTTTTCTTGATTTCAGCTATGATATCCTTAACCCCCGTTTGTTCCCTAATCTACTCTGCTCTCATCTTGTCTCTTATGTTTACACCTCCCATTTTTCTTTCCATTGCTCGCTGCATCGTCCTCAATTTAAGCTGAACCCTCTTTGTAAGTCTCCAAGTCTCTGCTCCGTAGCTAAGTACCGGCAAGATACAGCTGTTATATACCTTTCTCTTGAGGGATAGTGGCAATTTACCTGCCATAATTTGAGAGTGCTTGCCAAATGTGCTCCACCCCATTCTTATTCTTCTAGTTACTTCAATCTCGTGGTTCGGCTCCGCGGTTATGACCTGCCCTAAGTAGACATAGTCTTTTACAACTTGAAGTGCATTATTACCTATCTCGAAGCGCTGCTCTTTTCCGAGGTTATTGTACGTTACTTTCGTTTTCTGCAGATTCATTTTAAGACCCACCTTTCTGCTCTCCTTGTCTAACTCCGTAATCATGAGTTGCACTTCGTCCCCTGAGTTACTCAGCAATGCAATGTCATCGGCGAAGCGCAGGTTACTAAGGTACTCTCCATTTACTCTTATCCCTAGCTGTTCCCATCCTAGGCTTCTGAAAGCCTCCTGTAAGCACGCGGTAAATAGCATTGGGGAGATTGTGTACCCCTGCTTTACACCCTTCTTGATTGGTATTCTGTTCCTTTCTTTATGAAGCACTATGGTAGCAGTTGATCCCCTGTAGATTTCTGCCAGGATGTTTATGTATACTTCATTGACGCCCTGATTCCGTATTGTGTGTATGACGGCTGATATTTCTACTAAATCAAACGCCTTCTCGTAATCTATGAAGGCTATGTATAGTGGTTGGTTATATTCTGAGCATTTCTCTATTACCTGATTGATAGTATGAATGTGGTCGATTGTTGAGTAGCCTGTTCGAAGTCCTGCTTGTTCCTTTTGTTGATTGAATTCTAATGTTTTCTTTACTCTGTTAGCAATTACCTTTGTAAATAGCTTGTATACTACAGAGAGCAAGCTAATCGGCCTGTAATTCTTCAAGTCCTTTTCATCTCCTTTCTTATGTATTAAGATGATGTTAGCGTTCTTCCAAGACTCTGGTACTCTTCCCGTCAGGAGACACCTCGTAAACAGGGTGGCTAGTTTTTCTAACACAATCTGTCCTCCATCTTTCAGCAGATCTGATGTTACCTGATCCTCACCAGCAGCTTTGCCTCTTTGCATGCTCTCCAAAGCTTTTCTGACTTCTTCTATCATTACTGGTGGGGTGTCATCTGGGTTACTGCTAGTTCTTATAGTATTAAAGTCGTGGCTGTCCCTGCTACTGTACAGATCTCTGTAAAACTCCTCCGCTATTTCAACTATCCTATCCATAATGGTAGTTATTTTGCCCTCTTTGTCCCTTAGTGCATACATCCGATTTTTGCCCATCCCAAGTTTTCTCTTCACTGCTTTGACGCTTCCTCCGTTTTTCAGAGCGTGTTCAATTCTCTCCATGTTATACCTTCTTGCATCGGATACCTTACGCCTACTAATCAACTTCGAAAGCTCTGCCAGTTCTATTTTGTCTGTTGTATTTGAGACTTTCATGATTTGGCGCTTCCTAATGAGATTCTTCGTTTCCTGGGAAAGCTTGCCAGTGTCCTGTCTAACTACCCTGCCTCCAACTTCCACTGCACACTCCGTAGTGATACTCGTCAGATTATTATTCATTGTATCTAAGCTAAGGTTGGTTTCCTCGCTAAGAGCCGAGTACCTGTTCTGAAGCAAGACTCTGAATACCTGTACTTTCCCTCTCAATGCTAGCTCATTGATTGGCTTCTTGCGTATTAGTTTCTGTCGTTCCTTTCTCAAGCCTAGGCGAATTCGAGACCGTACCATTCTATGGTCACTGCATCGTACCTTGCCAACCACTTCCACATCCTGCGTGATGCCTGGGTGTGCACTCATTATAAAGTCTATTTCGTTCTTATTTTCGCCATTAGGGCTCCTCCATGTCCACTTGCGGTTTCCTCGTTTTCGGTAGAAGGTATTTAAAATCCGTAAGTTATTGCTTTCTGCGAATTCTACTAGTAGCTCTCCTCTTGCGTTTCTAGTACCGATGCCATTATCTCCTACTGCCTGGTCTCCAGCCTGCTTCTTCCCTACCTTTGCATTAAAGTCTCCCATCAGTATTGTATACTGTGTTTTTACCTTACTCATTGCCGATTCCAGATCTTCATAGAAGCTTTCAACTGAAGCGTCATCATGGCTGGATGTAGGCGCGTAGGCCTGTACCGCCTTCATCTTGTATCTCTTATTCAGTTTAATTACGATGCCTGCCACCCTTTCTAGATAAGGTTCTAGCGTCAAACGTTGCCAAGTTCAGGTTCCAATGGCGGCTTGTCCGGATCCAGAGATTCTTAGCACCCTCTGCTGCGTTGCAGATCTGACCGCCGCCGTGGTCAGTTGCTTCGCAGCTGCTGGGGATCGAGGGCCGTGAGTTATTTGACGTATGCATGTGGGAGGTAGCGGCAAGATACTGCACCAGGGTGGCCAATCCTTCTCTGGTGAGGAAGTGCGTTCCCGGTGGTGGTTACCAGTGAGGCCGCACCCCAGGTCTCGTAATGCAGTTCCATCACCATGCGGATTTTTTTTTCCGGTTGGGAACTGCGCGGCACCGGGATTTGAACCACGGACCTTTTGCATGCGAGGCGGATGCTCTAGTCACTACGCCATCGCTGCTGATATAGCACTATGACTGCATAGTGCTAAAATAGGCAAAGTTTTATTTTAATGTACACAGGTGCTTGTTACAATAGTTGTTTGCAAAAATAATTAGCTAATAACCGAAAATAAGCAGCTCACTCATATCTATTACTACATTATATAGTAGGTACACATATATTCACTTTGTGCTGTGGGCGAGAACTATTCGAAAACATACAGTGCGCTTCAGGGAGCCATGGCACAGCCTAGAATGGACACTTGCTTGATTTTTACATGACAGTAATTAGTAAATAGTCTACAATAGGAATTTGATAGTTGTGGTATTTCTCACTTCATTTTCAATTTTCAGTGAAAATGATGTCATCCCTCATTAGAGTGCATAAGTTTTTGGCATGTACAGAATTAGTTATGAGCTTCTCGGATAACACAAACTTTCATCCTAAAGGTAGGATCCCTGCTTTAGCTGTCTTGTCCATAAACCCTGGTCCAATTTTTATATTTGGTCATCGAATCACAACCTGTAGTTATTTTAACACATGACTGCCTCAGCAGTAAACACAGTCTTGCATATGTTGCCTAATTGATCTAGTCATTTATGTTTTAAAAGGACTTCAAACATATCTGCTGAAACACTCTACATGTTGGACATGGTACAGGTAACTAAAAGTTCTCGGTGTGTTGCTGAAGCCAACATTTGAATAAGTTTGCTTTTCAAAATCTTGGCTCCAGCGCCAGCTCATGCTCCAAGGATCCTCCCATGAACTTCTACTTTATTTAAATTCAGAAGTAACGGGCATGAGACAGTCTTAAGCTGAATTTTAAGAATGTGTTAGTGTGTGTCAGTAGACGCGGCACATCACTCACGAGAGATGCATTTCTAGACTTGTTCATTCGCAAGTACGCAAAATTAAGCAATTCTGTTTATTAGTGTATTAAGCGGAGAAAATTTAAATTCGTTTGTGAGGTGATGTTTCCAAATTAATCTTTTTAGTGATTAGGCTTAATTTTGATCACGATATAGCTCCGGAACTATTACACCTGTCCTGATAAAACCTGAGCGGCGACAGGTCTGTTACTAGGGCTTTGCCCTGTATGAGTTAGAAGTTTCCCGGTAGGTTATTACCAAAGTTGAAATCAATCGTAAGGGAAAAAAAAGTGGTCCGAGGCTTTGATATGACGGGCATACCTTTTGCCCGAGCAGTGAGCCACCCTCCTTCTCTGAGCGAGGGCGAGGAAAGACGCGGGCGCCTCACGTTTTTTAGCGTTTCTCTTGAACTTCTTTCTAACTGCATACCTTTATTTGGCTAAAGCTATCGAAATACTTTTTTCACAAGAAGAAGCGGATTGTTATGTTCTAAAGGTAGGTTTTAGCGGTGTGTCAGTCAAGTTTGTGGTTATTTTTATAAAAATGTTTTAATGAAATGAGATTTCTGCTGATTACCCTCTTAATTAAGCGTCTAGAAAGTACAGAGTTGGGCCTCCGGTTAGCCTATGGGGTGCTGTTTATTAATATATTAAGCGGACAAAATTTAAATTCGTTTGTGAGGTGATGTTACCAAATTAATCTTTTTAGTGATTAGGCTTAATTTTGGTCACAAAATAGTTCCAGTACTATTACTCCTGTCCTGATGAAACTTGAGTGGCGACAGCTCTACAACTGGGGCTTTGCACTGTATGAGTTAGAAGTTTCTCGGTAGGTTATTACCAAAGTTAAAAGCAATCGTAAGGGGAAAAAACACGTGGTCCAAGACTTCGATCTGACGGGCGTACCTTTCTCCTAAGCAGTGAGCCACCCTCCTCCTGAGCGAGGGCGAGGGAAGACGCGGGCGCTACACGTTTATTAGCGGTTCTCGTTAAATTCTTTCTAACTCTGTATCTTCCGGTTACCTTAAGCTATCAGAAATATTTTTACACGGAAAAAACCGGACTGTTGTGTTCTAAAAGAAGATATTAGCTATTTTTCGGTAGGGTTTGTAGCTCTTTTTGAAATTTGTTTTAATGAATTGAGCTTTTTTGCTGATTACCACCTTAATTAAGGGCCTAGAGTGTACGGAATCAGGCCTCCTGGTAGCCTATGGGGTGCTGCTTATTATTATAATTAAGCGGACGAAATTGAAATGCGTTTGCAAGGTGATATTACCAATTTAATCGTTTTAGTGATTAGGCTTAATTTTGATTGCGGAAGAACTCTGGAACTATTAAACCTAGCCTGATCAAACTTCAGCAGCTTCAGGTCTACCCTAAAGACTTTCAACTTTATAAGAAGTTTCTCGGTAGAATATGAACGAAGCTACAAGCGATCATGAAAAACACGTGGTCCGACTGTTGTTGTTTTCACAGATTCACACTGTTTTCTGCTCCTAAAATTTGACATTTTTGTTTGTAATAGCAGTATTTGTAGCGGTTGAACTCCTGGTACTTTCACGAACAAATAGACACCACTCTGACCCTCTTAGAACCAAAATTGCTAAAGTTATAGGTAGATATGTGCAGAGCTCACTTACCCGTGCTGCCGAACGCAATTCGGGGGGGGGGGGGAGTGGTCTATTTAACTGCGGTTAAAGCGGAAGTGGAGGAGCAAAATAAAACAAACAAACAACAAATGTTTCAAGCTCGGAGTGGTGAGAAAGTTCGTCCTCACCGTCTTTTATGAGCTATAATGCTGGTGAGCAATTTTGCACCTACGAAGGGCAAAAGAAGGTGAGAGAACCAGATGATCAAGACATCCTGCATGTGACGCAGGGTCGCCACTGTTTTCAGTAGTAAGGTCCCTAAGAGCATCAAGAATGCATAAGAAAAGAATACAGTATTGGCCGCGAGATGGAGCACAGTCACCGCGTCGGCAACTGGCCGAAATGGTGAAGTGTTTATGGCTCCTTGCGTCATCTGCTAGCTACGTCGTGTTTCTATGTGTGTATATGTCATGCGCGTTCTCAAAGTGTAGTTTGTCCGGTCATGTAAGCGCAATTTTAACTGTCTCTACGTTTGCCTGAAACAACGTACAAAAACATTTAGCCTTGCTCAGCTGCTAATGCTTTGTATTAAGATCGGCGAGTGCAACTTTCCAGAGTGCTGTTTATTGTCGTCGTACCCTTCATTCACTAGAATAATTTCATAGTGGGTGCCACTTTCTGTTTGGAGCACTTTGCAAAATGCTCTCGGAATCCTCCTAGACATGACGACTGTTAAATGCTGTGTGACTGCAGTGTTTTATGGTCACTCGGTTGCAAAACACACACACACACACAAACACACACACACACACACACGCACACACAGGCTCTACACTCTAAGGCAAAGGGTGTTAAAAGAGTGTGTGGTTCATCCTTTTCGGGACTAATGGGCCTTCCACAACAAATATTCCCTTTAAGGACGAACGGCACCGGGTCCAGCAGTTAGTTCCCATAGATGAGCTCAAGGGATTAACATTTAGTCCTCACATTTACACCCTGGGAAGTAATCGTTATACCCACAATTCACCTTAAAGAACTAACATTTAGTCCTCACAATTGCATCTTATAGGGCAACTGTTATTCCCCACATTTACACCTTATCGGGCAACCGTTAGACCCCACAGTTTCACCTCGCCGGACAAACGGTTGATCCATTCAAATACTCCTATAGGATAAACTTTTTATCCCCAGTTCAAACATTGTTTTCTATTTATTTTTCGTCGGGCCTAATAAGTTTTTCGCCTTTTTCTACGCAGTGAGCAACAAATTGCGTAGAAAAGAACACGCGAAAAAGTAGTTAGCCACCCATGTTTAACTCCTTTCGCAGTCACAGCCACAGCAAAAGGGAAAAGTGAAACGTCGAAATTTTTTTATTTTTTTATATACACATCAAGTTTCTCCATTCTGTTAAGTGAATTCATAGTGAAGTGTACGAGTCCACTCTCGTTGTCACATCTTGTTCACTCCTTGTAAAGCTCCTCCGACGGAAGCGATTGATGACAGGCATTGCAGACGCCAGCGCACGCAGCCTTCTGCCTGTTGTGTTCTCTTGGCTGTACGTACAATAAGAAAGTAAAAACAGTTATACACACGTGACAGAAGATGAAGGTGCACGCATATTACAAGTACGTGCAAGTTAATACAAAAACATGCGTGTAAAATATGACACACAAATAGCTTTACCTTTACACCTCGCACAGTCCTTCTGAAGCTGCTCTGACGAAAGAGATCGATGACAGGCATCGCAGACGCCAGCACACACAGCCTTCAGCACGGTGTGCCCATGGCTGCACAATAAGTATGTAAAATAGTGAGTCACACGTGACAGATGATGAATACGAATGCATATAAGAAATACGTGCAAGGTGATATAAAAACACACGTGAGATATGACATGCTAATCATTTCATCGTGATGTCACACATCGTCAAAGACTTATTTCGATCCCCGTAGCGTAACAGCTTAGAAGCGGCAACCGCAGCCACAACTCTCGAACCACCGTGCCGCTAACAAGACGGCGAGTCCTAAGCGAGTGACGACGTTCAGCTCGAGCAAGCGAGCGCGAGACCAAACACGGCACTGCATGCGGAGTGTCTGCCACCAGCGAACTTTGAACAGGAGAGAGAGCGTACACTTGGCCGCCGCCACGACCAGCGCCGAGCTGGTTTGAAGCTAGCGCCAAGAAATCGACGGTAATGCAGCCATTTTCCACAAATTCGAGTGAATACAGCGCGCAAACACGAGTCCACCACCGCGGCCAACGAACGGCGCCGAGCTGCTTGCGACCGACTGATGGGAAAGACAACTGTAATGGCGATCAATTTTCACTGAGCTCCGACGCTGGCGAAAGCCCCGCCAGCCCGTGCTGGTGCACTTACGGTGCGCGAAACACTACAACCAAGCTCGTGACGGGAACCCGAAACGTGTTTTTGACGCCACCCAACACAGCGACGAGGTCTCAGCCCAATATTGTCAGCCGGGAGCTCATCGCGGCGGCGAAGACAGGCGAGCACTCGATGAGCGACCATACGGGAGGCCGACGGCAATGGCGGCCAATTTCCAGGTGGTCGCAAGGCACAGGCCAACTACAGACGCCTAAGCTGACCTTCGCGGTGCATTTAGCGCGTGGGATATACAACACGACCGAGCCCGTTGCCGGCAAGTGCGAGCCGTATTGAACACGCTACAAGTGGAGTAGAATTAAGAATGATAACCTACTTGCCTTAATTAGAATCCAGTGCTGTTTTCTGCCCTGCGTAGGACTGAAGTATATATCCGATAGGCCTGTTGTCTCCTCGTCCGCCATATTGGCCTTCCCAACTGTTGCTGTCGAGTGTTGGTCTTGACTATCTTGAAGCCAGAGATATGCAGCGTGGTGTGGTGACCTGTCGAGACTTGCTTCAGATTTCATGGGTGTGGCTAGACGTAAAAGCAGCAGCCCTCGCTCATCCAAGCGTACAGACGAGCACGACGTCGTAATTCCTAGATCGTCGAACCAGGCGGCCATGGTTAAGCACTTTGAGCGTGACACAACTGAACCATCGCCAGCAAAATACGGGGAAAAAATGAGCCAGCAGAAAAGGAGGATGGCTAAAAACCTTGGCAATGCTTTTCGCGCTGCCTGCATTCACCGGGCGGTTGATCCCTTTGGAGCGTGTTTGGACACTAAGTGCTTTGCACGTGACACACTTCCCTCTGTGGTTGCTTCTATACGCTCTATACGTTCATCACGCGTGCTATTGGGCTCCGTTACTCCTTTTTCGGGTAATTTTGCCTTAGAATGTAGGCCATGCGCTTACGCGCTGTTGGTAGGTGTACAACAACGACACTAGTTTATCAGTCAGCCGAGGAGTCTGCGATGAGTGTATGTGGCCGTGGTTTCACTACATATAAATAATGCTATATTTCTAGGTAAATATTACATTCACATTAACTGTGAGACTTTGGTATTTACACTGTACTTAAGACAGAGTTACCATGTCCAACCGTGTGCTTAGATTTATGAAAGCTGTAAAAAGCCCAGACGTTGAATATTATTTCACGCGGCATTCCTTATAAATAATGTTGTACAATTTCACTGAAACTTTTTGTTTTTTTTTTCATTGTTTTCAGCGTTTGTGTGGCATTGTTAGTGACTGAAGGGAGGCAGTGGTGACTTTTTGTCTGAACAAAAAACTTGCATGTCTCAATAATCAAGCCCTTGTTGTAGCTCCGTCATGCACGTAATTCATCTATAAATGCTTTCTGCTGAACTATTACATAAGATTTTTACTGGTGCAAGAAAATGTGCGTACGCGTGGGAAACGCAGTGCAGCGCAAAGTGCCGTCAGCCTCAAACCTTTCGTGACAAGACTTATCGACTATCCCCCATTTCATGGTGAACATAATGAGAGAAAGAAAAAAAACTAATGCGCATAAGGAACGAACGGTGGTACTGAACGAATCGCACAGATATGCGGGCTCTTGCGTAGTAATGTTCTGTTAAGTAGACAATCCAGGCAACTTCTAGTCAAGCACGAACATCATACTTCGGTACGTAGTACATAGTAATATTATACTTCATAGTTCAAGCTGATGGAAGAAAAATATGCATTTAACACAATCCGAAATGCTATTTCCATTTACGAATTTTTACACACTTCCTCACCTAGAAGGAGGTATTAGCCATACGATACTTCAGACAAAAATATAATTTCGAATATTATGTGTAGAGAAGAACGCAGCTTAAAATTGTCGCAGGACATTTTCTCGCTCTGGGAATTTGGCGGAAAAAAATTTGAGACGGAACTTTCTTTTTTGTATTTGTATGTTATATTGTCAATTTATGGCAAAACTATAACTGAATTGAGATTGAGATTAAGCGAATTGAGGTATTCACTCTACGCAGATGACATGTGCATATGGGCCTCAGGACCAGATATATGCGAAGTTCAAGCAGTGCTGCAAGCTGGTCTTGAGAAGCCAACGAATTCTCGAAGGACAGAGGCATGAGTGTCTCGTACGCGAAAACAGCGGTATTACCTTTTACTAGACGACATATGAATAACCACAAACCCACACTGGATTGAAAAACGTTGACATTGGTGAATGAACATGAATTTCTTGGCGTTACCCTTGTTAAACAGCGGCCGTAGGTGTCGCACATCCACGCTCCCGAAAAAGGCGCCAACATGTTTATAAACGTGCTACGTCAAATAGCTGGCACAACATGTGGAGGGATCAGTCTCTTCACTACTGCAAGCGCATAACGCACTAATAAAACAAAAGATTGCATATTCAGCACCGTTTCTCCAGCATTTATCACAAACTACAGAAGAACGCCTTCAGAGATTATTGGCAAGAGGGTTAAAGGTATACATGGGAATCCCACAGGCAACATTGAGTTCTCTCGTAATCGCCGAAGCTCGTCATCCGCCATTCTCCGTAATACGAATTGTCAAAACTTGTCGCCATGTTTTACGTATTACAACTCAGCACGAGTTGCCTCCATTGAAACTCGCACTTACAGAAATAAATAAACGTAAGCTACACAAGACTGCGCAGGAACATAAAGAATAACTACCGAGGTACGAGATGAACAGCGTAGGATCATGTTTTCCGTCCTTGGACACTGCTAAGACCAAAAATATAGTTGTCAGTCGAGGGAATAATATTGTCACGGTAATAAAATCCGTGCAAGTCACACTGCAGCAAACAGCGGAACAGCTTCGATTGAGCAGCTTGAGTTCGTCATCGCCTTTTCTGCTGACCAAATCCTTCGACAGGCACAAGTAATGATGACACTAGCCAAGCAACAGCCCAAAACCCACTACATACTCGTGCCATTACTCCTCCTTTCGAAAAGCATCGGCTCTATGCTTTCAAATGTATGAAAGCAAGAGCAAGTCTTCAGCGTGAGTAATAAGGCTTCATCCTAGCCACGTGGACGATGTCCGGCTGGGCACCACGATGGGAAGATTGCACGCTGGGCTCGGGGATAACTTCGTAGTTTACATCGCTGAGGCGGTGTAAGCGGTGCAATAACCCGGTAAGGGCCGAAATAACGAGGCAACAGCTTGTCAGAGCGGCCGCGTTGGCGTACGGAACTCCAGAGCCAAACTTTTTTCTGCCGGGGTGGTAGGTGACTTCTCTGTGTTGAAGGTTGTAGCTATGAGCACCGTGTTGTTGCTGGGAGCAAATGCGCAAGCGAGCTAGTTGTCGAGCTTTATTGGCGCGCTGCGCATACTGGTGAGTATTTTCGGTGGTGGTCGTAAATGCATCAGTTAATGGCACGGCGTCTAATATCGTAGTAACTTCGTGGCTGTGAAGCAGGCGAAAAGGTGTAAATGCTGTAGGTTCTTGCACGGCGGTGTTATATGCGAAAGGTACGAAAAGGAGGACGCTGTCCCAAATCTTACGGTGTACATCGACATCCATGGAAATCATGTCTGTGATGGTCTACTTAAGCCGTTCTGTTAATCCGTTAGCTTGTGGATGGTAAGCTGTCGTTTGGCGATGTACGGTGCCGCTGAGTGTCACCATTCCTTCCAGTAGTTGGGCAGTGAAGGCCGTGCCTCTGTCAGTTAGAACCACGGCCGGTGCACCGTGGCGGAGGATGACAGCATGAATGAATAAATCAGCGACATCGCTTGCCGTTCTACGCTGGAGTGCTCGTGTTTCACAATAAAGGGTTAAATAGTCAGTCGCAATTATTATCCAGCGATTCCCCGGTGAAGATTTCGGAAATGAACCTAACAAGTCCATGCCAACTTGTTGAAATGGTTCTCGGGGTGACTCCACAAGGTGTAAAAGACCAGCAGGTTTCATGGGTGGAGTTTTGTGACGCTGACAGTCTCGGCAGGTTTTCACGTAGTGCTTGACCGTACGGGACAGTTTGGGTCAGCAGTGCGTGTGACGGATACGTGGCAGAGTACGCGTGAATCCTAAATGCCTGGAAGATGGTCCGTCATGGCACGCCCTGTCGTCTCGAATCACAGATGGTACGGTCAGTAGGGCGGTTCAAACATTGGGATCAAAGCGCCGTTTGTACAGGACGTTGTCACGAAGGAAAAATGATGAAATCGTGTGCCTGAATATCCGTGGCGGCTGTTCAAGCTTGTCCTCGAGATAGTCGATGATCGGGCAAAGTTCTGTGTCATCACGCTGTTTTTGAGCAAAGACGGAGGCTGTGACAGCCATGGGAAAACTTTCGTCGTCAGTTTGGTCAGGAGGAATCGACTCGACTGGCGCACGTGACAGGCAGTCAGCATCGGTGTGCTTGCTTCCTGACTTGTAAACCACCGCAACGTCAAATTCCTTTAAGCGGAGACTCCATTGAGCTAGGCGGCCTGAGGGGTCTTTGAGGCCTGCAAGCCAGCACAAGGAATGGTGGCCGGTGACTACTTTCAATGGTCGCCCGTACAAATACGGTCGGAACTTGACTATGACCCACACGACAGCTAGGCATTCCTTTTCTGTGGTGGAATAGTTCGTTTCAGCCGATGATAACGTACGACTAGCGTAAGGTGATCACTCGCTCGATACCTTCCTGCCATCGCACAAAGACGGCTCTGAGGCCGACACTTATTTGCGGATGACTGTGTCATATTTAGAGAAGTTACCTTGCAGAATGATCACCAAAGCTTGCAGCAATCAGTCACAGCTATTTCAGAGTGGTGTAGAGGTGATTCTGGCGTAGAACACTGCTGTCACTTTCTGTAATTTTTCAAAGTTTTTCCTGCGACTCTGTGGAAGACACCGTTCCAGTGACTGCGGCGATGGACGTGGATTCGCCTGGGCTTCCACCGCAACTATCGACGTCGTCAGCAGCTACCACGAGAAAGCGTACGGGCCACCCGATTGATGCCGACAGCGAGGACACGCTGATTTACTCTACGGCCAGCGACGAAACCTCCGATGAAGGCGACTTCGTGCCTGTGACAAGGCGGCAGCGAAAAAGAAGACTAGTGATGCCGTCTCCAACAACAACAACGACGACGCGAGAGCCCACGATATTCACAATTCTGTTTGTGCCGGTCGATGCGGCTCATAGTCTCAACCGGCTCAATCGTCAAGTCACGTCTAGGTTTCTTGAGGAACTTGCCCAGGGAGAGATCGCGGACGTGCGGATCAACGGCCGTAAGAATATCCTCGCCGTAGACGTCACTCAACGAGGCACATTGGAAGTGCTGAGCAACGTCAAGATGTTGGATAACATCAATGTTCGCTCATATATACCTGATGGCCGCGACTCTACGGCAGGCGTCATTTACGACGTCGACATTTCCATCAGCGAAAGTGACTTTGCTGCTCTCATAAAACCGGTGTCTGCAGAATTTACTGTAATGCAAGCTCGTCACCTTGGCAAATCACGCTGCGTGAAGCTCGTGTTCAAGGGTGACAGCCTTCCATCGCAAGTCAAGGTCGGCATTTTCGACACACAGTGCGACCCTTTGTACCGAAGCCCCTTCAATGCCGGAAATGTTATAGATCGGGACATGTCAGTGCTCTCTGTACAAACCTGGCTGTGTGCTCGCTATGCTCAGAATCACATAGCGCAAACGCTTGCCAGGCAGAACTTCGAAAATGTCGAAACTGTCATGGCCCTCATGAAGCATCGTCAAAAGATTGTTCAATCATAAAAAAGGAAATGCAAGTGTTGAGGCAAAAGGTCTAGGGATGGCTCAACTCACACGAAGGCCGCTGCCCAAGTACGACACCGGCGGTGTCGCCGCCGGAGGCCCCTGAGGAGACCCAGTGCTGAAGCAAGGATTGAACCTCACCAAATGACCGCCCGCATACCACCTCAAGCGTCCAGACACGCCGACAACAAATCCTCCAAGCAAGACAAGAGCATCACCGGCTCGCCTGAAGCATGGCCAGCGCTGCCAACGATAGACCCACCGTTTGAGCCACCTCATCGCTCGTCTACAACCACTTCGGAACGAGAATACAAGTGATAGTCGCGACAAAGAAATTGTAGCCATGGTAAAGGCCCTTATGAATACCATTCGTATGCTCCTCCGGCTGCAGTCTGGCTGCAAAGAGTGCACTTCAGTTAGTGGATGCGCTGAAGCCGGTGCTATCAAGTCTGGAAAGGCACCATGGCTCCGCCTCTGCAAGCCTTTCGTAAAGAGGTCAAAAGAGCTTCGATATTTCAGTGGAATGCCCGAGGCCTCAAGCCCCGCATTTCTGATATCCGACAATTTGTGTTTAAAAACCAGTTTCCAATTATTGTTATCTGTGAGCCAAGGCTACACCATGCAATACGACTATCCAGGTACGAAGCCTTCAAGTCCGCTACCTGCAACGAACACAGTAAAGTCAATGTATATATCAGATGCGACCTTACCTATATCGAGCACCGTGTAGCACCTCACGATGACAACCAGTATGTCTGCTTGACAGTTAAACGTAGAGACCTCAATTTCACGCTTGTAGGCGCATGTATATCACCTTCAAACCGTTTTGAACCTGAAAGACTACGAGCACTGTTAACAACCACACCTGGACCATGGATCATCACCGGAGATTTCAACGCTCACCACCCACTATGGGGAAGTTAGAAGACAGACAGTCGCAGAAGGCAAGTATTCTCCTTTGCTCTGGAGCAGCAGCTGCTTTGTGTAAACGACGGAAGCCCAACGTTTCTACGGGGAACGACATACAGCAGCTGCCTTGACTTCACATTTGTGTCACGAAGCCTAAATGGAAAGGTCAAGTGGTTCGCAGACTATGAAACTCATGGAAGTGACCACATACCAACTTATTTGAAGATCAAGGGCCTGGAAAAATAGCCAAACTACGACACTTCGACTCGCATCGACTGGACAAAGTTCAGGTTATTGACGGAAAAGAGGTGTCAAGAAAATATAGCGCCTCCTCTTGACACCCTCGAGGATATGATTAGAGGTGCTACTCAAGAAGCGACCTATCATATTCAACATACTTCAGAATATTGTCAACATCAAGCGGAATTGGAACGGCTCAGAGCTGATCCGTCGTCGCGCAGAAAGAAGGTATAGGCGCACAAAGTCTATTCACGACTTGAGGGAGGCAAGCCGTCTACAGAAAAAAATTCAGCGGCGTATCATTTCACTTCAATCCTTTCGCTGGAAACATCTGTGCGAATCTTTGGATCTACACAAACCTTTGACGCAGACATGGAGGATTGTCCGTGGCCTACGAACATCGCCACATCAACATCGCCCCTTCAAGTGTCTTTCTCTCCACCAAGGCCGCACCGAAATTGAAGTATCAGAAGATTTCTGCATGAAAGTTGCCGGTCATGCGTCCGCGTGCACCACGCGCCACCTAGAAGACGCTCCAGTTTCCAGAGATTCAAGAATGGACACCTTTTTCTCTCTAGAGGAACTACAAGCGGCCTTGACGGCATGCAAACGATCTTCATCGCCTGGTGCGGATGGGATCACGTACATGGCTCTTTGCAACCTCGGAGAAGCAGCTCGACGGGCCTTTCTATCCGTGTACAACGACTCGTGGAGCAGCGGATTGATCCCTCATTCATGGAAATCCAGCCGCCTCGTCCCTGTGCTTAAACCAGGTAAATCTCCTCTGCACTTGACCTCTTATTGCCCCATCGCACTTACCAGCTGTTTCGGGAAAGTAATGGAGAGAATGATTTTGACTCACCTAGAGTGGTACTTGGAGCACCACGAGGTATACCCTCATGCTATGACGGGCTTTCGGCGTGGACGGTCCGCAATTGATAACGTTATATACCTGGTGTCATCTATACAGCACCAAAAAAGACTGAAACGTTTATCTGCGGCGTTGTTCTTGAACGTGAAAGGTGCATACGATAACGTATCACATGAAGCCATTCTGGATGTTATGGAAATTGTTGGATTAGGTGGTCGGGTTTACCAATAGATCCACAGCTATCTGAAAGGCAGAACATTCTATGTACAGACGGAGATTGGTGCAACAACGCACCATTGCAACCGTCGTGGTGTGCCGCAAGGCGGTGTTCTTAGCCCCACACTTTTCAATCTAGCGCTACTCGGCCTGGTTGACGCACTTCCAGAATCTGTCCATCTATCAATATATGCAGATGACATCTGCATCTGGGCGTCAGGCGTAACACGCCTTCATTTGCGTGCCCGGCTTCAGAGAGCGGTTACAATAGCGACAAAGTTCTTGGAAGAACGGGGCCTAGAGCTCGTCAGAGAAATGCTCGCTTATAGCATTCACGCATAAGGCTATGAGCCCATATGTTATAAAATCAACGGACACACGATCAACTACGTGAAGACCCACCGATTCCTCGGAGTCATAGTTGATCGCGACCTCTCCTGGAGCCCTCAAATCGCACACATGAAAACTAAATTCACCATGATCACCCACGTACTGAGGTTTCTTGCTGGAAAAACGTGGGGTGCATCGGTACGAGCAATGCTCCAACTCTACACTGTTCTGTGTGAGAGTTGGAGTTGTAGAGTTGAGTTCCACTGTACCTCACACTGGTACAGTGGAACTCAACAGACTTCACAAACGCGCGCCTGCATAACTTGGATCCCAATCTGCAGCTTCGTCTTCCTCCAAGGATATCTCGGGCTGAGGAGACTCTTCTATGCCGCCTGTGGCTTGGAATGGCCTTCACGAACGCATACTCTTATCTCATTAAGATAGCCAGCTCTCCTACATGCACTTACTGCAGCTGCGAAGAAACCATAGCGCACCTTCTGTGTGAGTGCACCCATTTCAACGCGCAAAGACAAGAACTCACTGCAGCTCTGGATAGACGATCTGGATAGACGACTAGACGATCGGCCTTTGTCGGAACAAAGGATTCTGGGTCATTGGCCGAGCCCATCCTCAGCCCAGAAGGCGTTGAAAGCTTTGCTGCGCTTTTTGCGGACAACTGGCCTCAGAGACAGACTTTAGTGCCTTATACTCTTTGATGTTGCCTTTCCTCTGTCGCAATTTTTTTGTAATTTCTCTTTCTCTTCGCAACATTTCTTTTTAACATCTTTCATTCCCCTCACCCCTTTCCCCAGCACAGGGTAGCCAGCCGGTCTAAGAACTGGCTAACCTCCCTGTCTTTCCGCTTAAACTTTCTTCCTCCTCCTTCGTGGAATGAAAATAAATGTACAAAAAACAGTTTTGGTGTGAGTAACAAGAAAAAAAGAACCTAGCATATTTTCTTACGTTCCTAATGACACCATAATAACCAAAGTTGACCAGTATAAATACTTAGGCGTCACGTTTAATAACAAACTTACTTGGTCTGATCATATATCTCTTACATGTTCTTCGGCCTTGCGCAAATTGTGGTTTTTGAAAAGGAAGCTTAGCAAAGCTCCGGCGAGTACAAAGCTTTTGGCATACAACGCAATTGTGCGCTCCAAACTTGAATATGAAGCGGTTGTATGGGATCCTCACGCCAAAAAAGACATTTTGAATTTGGAGCGTGTGCAGAGGAAGGCTGTTAGATTTTTTTTTTGAAAATACAAGAGAACATTCCCCTTCACTTCTAATGCTTACCAATAAAATAAGTTCACTAGAAAGTCGCCGTAAGCTTAGTCGCCTACAGTTCCTGCACAACATAATAAAAGGGAAATTGGCCTTCAGAAGCCTCACTTTTTAGTACCCCTAAACACGCGGTTGACTAGACACAGACACTGCTTTTCTCTCACGCCTATATTCGCCAAAACCAAATCTCACATAAACAGGTTTTTTTCCGCACACCATAAAAGAATGGAACTCTTTACCTGTTCACGTCATACAACCGGAAAACTTTACAAAAGAATTCGAAAACCACTTCTCTTAATATTTAGTATAGGTATGATCAGTGTTTAAATATGTCTTACAATTGTTTCATGAATCCCATACTGTGTGTAGTGCTTTGTCATTGTCCTAAGATTTTTTTCGTTGTCATCAGAAGTGTAAATTGTTTTGCGAAGCAAGCGTCTTGCACTGTACGTTTTTCTTCTTGAATTTTTAGTCTTTTCGTGAATTCCTTGTCATTGTATTATTGTATTTGCCCCTCCTGCATGGGCGGGCATATTGGCCTGCAGTATCATTAAATAAATAAATGAATTACTTGCATCTGTATGCACTTTAGTGTCGGCATTTTCGTCGAAATGACCCGAGATTGGAGGAGTCTCGAGGCGTCGTCGTAGCTCGCAATAAGCTTCGTGTTGTTCTGGGGCCCACACAAAAGCAACGTTGACTCTCGTGAGTTGGTATAAGGGTTCTGCTATTTTAGAAAAGTTTGGAACGGAGTGACGATAGTACGCACAGAGGCCCAGGAAACGGCGTACGTCGTGTTTGTTCGTTGGAGTTGCAAAGGCAGCGACAGTCAGTGTTTCTCGGGTTCTGGGCGAATTCCGTCAATGTTAACGACATGGCCGAGAAACTTGAGCTCCTCGTAGCCGAAGTGGCATTTTTCGGCCTTGAGCGACAAGCCAGCTGTTCGTAGCGTCTCAAGCACTGCACGAAGACACTGAAGCTACTGCTCGGAAGTCGATGAAAAAATAACGACTTCATCTAAATAGACAAGACACGATTGCCACTTGAGGCCAGAGAAAACTGTGTCCATCATTCGTTGATAAGTCACGGAAGCAGAGCACAGTCCAAAGGAAGCACCTTGAATTCGAAGAGCCTGTCAGGAGTAACGAAGGCGGTCTTTTTTCGGTCCCGCTCATCGACCTCAAATTGCCAGTAACCACTGCGTAGATCCATGGATGAAAAATATCGGGCGTTTCTAAGGCGGTCGAGTGAGTCGTCGACGCGAGGAAGCGGATAAACGCCTTTTTGTCATGGTGTTCAGTTTGCGATAATCCACACAAAAACGCAAAGTACCGTCTTTCTTTTTCACCAACACAACCGGTGATGCCCGTGGTCTTGTAGATGGCTTAATGATGTCGTCAGCAAGCATTTGTTGTACTTGGTCGTGGATGGTGTCTTGTTCTCTGCGGGAAACTCAATAAGCATGTTGTCAAATAGGCCTTTCGCTTGGCTCTGTTAAGATTCTGTGCATTGCGACGGTTGTCTGTTTGATTTTGGACATCGTGGCAAAGCAATCACTGAAGGAAAACAAGAGGGAGCGAAGACTCTCTTGCTACGAAGTCGAGAGTGCAGAGTTCACATCAAGCTTAACCGGAGACTGTTTGTCGTCACGAGGACCGGAAGAGAGTTGCGCGAGTGAGAATCTGGCTTTCGAGTCTCCGATTTCTTCGAAGTAAGCGATGACACATTGCTTTATGAAGTGCTGGTATTCATGACTGAAATTTGTTAGAATTTTCGCAGGCTTATGTGTCGATTCCATGCGACCACGGGCGATGCCTACTTGACGAGACAAAACCACGGACACATTGCCTTCCACAACTCCGAGAGCCATTCGATTGATGTCACTCAGCACGTTACCCAGAACACTGGAGCAGGGTGGTACCGTCACTGAATCGTCGTATACACGCAACGCCATCATACGTGATTCACAATCCTGAGAATGTTCAGTACGTGAAAAAGTCACCTGCGATTCTCGGAGATTTATAAATGGCCCCTTATTCTCGAAGGAAGTCTGATCCTAAGATGAACCTGCCAGGAGCATTCCCGCAGTACGACGAAAGTCCCGATGAAGGTCAATGCGCCGATATATGCTCGGGCAGTGCACCTCCCAACCGGCGTCACTAGATGACTACCCGCGGTACTTAGCTGCGGGCCGTTCCATGGCGTCACCACTTTTCGGGGAGCAGCCGCAAAGTGACCACTCATAACGGAGTAGTCGGCGCCAGTATCCACGAGTTCGGTGGTCGAGTGATTGTCGACGGTTATAGAAATATAGGCAGAAAACGTTGCGTCACGTTTAGAAAATTTTGTGACAGAAATATCGGCGTGGTTAACTTGTCGTGGTGGACGATGTTTATCAGTTTGGTCAACAGCGGCCCTGCCCCCAGAGGCCACTGGCCTCAGTTTTCCTGGCGTGGGCTATGAATTGGGGACCTATTTTGTACACAAGAGAACGTGGCGTAACGACTAGGTGAGCCGAGGCACCGAGGAGAAGGTGAGCGTGGCCAGTGGCTTTGTGCAGATGGAATTGGCTGCTGCGCTGCTAGGTACTGCTGAATCTCGCGAGGACGCTCCCCGTTGCTGGGTCGACGCGCGTTAGGGTGAAACCCCTGAAGGCCCATCCTGCGATACGTTCACTGGCGGTACCGATGGCCCGCTTCGCCGCAGTGGTAGCAAAGAGGCCTGTTGTCAGAGGTGCGCCATGCGTCAGATTTACGGGTGACTTCACGGGGAACGTCATACTGGAAAGTGTTCTCGTAGTTATTCGCAGGTGCGAATTGACGGGGTGATGGTGAGAAAGTAAAGGGTGACCGGCATTCGGTAGAAGTTTGAGGACTCCTCAATGCTTCGGCGTAAGACAGAGCAGGACCTTCCGCACGCATTGGGAGCAATAGTTGAGTCACCTTCCTGAGTTCATCGCGAATAATGTCTCCCAGAATTGTCGTACTTGGGTGAGCAGAAGTAAGGCGGACTTTTTCGAACTCCCCCCGGACCACGCTCCGCAGAAGCTCGTGGAGTGCTGGTAAGTCCTGTCCACAGGTTAAAGGTGACACCACAGCAACAGAAGCTTAGTGGTCGTACTGTAGAGAGTGTTGCTGAAGTGCCTGTCATGGTAGTAGCTTCCGCGATGAACTCATGGACAGTGGTTGGGGGCTGGCGTGTGAGTCCAGCAAAAAGTTGCTCCTTGACACCCCGCAGGAGGAGTCGAACTTTTTTTGTTTCATCCAATCTGGGTCAGCGCGCTTAAACAAGCGTGCCATGTCTTCGAAAAACATAGCCACGTTTTCATTTGGCTTCTGAACCCGGCTCTGCAGAGCCTGCTCGGCCTTTTTTTTCCTTTAGGGATTTCTGAATGCCTGGCATAGCTGTCGCTGAAGTTCTTGCCAGTTGGTGATAGATGGCTCATGGTTCTCATGCCAGATGCGAGCGTAGTCTTCAAGTGCAAACTAGACGTAGCAAAGCTTCTTGTTGTCGTTTCATTTGTTGGCGGCTGCGACCCGATCGAAGTGGTCTGGCCAGTCATCTACGTCCTCGAATACACCACAATGAAATGGCTTCAGGGTGATTTTTGTGGAGACGATGCTTGGGGTGAATACGAGTTGGTCTACGTTGCTCTCTTGCGTCTGACTTGCCGTTGTGGTGGTTATTCTTGCCGAACTTAAGGGACCAAATTCAGGAGGTAGTCCTAGCAAGCGTCGGCTGAGGCGAAATGCCAGGCTTTCCACCGGAATTAGCTGAAATGGTGGCAGTAAGCTTGAAGCGGCTTGAGTTAAAACCAGTAAATTGGGATTGTACTCAGCACGTCCACCAGTTTGTCACGGTAATAAAATCAGCGCAAGTTACAGTGTAGCAAATAGAGGAACAGCTTCGATCGAGCAGCGCGAGATCGTCGTCGTCTTTTCTGCCGACCAAATCCTTCGACACGCACAACTAATGATGACAGTAGCCACGTAACAGCCAGAAACCCACTACTTGCTCGTGTCAATATCTATAAAGGATATTTTCGTGACAGTTGAGCAGGAGCTGGCATTATTACCATTTATTCCCTATATTCGTAGTATATTCACGTTTATACAGACGATTCTTGCAATGTAAACCCTTCTCTTCAGCTTTTGCCACTCCGTACTTGGCAAAAAAGCAGACATATAAATTATGTTTAGTGATGTCTTCTATTAGTTGCGGATCTGTTTGCAATTCTACCTATGCTATGCTTCCTAACATCCAAAAAAGAGGCAGGAATATGGATCATTTTTAGCGATTCGCAGGCCACTCTGGCGTCACTGCAAAGTGATAAGAAACTCTTTCAGAACGCTGCCATGTTCGTGATCAATTTTCAATAGATTCCAGGTCACTGCAGCAATTCAGGAAACACTGCAGCGCACGCCACGGCCAATAGGGCCAAAATAACGAAAGAGATTTGTGTCAATTTCACACACTGAAATGCGTCTACTCCTCAGAGCTATAACCTGTAGCGTCACCAAAGACAAATGGTTCGACGAAAAATCTAAAAGTTTCGATTTATATTTAATAGACCCTTGCATAAAACTAAGCATATTATCAGAGTTAAGAGAAAATAGAAGGTTAGAAACATTGGTTCGCTGCCTACGGCTTGGTACAGCATTTACGCAACACTTCCTACACAAGATAAAGCGTGCGCCTAGTACAGCGTGCTCCTGTGGCTACCCCGACGAAGATGTATGTCACCTGTTTCTGGAGCACCCGAAATATGAAATACAAATACAAGTATTACGAGGAAGCCTGCAACTTTTAGATAAGAGGTCTTTCAAGGTAACGAATACACTAGGTCCATGGCCAAGTGTAAGTCTTCAAAAAAGAGCACTTGTTGCCTTCAAGAAGTTTGTTGAATAATCAAATTTTCATGAAAATATCATCCTACCATATACGATGCCGTCTTCATGCAAAAGGAAATATGTAATATTTAAATAGTGCGTTTAATATGTGTAACCTTCTCTCCCAGTGTGAACTGGCCTTGTATGTGGAAATTCAGTACATATCGTTACGGAGTCGGTGACTTGTGTACAAAATGTTTTATCAGACCGAAAGCCACACGCCAGAGTCACAATGGCTGATTAGCAAGCTCGCGCACCTCTCAGCTGATTGTGTCTTTCCTCTTCCTTTATTTCATTTCCGTAACAATATGTATCTATTACTATCTATATGTATCCAGTATGTAAACTGTCATGTAAGGTGTGCTGACCTTGTGTGTGAAACATTGAACCCATTAGTTGTATATGAACTGACCTGTGAAATTCGGCGAATGTGTACTTTCACATCCTACGTTGTACAGTCTCGCATTTTGTGCCCTTATTGTTGATCCTACGACATAGCTTGCCTAATAAAAAAAGGAGTAGTCGGTCGCACCACAATGGCACCAACCTCTCCTACTTCATATATTTAATAAAGAAAGGCCCGTAGCGGGAATAGTGGTTCGACATCTGACCTCTCCATGAAACGCATACTGACAGGGATTTTTCGTCTTGCTTCATTTTGGCCTACTCGAACGCTTAAAAATCTCACATTTTTACTCTTGCAAAATGATCATTGGTCTGGCTCTCATTGAATTCACACAGCGATAGAGTAACTCAATTTATTTTCTTGTGGTTGTGGTTAAGGAAGTAACACTAGTTCGTTTGCAAACACCTCCTCGCTCCAAAAATAGATACACTTGTTGAAATGATAAGAAGTGGGTCTTGGCAGTTCGTGCACTTGACTGTCCAATGTTATAGTCAGTTCGCGCCGTTGCTGCACTTGAGTGCCCGTCGAAGTCAATAGAGTCGAGACACCCGGTGAAACATTCACACTGTACAACACCGGTTCTGGCTTATGTAATTCTACGGTTGCTTAATATTTCTTTTTGCTCAAGCTAGCAGTTCATTTGTCTTTCAAGCACGGCTCTTCCACCACGTCACCAGTGAAAACACACATGTCACCAGGAAGTCTGAGAGCCAGTCGTGAAGAATGACTTGTCTGGCCTTGTTTGACTTGCTCTGCAGGAAATGACAGAAAAAAGAAAGCAGTTGAGTAAGCGAAACAGAAGGAGATGCTTACAGAATATTAGATAGGAAAGTGCCACTGGTATTCCTGAGCCACTTCCGCAATATACCTCATCGCCTTCCATGCTATTGACCTTAAACGTTGGAGATATGTTGCTTCTTTATATATATTGTTTTAATTTAACACGACGAAGTGCTTTAGGACAGGTTTTACAAGCAGGACATCACGTCATTACCGTGAGAGTAATGACGTGAATCTCACTGCATGTTGACGTGCCATAAAAATTGCCACTTGGCGAGGAGAACCTCCGATTCCGCAGCTCTTTAGTAACCTTAAACCGCCATTTTTTTTCTCTTTGAGACACTGCGTACATACCCAAACACTTGAAGAATGTAGAATAAGAAAGAAGACTGTCGTTAGGTTATTTCGGTAACAGATCATGGACATCATGAAATGTTGAGGTGCAGTAAAAAAAACTTTTCATACAGCAAGGAGGTGCACTTTTCCTTCATGAAGGTCCACATTCTGTTCTTTTTAACGTTAGAATATTGTGCCGTACAGTCTGCAAAGTACCAGCGAGCTGTTGGGGTATCCTGGCCACAATGGTTGTCCAGTTTTCCGAAGCACCACAAGCGATTGAAACTCGCATGAATTATTACCTCCTCCGATAACCCATGATGATCGTACATATCATCAATTATCCGATGCCGTGTAGGTGATGAAGAAGATTTTTCTACGTTTTCCGGAAGACATGGAGACTACGCACTGGCATCATTGCGGCTGGTATTTTGCTGTACAGAAAGGGATGTGAAAAGCACACTTCCTCATCTTTCGCTTTTTACCTTATCTCAAGAACAGTGAGACTTTGCATTGTACTTCAAAATGGTGAATGATGACACCACGCGGATAACCCCGGCCCCACACAACAGCAAAAAGTTGCACGGCCCTTCAGACATTCTCATACGACCATTGGAAAATAAAAGCTACGATCGTTATCTTTGTAGATTGTACTGATTCTCGTCTCTCTCCAAAACCTGTCAACACTTAACGTGCTTTCACGTCGCCTCCAGGATAAGAGGTGTTGCTACATTTTTGCACGTCCATTGGTTTTATCGGGCCGCCGCAGCCAGCCCGCCATAGGTCACGTGAAAATGGCATGTGATGAGGTCATACGACAGCCCTACTCTGTCAACTCTTTGTGAGTCATTATGGCGTCAGAGTGACTTCACAAATCATGGTTTTGTAACATCATAGTGACGTCACATGATGACGTCATCACATACTGAAAATTCATGGCCGCGCTCAACAACTGACACGCAGGTAGATCGAATCCCGGCCGCAGGCGCCACATTTTAGATGTTACTGTGGCCCCTGGTGAAATGTCAAAGGCCTGTGTATTTAGATTTAGCTGCGCGATGAAGAAATGTAGGTAGTATGATTTTCCGGCGTCTTCCACCACGGCGTTTTTTGTAGTCATTGCTTGGTTGTAACATGTTAAACCTCATGAAATATTATAAAGACTATTCTTCACCTCACTTTCGGTTGACGCCGACGTCACCGATGGTTGCTTCTCCTATTTGACGATGTGCCTCAAGTTTCTGCCATAAACATTGTCACTGTTGTAGTTCAACCACTCCATCAAAAGCAGCCATTTTATGTTCACTCTATCTCTCTCTGAAAATGCGCACATGCTGTCCAGTTGTTTGCACCGAAGAAAGCCTTTTTTTGACGCAGCCATTCTGCGCAATGCCTCCGCGCATACCAGAGTGCCCACAGGAAGAAAATAAAAACACAAAACCCAGCAGCCCGAACTCGTTATAGATTCGACGGGTCTTTCCTTTTACTCTTTTCCAACCTTTTTTTTCGAGGCCTGATCGTTTACTCACTAGTCTTCTCGCTGTGTGGTCACGAATTCAGCAGGCAGCTACGCCACGCCATTGTTTAGACATCAGCGCCGCAGGGTTGCTTACTCTGATTATCGCATGATCGATGGTCTCGGCCGAGTCAAACCCGATATTTTCGGTACGCGACTAGAAAGTAGTTGGAACGTCGCCGTGCTTTGAGCGTCAAACTTATTCGGTGACCAATTGCGTAGAGACTCTCCTCGAATTCAGAACTAACGCACATGTAGATAAATACAACCAATAAGCGTAATGAACACACCCGCTGTTATCCACAAGGAGGATTCATCGAAATGATCAGTAAAAAAATATACCGGTATCGAAATACTTCGGAAATATTAGGTACAACTTCAGTCACCTTGTCAGCATGTCTGAACAATATGTGAGTGATGATAGTTTTTTGACGAACAGTTGGACACTGACGCTGCTCGGATCAATTTTTCTTGTGCATATTACATGCACGCAGAAAAACTCATTCATAAACGCATACAATCGATGGCTGAACCCACCCTCTCCTCCTCCTCGATGAAAATATGGCTGTACTGCTAATGAGAACCCGAGTCGTGCTACACCACGTGCGCTTAACGACGCGACGATGAATGCGCTAACATAAATTACGTCGTCGCGCAGTACACGTTTGCTTACCGGCCCTCCGCGAACGTCAACCAAATCTTCGGTTCCCCTCATAGTCATGCGAACTGTACCGAACAGCACGTGCAAGTTGTGCGTGATAGCATTGACATGAACTTCGGAGGGGAGGGGTATGATACGCAATATCCCGACTAATCAGCTTCCGGGACAACGTTTGTTGTGCTTTTGCCGACGTAGAGGCGAAGCGCTGGCTTGACATTTAGCTGGCTTTTCTTTTGCTGTGCGTCAGTGAGTGTTCCTTTGTGTTTGTTTGTTTGTTTTTTTGTTCATGTTTGTCATAATTTTATGCATTTACGCACATCACCAAAGCGCAGTTGCCAGAACGTATGGTCTAGCCTCACAATTTATTTTGACTATCTGACTTTCTAGAAAACTTAACTGGCATTGAGGGTTACGTAAAGAACCGTGTAACAAAATGAATCACTTAAGAGTTGAATTTCCAAGAAAAGTACAAAAGCATTCTAACGAGAAAGGTAACAATGCAAGGTTCCATGCAAGGTTTAAGTGCTGCTGCTTTAAGCGTAGCGTTCTGGTAGACATGGAGGAAAATCAAAAACTGTTATGCCAGGGTGAGTAAAGTAAACTTCAATGATATTGCCACAGAATTAAGTATTAGAACACCGCCGTAACATTCTGTTACATGGAAAAGCCTTAAGCAAAGCAAGCTGAGCCCGATACGATGCGTGCTACGAGCTTTCCCACGGCCAGACGTGCGAAAAACTTGTTCAGTACATTCGCAAGTCGAGCGCATTGTTATCCACAGAGAGAGGTTTGCAAAGAAATGAAGTGTGTCATGTAAAAAGAAAAAAAAACACGATTCATCATGATGTGTAACGTGGTACGCTCCGAATCGAAGAAAAACTCCAAAATCCGCCTTCTCTTACACGTATGTAATTACCAATGGCGAGTACGCAGAACCCTCCGACACCCTTGGGTTCACACAATCAGCGTGCTAAATAGAGTCGTAAAGCGCTTTAAGCAGCAGGTGGCCATATTCCTGCCCGAGACCACTCGTCGACTGCGAGTTTGAACGTGTAGTCATCGCTTCCGCTCGTGCAGTAGCAGTTAACCACTCAAATTACACGTTTGGTTGCAACGTAGGGTCAGTGAAGGTGCATTCGCTCAAAGGCTATCACGTGGGAAAACACACCGGTTGTCGACAGAGTGTTCTGTGTCTCTTTATTTATTCTTTTTTAAGAACCCCTAAACCACATTGAGCTGAGAAGCGAGAGGAGCGGTTTTCTTCTCGCCTTCACATACAATTTCTACAAGCGCTGTCCCCTCGCCACCTAATTCTCCATAAAACACGCTGAATGTCGGTTTTCATCGTTTCGCGCTATCCGACTACACGCTGCCGTCTCTCCTTCCCAACCGAAATGGCTAGAAACAAAGTTAAATTAGTTTACCTCATACTATAGTCATGCGAGAAATATCATAACTGGCATCATATTGCATGGCAAAACAGAATAAGTTCATCCCGGCTGCGGCGGTTGCATTTTCGATGGAAGCGGAAATGCTGTGAATCCATGTGCTGAGATTTGGGTACTTGTTAAAGAACCCCAGGTGGTCTAAATTTCCGGAGCCCTCCACTACAGCGTCTCTCATAATTATATGGTGGTTTTGGGACGTTAAACCCCACATAATATTCAAAACAGTGACAATAAAGTTGAGTAGGTGACAATAAACAACCGACATTTCTCGTATATCAAAGAATATATAGCTTATTTCATCTTGACGTCACGTAAAAAAACCCGTTGCGTAGAAAATTTTGCCGCAAAGACGGCAGACGCCAGGGACAGAATAACGCGCTCATTCTTTGCATTCTCTGAACTTGTTCAGAACCGCACTTCAAGAGAAGTTGCTATGAGTTGCAGACTTTCGGAGTACGGTAGCGGCTTAATGCGGGCGTACAAAAGGTCAAAGACGAAGGCGCATCCCTGTTATGTCTATTTGAACGCGGCGTTTTCAAAGAATCGACTCTCCTTCATGGGCTTGTTGGCTACCATCCACTTCTGATATGGTATCCTGATCTTTGATCGGGATTACTTGTCATTTCACGTTTCTTTATTTCATTGCTGCCTTTAATTTTTTTTCTTTACATTTCGTGGTTTCATGCCGAGCCGTTGTTGTTGTCAGTTGTAACAGGTCTAGCACTGCTAAGCGCGTTGACGATGGTCCAATACTAGGCATGGAAAAAGACAGAGGTTGGGAAGGAGTCTTGCCCAACGACACCGAAAGAAAGAGAAATTGTACTTCAGGCACGTACACGCGAAGTTTCGTTGGAGCCAAGGAGAAACTGGGGAGGGAGGCAGGCGGAAACCAATAAAGTTAATATAAATGATATTATATTCGAGATATCATGTCTCATGAGTGCCCATGGGCGTGCGCACGAGGGGGGGTGGCGGTTGACATTTCTAGTCATCAAAAAGGACGGGGGAGGGCGGGGGAAAAAAGTCAGCTCCATACCTTGGCTTAATAGTGAGAGGGAGTGCTGCGACAAAGATTCACCAATAGCCCACCCATGTGCACGCGCATAGTTGTGCCTGAGCTGCGAAGCTAACTCCGATAGTTATTCCGCCAACACAACTGATAAGTAAGATGTTGAAGTAATTGTGCAATTCTCAAACGCAAGAAGGTCTATTATTTGCGATGGTTGGTCTTGTGATGATTCACAAGGCTAGTTGTGATGAAAACAGCCTTTTCAGAAAGCTCGCTTTTTTTTTTTGTCGTGAGGAAAGCGCAGGGCGTGAGTAAATTGCAGACGCAGACAACAGAAATTGTGAATAGCATCTTTCCAAAGGGGCGCCGTAAACCTTGCCTCGCTCAAAAAAAAAATGGTAGAACCCACGCACAGTGGAAATTAATGATATGCGAAGCACGATTGAGAAAGGTTGAAATGTCACTTTAAAATCAGCACAACGTTACGAGATGGAGGTAAATGATGCCGTACGAGAGTTCCGTGTCATGAGTATCATGTTTGGATACGTCGTTTACTTTCGCCATCTATTCCCGTCACGTGATACCAAATTTAGTATGTGTGGAGCTAGCGAAATGGGCGCGAGCATGCTATGAGCATAGTATGTTGTCATGTTCTTACATGACACGGGTACCTAGATTATCATGTTTCCACCTGTCATATATTTCGTCATCTATTGACGTCCCGTAACACAAGATTTGTTATATGTAGGGCTAGCAAAATGGCCCGAGCGCATCATGAAGGGCCCAATATGCTCCAATGTAGCACTGACGCGTGCGCACAAAGGGCACAGCGACGCTACATTAGCAAAATGCGAGCACTCTATAGTCTGACGCCAGGCGCAACCAGCAACCGGTGTGAAATCCAACATGCTGAATTTCGTGCCAATGCGTTACCCACGCAACACAACGTCTCTTATTTTCGTGACGGAGGGACGCCGGAAGTGCTGAAACGCGCATGCGTCGAAGTAACGCACTGCGGCGCGCGCCTGCGAGTATATCGCAGGACCCGCGCCTGGCGTGGCAACGCCAGCGTGATGCGATGAAATATATATATATATATATATATATATATATATATATATATATATATATATATATATATATATATATATATATATATATATATATATATATATATATATATATAAACGTTTATTTCAAAAAAACAATGAAAAAAAAGATATGGGGAGCATGTGGCTGGGGCCCCTATTCCAGGGATCCACTAGCTTTAGCGGCCTGCTGCGCCTGGTTGAGGAGCGCTAGTTGCACTCCCAGATCCTCGCTGGCGAGCAGAGTCTCCCACTACTCCCTTGCGAAAGTTTTGCCGGCTATTTGCGGCGAGTTAGTTTCGGTTGGCCTTTTTTGACATTCCAACGTTATGTTGGCGAGAGTGGGCTTGCCTCCGCACCACGGACAACTATCGCTGTACATCGCAGGGTGAATGGCGTGCTTCAACAAAAGATTTGGATATGTGTTTGTTTGTGTACGGCCCCAATCATAAGAATTCCGGGCGGGTAAAGCTGTGTGTAGTACACTGTACCTTCGTCGCTCAAGCCATTGGTTCTCAAGGATACCTCGCGGTAAAAAGGGGCTGTCGTCGGAGTGGTAGGCTGTTCGGTTGGCTAAAGCACGAGCTGCGCCGTCCGCTCTCTCATTGCCATCGAGTCCTGCGTGACCCGGGCACCAGATGATAGCATAGTCCTGCGTTAGGTCAGGTCCTAATAGGCGAATGGTGTTGTGTGGTAGTCTGCCTGTGAGAGTCTACATGCGACCATGGAATCACTGAGAACTAGGGACGATCGTCTCAGAACATCCTTAGCTTTATTAGCAAGCGTGATAGCTAAAGCCTCAGCGCTTTTCGCGGCTCGTGCCATGGCGCGAGTCTAAGGCCTTGACCCGGGGCCGCTCCTGCGACTGCGAGTGCCTACTTGTTCGTGCCGCATAGGGCGATATCTGCGTACACCGTGCCCGGATTGTTCCCGAATAGCCACCGAAGAATTCACTGAGCACTTGCGGACACGGCTCTTCTTGTCGGCGCGACCTAGCGCTCTCCGCGATGAAATGAACGCCAAATAGCTCGCGCACAGACCGCTTCACGTCGAATTGTATTGGCGCCTTGACTGTGGCATGTAGTCATGTTCTCACATGACACGCATCTTAAGATTATAATCTTTGCACCATTCCCATACCTTCGTAACCCATTGGCGTCACGTAGTACCAAATTTGGCATACGTCAAGCTAGCGAAACGGCCACGAGCGCATGATCAAAGTGGCATGTAGTCATGTCGTTATATGACGCGCATGTCGTGATTATCATGTTTGGATGCGTTATTTACCCATGTCGTCCGCTCTAGCTGCGTAACACCGAGTTTGGTTCATGGGAAGCTAGCGAAACGGCCGCGAATGCATGATGAGCTCAGCATGTAGGCATGTTGTTACATGACACGCATCTCATGTTTATTATGTTTGCACCATTCCCATACCGTCGCCACCCATTGGCGTCCCGTAATACCAAATTTGGTATAAGTGAAGCTAGCGATACGGCCGCCATCGCATCATGAACGTGGCATGTAGTCATGTTGTGACATGACACGCATCTCATGATTACAACGTTTGTACCAGTCACATACCTCCGTCATCCATTCAGGTAGTCGAATACCAAATTTTGTATATGTGAGGCTAGCGAAACGTCCACAAGCGCATCATGCGCGTGGCATGGAATTATTTTGTTACATGACATGCATATTATGATTATAAAGTTTTCACCAGTCAGATATCTTTGTCATCTATTCACGTATCGTAATACCAAATTCGGTATATATGTCGCTAGCAATGGCCGAGAGCGCATCATCAGCGTGGAATGTAGTCATGTTGTTACACGACACGCATGTCATAATTTTTATGTTAGGGTCTGTCGCTTGTGTTCGCCATGCAATCAATCTATACCATACCAGTTTTGCAACGTACCATGTGATCGAAATCACCGCAAGAGCTGCAGGACCATGAAATGTAAATCATAATATTCATGACATACATGTCCTGATTTTTATGCTATGACTTGTCAAATATGTTCTTCATAGAGTCATGTTATGCCGTACCAAGTTTAGCAGTGATACCGTTATGGAAACGACCAAGAGAGCTGAAAGTCGTAGGCGGCTAGATAGATAGATAGAAACGCTCAGAGTCGCGTAAGTTTTCTGAGAAATGCTTCGCATTAAAAAAAAAACTCGAAAAGTATGAATTTTGCGGTAAAGTATTGGATCTTCGTGGCACTTATTTAGGCTGCAGGCAGCAATTTGTGAATATAATTGTGTATATATAGATAGAATTGAAATATTTAGGATACTCGGTGTGATATTTTCAGAAACAATGTCTTGGGACGACCATGTTAATTACGTAGCAGAAAGGTTATCTCTAATAACAAGAATAATGTATCTAAACAGATGAAGTCTTCCCAAGTACGTCAAGCTTCCTATTTATACTACGATATTTTGTTGAAACGTAATTTATTTTCATCTTCTATGGGGATCAAGGACATCCACAAATATACAATTATTATACGCGCTTCAGAAAAAATGCTAAGGCATACATATAATGTGGCTTTCGATCATGCTGCAGCATCGCTTTTTAATAGCCATCGTATTCTACGTTTTCACACTCTGTATTGTTACCGCCTCTCCATAACATCCAAATCATAAATCAAAGATAACGGACATTTCCTAGCTGAGTTGGCCTGTTTAGAAAGAAGGATGCAAACATATTCAGTGCGCTATCCAGGGACTGGGAAAGTACTGTTATGTCGAACTAATTGCGGTACACAAATGCCTAAATACAAGCTTCCAGAATTACTAAGCTTGTTTAGCAACCAGAGCATTGCACCGGAGAGATTATCTCAAAAAAAAAATTGGCAGATCCCACGTACAGTAGGAATTGATGATATGCGAAGCACGAATGAGAAAAGTTGATATGTCACTTTAAAATCAGCACAATGTTGCGAGGTGGAGGTAAGTGACGTTGTACATGACTTACGTGTCATGAATATCATGTATGGATGTCTAGTTTACCTTCGTCATCTATTCAAGTCACGTGATACCGAATTAGGTATATGGGAGCAAGCGAAACGGCTGCGAGCGCATCAGGAAGGGCCCAATATACTTCAATGTAGCGTTGACGCGCACGTACGCTGGGCACAGCGACGCTATGTTAGCGAAACGCGAGCACTCTATAGTTGGCGACAGGTGCGACCGGCGTCCGTCCGCGCGACCCAACGGCAACCGGCGTGAAATGCGACATGCGGCATTTCGAGCCAATGCGTTACCCAGACAACACTGCGTCTCCCTCTTTCCGTGACGGCGGTACTCCAGACGCACTGAAACGCGCATGCGTCAAAGCAGCGCAGCGAGGCACGTGCCTGTGCATATATGGCAAGACCGGTGCCTGACGTGGCAACACCGGCGTGACGCGACCAAATGAATGCCAGCGAGCACGCGCACCGCATAATGCCGAAATGTATTGGCGCCTTGACTGGGGCATGTAGTCATGTTCTCACATGACACGCATCTCATGATTATCATGTTTGCACCATTCCCATACCTTCGTCATCGATTGGCGTCTCGTATTATTAAATTTGGCATATGTGAAGCTAGCGAAACGGCCGTGAGCGCATGATCAGTGTGGCATGTAGTCATGTCGTTATATGACACGTATGTCACGATTATCATGTTTGGATGGGTCATTCACCTATGTCGTTCGTTCGCGTCTCGTAATACCGAGTTTGGTATATGTGAAGCTAGTGAAACTGCCACGAGCGCATCATGAGGGTAGCATGTAATCATGTTGTTACATGACACGCATCTTATGTTTATAATGTTTCCACCATTATCATACCTACAAAATTCATTCAGGTTCCGTAATACCAAATTTGGTATATGCAACGCTAGCAAAATGGCCGCCATCGCATCATGAGCGTGGCAGATTGTCATGTTGTTACATGACACGCATTTCATGATTATCATGTTTGCACCAGTCTTATACCTTTGCCATACATTCACGCACCGTAATACCAAATTTGGTATATGTGACACTTGCGAAATGGCCGCGAGCGCATCATGACCGTGGCATGTAGTCATGTTGTTACACGACAGGCATGTTATGATTTTCATGTTAGGGTCTGTTGCTTGTGTTCGCCATGCAATCATGTCATACCATACCAGTTCTGAAGCATGTCATGTGAACAAAACCACCACAAGAGCAGCAGGGTCATGAAATGTAAATCATGACATTCATATACATGTCATGATTTTCATGTTGTGACTAGTCAAATATGTTCTTCATGCAGTCATGTTATGCCATACCAAGTTTGGTATCGATACCATTACTGAAACGGCAAGGAGAGCTAAAAGCCATAGGCAGCTAGATAGATAGATAGATAGATAGATAGATAGATAGATAGATTGATAGATAGATAGATAGATAGATAGATAGATAGATAGATAGATAGATAGATAGATAGATAGATAGATAGATAGATAGATAGATACGCTCAAAGTCTCCGAAAATCGCTAAGAAATGCTTCGCATTTAAAAAAAGGGTGCGTGAAGCTCTTACTTCAAAGACAACGTTTGTTCTACAAATACCGAATAATAATAATTACACATCGCCCGTGTGAAGCCGCAAATATGCACGCACCCGCGATCTTCCTAGTTTTTGGCTACAGAGAAACCCCAACAGGTGTGCCAGCGATGCGTGTTTTTTTTTTTCTGTGGCACGTAACACCATTATACGCCGCCGCAGGTGGTTGGGAGCTTTCCCACTGACTCTCGCTGTCGTTCTCCGTGTCCGCCGAGCCATGTCTGGTGGGTAGCACGCATGAACGAGCGTGGACAGTGTTATTTGGTTGGATATATGTATGAACTGGACCACATTACGTAAGACATATGGGCACCGACGCCTTGGGCTGTTAAACGAACATTTCTTCCTTTATCTCGTGACGTGAAATGATACGGCCATAAAACATCGAACGCACGCACCTACGCCAGTTTTCATCTACATACGCTCACCTTAGCATTGTTAGTTCAGTTTAGTTGGAGATACTACACGGCAAAGTTAACAGTCCGAGGTGGCGACAAGAACATCAGTCCTTGAAATTACCAACTCTTACATGGCGGTAAGAATACGGGGGCCGTGTATAGTTTGAATGTTACCTGGTGACATTTTCCGACGCCCATTGCAACGTTTATTGTCATTGTTGGGTTCCTCACTAAAGCTCCTCATTTTCGCTAACCGTTGTAGATATATGCGGCTGTTCTAGCCATTATTTCGCGCACGAGGCAACTTTCGTACGACGTGCCGGCTGATACAAAGCCTAGGAAGGAAGGTGTGACGGACAGACAGACAGACAGGGAGGTTAGTGAGTTCTTAAATCGGCTGGCTACCCTGTGCTGGGGAAAGGAAAAATTAAAGACAACAGAAAATGTTTTTAGAACGAGAAAGAAAACACAAGCATGAATAAGAACAAAGAAAATAAAAGTAGTCAACGCCACTGTTTGAAGCCTGACTTTGTAATATGCTTGGGCATGCGCTATAGAACAACTCTGTACTCGGCGAAATGACGCAATAATGCCTAAAGTATGGTCTAAGTACACACCGAGTGAAAATACCACTTAACGTGCTCCTTATACAGAAAAATGTGTTTGTTTACCATAACGCGTTGATCCCGTACCTTTCTCTTAGCGATGTGTTGTTTGCTTGCTAGAAGTTTTCTGTTTTTTTCGCCCCTTTTGTAATCGCCAAATGAAACTTCCTTCCAAGGGATCCAGGTTTGGCTTAGAGAGATTAAAAATAGAAAACACAAGGCGGACGTGAGGGTCGAAAGAAAGTATTCGCTACTCTCTTGCGATGGTATTCTTTTTACTTTCAGCAATTCGACATTCACGCTTGCGTGGGCCTGTGGGAATATAATCGCGCATCGAACTCCGCTCCTCCCTGTCCAATGCAACCCGCTTCCCCCACCAATACACTACCGTAGCCCCCACCCCACCTCTTACCCGACCGGATACACAGAGCGTGCCCTCGTGATGCTATACCACGCTCCCGTTTCGTTCTTTTTAATAAATATATTCCCCCATACGGGGGAGCGCCCTCGTCGAGAACAATAGGAGTTGCCCGGTCCCACTCAAACGCCGCCGCTACAGCCACCACGGGGCAGCCGCCTCACTATCTCGTCGCTTTTGTACTCCACTCAGAGAACGAGTTACCGCGGCTGTTTGTTAGCCAAGTGCGATCAAGAGTTAAGTGCTTCATTATTTTTTGGATGAGCTCCACATTATTCAGTACTTATTTTTCTGCCCTTTTATTATAAAGTACTTGTGGTGAAGATGTCCGTGTGCGAGACTACGACTCGTGCTGCGCGAACATAGTGTCGACGTCGCTAAAACAGACATACATTTTTTCTCCCTTTTTTTAGGAAAAGCTATTTAAACTTTCTTTACCGTAATTGTCTTTCGTCGCCTCTTCAAGCGCTGGCATTGTGGGTTCCTGAGGGAGCATTGCACCACTATAGAAGCGTTCATTCACAACAGTCTCTTCCAAACTTTCACTTTTCTAATAAGCCAACGCCAGTTTCATTGAAACGAGGTCTTGCGTGTTTTGTTTTTTTTCTCGTCCAGCCACCCCTATCCTTTGTCGGAACCGGAGTATTACGGGTGAAATACTGTATTTGGCTTGTTCGTTTAGACATCGACATGTCTGGTACTTGCTTTTTTAGTAGTGCTGATGAGGGATGTCGGACAACTTTCATTCATTTGGTTTACCTTTCTCAGAATGAATCAAGTCCCGTTTGTTCTGGTCAACCTTGAATAGGTACATCTAAGCTG
This sequence comes from Rhipicephalus annulatus, assembly GCA_013436015.1. NCBI lineage: Eukaryota > Metazoa > Arthropoda > Arachnida > Ixodida > Ixodidae > Rhipicephalus > Rhipicephalus annulatus. Next base: position 554,437 of record WOVY01012363.1, read on the forward strand.
AACTGAAAACAAAAAAAAAACTAGAGCAGAACACGTGCACGTCATTTGACACAAAGGGTTGGAGTTTTAAGGGAAGCCGGACGGAGAAATTTTTTTCTTTTTTACCGAAAGCATAGATGCTTTTATTTTGTGGTTTTCTTTGAATTGCCTTAGTGGGACGCGTGTGCAAGTGAACGCCATCCCTGTCGTCTTGGCGGAAGTGGCCACGCGTATTGATACCCTTTCTCAGCAACTCTGTGGCGTCTATCAAACAGCAGGGGAGGGGGGGAGGTTTGCATGCTGCATTAATTTTTCCGCTTGTCACCTTCTCAGTTGTCAGCCTAACGTAATTTTTTTTCGGCAGTTAAACCTTTTTGTTCAACTTTTTTCACGCATGGCTTACGTGGGTTTACTCGGGAGGGGCAATAAGAACAGAAAGCCCAGGGAACAGAGGCAAGTGATTTTATTCTCTCACCTCTCGACATGAAGTTTGTTTGTTGAGAATCCATTCGTAGAGAGTTGGATGCATTCTCACGCTCTGTATGTGTAAGCGTTTTCACTTTGGCTTTAAATTCAACTACAAGCTGAACGACAACGTTTCTCTCCTACCATTAGCTTCGGTGTGTAAAGTCCGGGCCACTATGTATGAATTAGAAGATGTCTTCATCAAAAATGCGTTGTTTGGTAGTCTGTGTCTGTTACGACTAATGCAACAATCATCCGCTCTATTCTGAAGTACAGTGGTCTCAGCGCTGTTAGAAAACAGCATGTGGTATTTCAGACCATCTCCATTAGAGAGGGGTGCATTCGTCTTCAATTACGAGTCCACCGAGCCTAGTATCAATCATACAAACTGAAGAAGAACGAATTTTCGAAGGCACACTCTACTAAGACAGCTGCCCTTTGTGATTTTCGGTATGCTTCACTGCAGTGCAGTTTTTAATTGTGGTTATATATTGCGGCAGAGTTGCTTCTTTTTCTGTCTCCGTAAGATGGCGGTTAACCTTTTCCTGCCATTTCCGGCAATGTTCACTCGAGCCATGCAGGCCGTTTGGAAAGGACATTCACAGGTGGCAGCAGTTCGGTGGGTTTCCGTTCCAAGTATACACCATCCATTATATTCTCCACGTAAACACAATTTGCTTTTCTTTTTATAGTCTTCAGTTTTTCTTATTTCTTTAGTTTTAAAAGTGAGCGTTAAAAGTGTCAGTCGCTAAGCTCCAAACGTGCGCTTTAAAGTGACGCGTTCGCACGAGAGATACGGCGGCGAGAGTAGGCTGAATCCACTTTGGCAGGTACAGCCACTGGCCGCTGTGATCTGATAACACCTGTCGTTCTAAAAAACCCTTCGTTTCACCTATTAATTTAGCTGTTTGGTGAAATGCTATTTGGATGAAGTGAGATCTTCATGAAGTGGGTTGAATAAAGAGAGAATGAGGTATAATTGAGTTAGGTGACTGAAGCAGAAGGAATGGCGGCAGCAGCAGTGGGCGTGGTGAAACGTGGGAGTAAAATGTTGTAGGCCCGTGTACTCAGATTTGGGGGCACGTTAAAGAACCCCAGGTGGTCAAATTTCCGGAGCCCTCCACTACGGCGTCTCTCATAATCAAAAATGGTGGTTTAGGGACGTTAAACCCCACAAATCAAATCAAACGTGGGAGTAGTGAGTAGTGGTACTTGAGGGAGAACTGACACATATCCGTAGTACGATTCACTTTCTGCCCATTTATTATCTACGATGGCCCCCGCTCATGATCGACTAAGGACAACTTGGATGTTTTAAAATGCTTATTGGGGAGCCCACGTAGCAGTACTCCGGTGTTTTCAAAGCTTTGCGTTGACGAACTAATAAGAATGCACAGTTTCTGTGCCAAAGCTACGATGTGACCATCCAGAATGCTGTATTTGCGAATGACCCACGTTATCATTCGTTTTCAGCGCTTGTATTGCGTGCAACTCTGTTTCTCCATGCTTCAAAGATTTTGCGATGCTGTTCCCAAGATCCAGACTGATTTGAACAACAAAAAAACTTATTTGAAGCCCCGTGCCCAGCCACAGTGGTCTAGTGGCTATGGTACTCGGATGCTAACCCGCACATCGCGGGATCGAATCCGGCTGTGGCGGCTCCCGGCTGTGGCGGTACTCAGATTTGGGCGCACGGTAAAGAACCCAGGTGGTCAAAATTTCCAGAGCCCCTCACTACGGCGTCTCTCATATTCAAATGGTGGTTTTGGGCCATTAAACCCCACAATAAATCAATCAATCACTTGAAGCCCCCTGGATGCAAACTTCAAAAAGTGTTTCTAAGCTTTAATTTTTCCTGGGCCGACGAGCACACACAATGGTTGGATTTGAACTTGAGACCTCCCATAAGCTCGCCAGCGCAATGCCATTATCGCCAAACTATACCTCTGAGGGCAGTTTCCTGAATTCCATTTTGATGTTTGTACTACCGCGCAGCACATATGCACCACTAAGAATGAATGCAAAGTAAGTACGACGTAAAATATTTTGTATGTGTAATGTCGCGTGCCATGTAAGCGGCTTTATTATTTTCTAATGGTATTTGGCGCAAAAGTAGGACACTGGTTACGACCCACTTAAGTGCAAGTCAAATGCAAATTAGGAACGAATGGTTCTATCCCCCACCAGCTTCCCTTTTATTGCACATTATTGTCGCAAGTTGTCAAAATTAACACGTAATGTTTCTCATCAGCTGCTTTGTACAAAGCGGGACCTATATTTTGCAACGTTTTCCACTAAAAATAGCGCAACTTTCGCACGCGTGGCGCATATAAAAGCGGTGAATTGAACTGATACGTTCAGGAGTTGTCATTAATTTGTATTCCGTGACGTTGGTCACAGTTCCATCCAAGCTGCAAGGAATAGGGCTTCTTGCAGCTGTTGCGGATTGTGAGAGTCAATGTTACGTTTCTTTCTTTTTTCCCATTTCCCACAGAGCATGGCCAAATTCAGTAAGCTATCGAACGCGACGATGCGTTAAATGAACTCATGAACTGCACAATAGAAGGTGGGCGTATATATTTTTTTAACTCAAAACATACACTTCACGGTATTCCTTACTCAAACGTGTTCGTTTACGCTGTCATTATATAGTGTATGCAGAACGCGAGTTTGAAACCTATATTTATTTTATTCCCATTTTTCTCTACTAATATACAAAAAGTGCGACATCCAATCACAACGAATCTGTGCTAACAGTGTTGGGGCTAGCTGCGTCGACGTATCAGCGCAGCCAGGTGAAAGGGGTCCTGACATTTAAAAATTTTTGCTTATATATATATATATATATATATATATATATATATATATATATATATATATATATGTGGGTGTGTTGTGTGTGTGTGTGTGTGTGTGTGTGTGTAGCTTATCACCGGTTTATGCATTCAACTTTCTTGACATTGCTTTTATGACGGATATTGATTTATATCGTAATGACATATATAAAACTACGGTAACGATGCGCATATAGGCGTAACCATGCAATTATCCTGCTGCATTACCATCACGCGTGCTCGATGGAGCTAGAAAATATGAAATGCTTCTATAGGATATTTCTCCTCAGTAAACGCACGTTTTTTGTCTTCAGACAAAGGGATCCATTTGCGCAGTTTCTACACTCTTGTTTTTTTTTATTCTATGGAAGTGCTGCAATATTAAAAGCAACCCTCCTCTAAAGGGAATTCATTCTGGAAAGACCAAGTGTGCCTACGCGGACCATAAGAATTAAGACACCGCAGGTTGCCCACTGCAGGGGTGTACAGTCGGGGACAAGTAAGATAAACAGAAACTTGTGTGCAAGCCTAGAGAATAGGGCTAACCTCTAAATCCGGCACCCGAATGCTTTATTATGAAAGATAACTGTCAAAGCGTTTTATTCTGTGTTTAGAAGTGTTAGTCACCAAATGCTTCACCAATATTGGTAATATACTATGCCTAAACATAATTCTTCATTTCTATACCTATATTGAAGTGGGCATTCATAGAATTTTGGCATGTATTTACGTTCTAGACAATGTAAGTAAACATTAGGATGTGAGCCTCTGGTCAGCGATCAGTAACGTTCCAGCAAGATTTGGTTAACATAGCGGTGCATACTTCTCACGTAAGACCGGCCACGGGTATTCAGATTCTTTACACCACAGCTGCACAAATTCATTTAACCTTTTTGTTTGCTTTGCGAGCCAAATATCAGTCTTCCTATTTTCGCTCATTCTTGTCCGCACAGCAGCCCGTATATATACTTCACATAGGTTATTGGAAACATCACAGACAACAATAAAGCTCTATCTACTTCCCACATTATTTAGGCTTTCAGATGCGCGGTGACTGTAACAAATACACGCGACGTTGTTCGCGCGTTTTCCAAGCTCAGTTGACCACGGGTATCACGTCAAGCTTGTACGCCAAACACAGTCTTCAGTTCCGCGCTCATCTTAGTCCTGACAGGTTTCTGTAAACTCCAACATTTTGTAACGCGTTTCCTTTCCTCAACTTCCGCTTGAGGCAGCACTGAGTGCACTGTAATTTACGTATTCCGCGCTATCGAATATATTCTGTCCGCGATGCTGGCGTAGTGTGTCTACTTCACCGTTACAGTAATTTAAACTGATGTTGATGTTGCCCTTCACGTTACAGGCACTCAAGAGGCGCTCTCTGAGTTCCCCACGCTTTAGGAAGCCTAAATACAGAAGTGTGGGAACTCTCACACGTGGAATAGCAAAAGTGCAAGCAGATGACCTGGCGCACTGCATTTTATCGTACTTGCTGTCCATGCGGTTTAGTTGGCTGTCAAAAATGTGCGCCTCAGCTCATCTTGATGCTGATGTTTCCTACACGGCAACCGTTAGAAGTTTATATACGATGTTTTTTTTTCTCTTTCACGTATGGGACTGAATTAGCCTTTGCGCCAGGAATAGCAAAACTTAAAGCATCTTACATGCTGCTTCCACCATCGGAAGTGTGATATTGTATCCTGCGCTGCGCGAATATAAGGTTGAGTTGTCCATGAGCGGAAAAACGTTGCGTTTTTTGTGACTTTACCTTCCTATATTCACTTTTCAGATTTGAAGCACGAAGCTATGGGAGCGGTCAACGAATTTTTACGGTGAAATGATTGATCACTCTTGATGATCAACACAGCACTGAGCCTTTGCAGCGTGATGCGGTACTTTCGAAAGCAACTCTGGTGATTGCTACGCATTAGCTTTTTATGCGGAAGCTGGGCTAAAGTTTACCCTAAGGAGCAAAAGGCTCATGAAGCAGAGCTCTGCTCATGAACCATGGTTGTTCACTGGTATTCTAGCCTAAGCACACTCACACAAAAGTTTTCGAATCACGCGAGCGCGAGCCAAACTGCCTGCCCACGCCACCTAGTGGTGCGCCTTCTACCGTCGACTGCAGGGCTAGGCTGGAAATGGTTCTTGGCATTCTTCACTGGCCTTTCAGTTTTCGACTGCCGCCTAACGCATTGTTGGTTCGGAGTTTTCATGGAAAGTGCTTGAGATGTGCAGCATGACCATTACGTTTCTAGTTTCGTAAACAAGGATCAAAGCTATCACGGCGTGCTCGAACGGGATTCCTTTCGCTAGGTATTACGTTCTGAAAATGATTGCGACTGATCAGACCTATACGCGTAGGGTGATTTCGAGGCAGAAGAACATAGGCGCTGATACCAAAAAGCGCGGGACGGTAGAAAAAAAGTGAAAGGTGTTTGATTGATATGTAGGGTTAACGTCCCAAAATTACCATATGATTATGAGAGACGCCGTAGTGGAGAGCTCCGGATATTTCGACCACCTGGGATTATTTAACGTGCACCTAAACCTGAGCACACAGGGCTACAGCATTTCTACCTACATCGGAAGTGCAGCCGCCGCAGCCGGGGTTCGATCCCACGACCTAAAAGTAAAAGGTGAAAATTATGTGTACCCGGTCAGAAAAGAGGTTAGCCATAGATTAAGGGAGAAATGCTGCTCGGGTGGAGCGGTGCTGTCGATCGCCGGTGACGTAGTGGAAAGGTTACGAAGAGGCTTTTGGTCCCAAGCTTGTGTGGTACGGAAACTGTTCTGGTAGGCTCTACGTACGCGCACTGAATTATTCTTGCATGAACGAAGGCAAAGCAGAGCGGTGGAAACTCTGTTCTGTTCTGTTCTGTTTAAACTGTTTTGCTGTGGAGAGGTTCAGGTGCCTATTGTCTCGGCTACTCCATATGACAAAGTTCTGCAGTGAAAAATAAATAATAATACAGAAAGGTACCCGAAAATTAACAATACGGAAAAGAAAAAAACAC